>OZ014561.1:5041827-5510962 GCA_963966155.1 Clivina fossor | reverse complement strand
ATGTTTTACTAGTAAAAATAAATATACAATGTTTTACTAGTAAAAATAAATATACAATGTTTTACTAGTAAAAATAAATATACAATGTTTTACTAGTAAAAATAAATATACAATGTTTTACTAGTAAAAATAAATATACAATGTTTTACTAGTAAAAATAAATATACAATGTTTTACTAGTAAAAATAAATATACAATGTTTTACTAGTAAAAATAAATATACAATGTTTTACTAGTAAAAAAAAATATACAATGTTTTACTAGTAAAAATAAATATACAATATTTTACTAGTAAAAATAAATATACAATGTTTTACTAGTAAAAATAAATATACAATGTTTTACTAGTAAAAATAAATATACAATGTTTTACTATTAAAAATAAATATACAATGTTTTACTAGTAAAAATAAATATACAATGTTTTACTAGTAAAAATAAATATACAATGTTTTACTAGTAAAAATAAATATACAATGTTTTACTAGTAAAAATAAATATACAATGTTTTACTAGTAAAAATAAATATACAATGTTTTACTAGTAAAAATAAATATGCAATGTTTTACTAGTAAAAATAAATATACAATGTTTTACTAGTAAAAATAAATATACAATGTTTTACTAGTAAAAATAAATATACAATATTTTACTAGTAAAAATAAATATACAATGTTTTACTAGTAAAAATAAATATACAATGTTTTACTAGTAAAAATAAATATACAATGTTTTACTAGGAAAAAAAAATATACAATGTTTTACTAGTAAACAAAAATATACAATGTTTTACTAGTAAAAATAAATATACAATGTTTTACTAGTAAAAATAAATATACAATGTTTTACTAGTAAAAATAAATATACAATGTTTTACTAGTAAAAATAAATATACAATGTTTTACTAGTAAAAATAAATATACAATGTTTTACTAGTTAAAATAAATATACAATGTTTTACTAGTAAAAATAAATATACAATGTTTTACTAGTAAAAATAAATATACAATGTTTTACTAGTAAAAATAAATATACAATGTTTTACTAGTAAAAATAAATATACAATGTTTTACTAGTAAAAATAAATATACTATGTTTTACTAGTAAAAATAAATATACAATGTTTTACTAGTAAAAATAAATATACAATGTTTTACTAGTAAAAATAAATATACAATGTTTTACTAGTAAAAATAAATATACAATGTTTTACTAGTAAAAATAAATATACAATGTTTTACTAGTAAAAATAAATTATACAATGTTTTACTAGTAAAAATAAATATACAATGTTTTACTAGTAAAAATAAATATACAATGTTTTACTAGTAAAAATAAATATACAATGTTTTACTAGTTAAAATAAATATACAATGTTTTACTAGTAAAAATAAATATACAATGTTTTACTAGTAAAAATAAATATACAATGTTTTACTAGTAAAAATAAATATACAATGTTTTACTAGTAAAAATAAATATACAATGTTTTACTAGTAAAAATAAATATACTATGTTTTACTAGTAAAAATAAATATACAATGTTTTACTAGTAAAAATAAATATACAATGTTTTACTAGTAAAAATAAATATACAATGTTTTACTAGTAAAAATAAATATACAATGTTTTACTAGTAAAAATAAATATACAATGTTTTACTAGTAAAAATAAATATACAATGTTTTACTAGTAAAAATAAATATACAATGTTTTACTAGTAAAAATAAATATACAATGTTTTACTAGTAAAAATAAATATACAATGTTTTACTAGTAAAAATAAATATACAATGTTTTACTAGTAAAAATAAATATACAATGTTTTACTAGTAAAAATAAATATACAATGTTTTACTAGTAAAAATAAATATACAATGTTTTACTAGTAAAAATAAATATACAATGTTTTACTAGTAAAAATAAATATACAATGTTTTACTAGTAAAAATAAATATACAATGTTTTACTAGTAAAAAAAAATATACAATGTTTTACTAGTAAAAATAAATATACAATATTTTACTAGTAAAAATAAATATACAATGTTTTACTAGTAAAAATAAATATACAATGTTTTACTAGTAATAATAAATATACAATGTTTTACTATTAAAAATAAATATACAATGTTTTACTAGTAAAAATAAATATACAATGTTTTACTAGTAAAAATAAATATACAATGTTTTACTAGTAAAAATAAATATACAATGTTTTACTAGTAAAAATAAATATACAATGTTTTACTAGTAAAAATAAATATACAATGTTTTACTAGTAAAAATAAATATGCAATGTTTTACTAGTAAAAATAAATATACAATGTTTTACTAGTAAAAATAAATATACAATGTTTTACTAGTAAAAATAAATATACAATATTTTACTAGTAAAAATAAATATACAATGTTTTACTAGTAAAAATAAATATACAATGTTTTACTAGTAAAAATAAATATACAATGTTTTACTAGGAAAAAAAAATATACAATGTTTTACTAGTAAACAAAAATATACAATGTTTTACTAGTAAAAATAAATATACAATGTTTTACTAGTAAAAATAAATATACAATGTTTTACTAGTAAAAATAAATATACAATGTTTTACTAGTAAAAATAAATATACAATGTTTTACTAGTAAAAATAAATATACAATGTTTTACTAGTAAAAAAAAATATACAATATTTTACTAGTAAAAATAAATATACAATGTTTTACTAGTAAAAATAAATATACAATGTTTTACTAGTAAAAATAAATATACAATGTTTTACTAGTTAAAATAAATATACAATGTTTTACTAGTTAAAATAAATATACAATGTTTTACGAGTAAAAATAAATATACAATGTTTTACTAGTAAAAATAAATATACAATGTTTTACTAGTAAAAATAAATATACAATGTTTTACTAGTAAAAATGAATATACAATATTTTACTAGTAAAAGAAAATATACAATATTTTACTAGTAAAAATAAATATACAATATTTTACTAGTAAAAAAAAATTTACAATATTTTACTAGTAAAAAAAATATACAATATTTTACTAGTAAAAAAATATACAATATTTGAGAAGTAAAAATAAATATACAATGTTTTACTAGTAAAAATAAATATACAATGTTTTACTAGTAAAAATAAATATACAATGTTTTACTAGTAAAAATAAATATACAATGTTTTACTAGTAAAAAAAAATATACAATGTTTTACTAGTAAAAATAAATATACAATGTTTTACTAGTAAAAATAAATATACAATGTTTTACTAGTAAAAATAAATATACAATATTTTACTAGTAAAAAAAAATATACAATGTTTTACTAGTAAAAATAAATATACAATGTTTTACTAGTAAAAATAAATATACAATGTTTTACTAGTAAAAATAAATATACAATATTTTACTAGTAAAAAAAATATACAATGTTTTACTAGTAAAAATAAATATACAATGTTTTACTAGTAAAAATAAATATACAATGTTTTACTAGTAAAAATAAATATACAATGTTTTACTAGTAAAAATAAATATACAATGTTTTACTAGTAAAAATAAATATACAATGTTTTACTAGTAAAAATAAATATACAATGTTTTACTAGTAAAAATAAATATACAATGTTTTATTAGTAAAAATAAATATACAATGTTTTACTAGTAAAAATAAATATGCAATGTTTTACTAGTAAAAATAAATATACAATGTTTTACTAGTAAAAATAAATATACAATGTTTTACTAGTAAAAATAAATATACAATATTTTACTAGTAAAAATAAATATACAATGTTTTACTAGTAAAAATAAATATACAATGTTTTACTAGTAAAAATAAATATACAATGTTTTACTAGGAAAAAAAAATATACAATGTTTTACTAGTAAACAAAAATATACAATGTTTTACTAGTAAAAATAAATATACAATGTTTTACTAGTAAAAATAAATATACAATGTTTTACTAGTAAAAATAAATATACAATGTTTTACTAGTAAAAATAAATATACAATGTTTTACTAGTAAAAATAAATATACAATGTTTTACTAGTAAAAATAAATATACAATGTTTTACTAGTAAAAATAAATATACAATGTTTTACTAGTAAAAAAAAATATACATTGTTTTATTAGTAAAACTAAATATACAATGTTTTACTAGTAAAAAAAAATATACATTATTTTACTAGTAAAAATAAATATACAATGTTTTACTAGTAAAAATAAATATACAATGTTTTACTAGTAAAAATAAATATACAATGTTTTACTAGTTAAAATAAATCTACCATGTTTTACTAGTTAAAATAAATATACAATGTTTTACTAGTAAAAATAAATATACAATGTTTTACTTTTAAAAATAAATATACAATGTTTTACTAGTAAAAATAAATATACAATGTTTTACTAGTAAAAATAAATATACAATATTTTACTAGTAAAAGAAAATATACAATATTTTACTAGTAAAAATAAATATACAATATTTTACTAGTAAAAAAAAATGTACAATATTTTACTAGTAAAAAAAATATACAATATTTTACTAGTAAAAAAATATACAATATTTGAGAAGTAAAAATAAATATACAATGTTTTACTAGTAAAAATAAATATACAATGTTTTACTAGTAAAAATAAATATACAATGTTTTATGCCCGATTTCTTCACACTCGGTTAAACCACGACTAAAGTTAAACGTAGTTTAAACCTTGAAATCGGTTTTCTTCGCACTCACGAAACTCCGGCTAGATGTTATTCGTCGATTATAGTTAGCCGACGAATATTGGGGGTTTAAACGTGGTTTATCTACACCAGCGCCAAATTTAGCAGTGAGGGCTGATGGAACTATAACTATTCATATCTTTCATAACCTTACGCGAATTTTGACATTTCGTGTTTTGCATTTATTTTAAATAAGATATTTAAATATGAATGCGTTGATGGACGTTAACGTCTTCTCCGATGATGAAAGTGACGACGAATTCGAAGAATATATATATATTCCGAGACCGTATGTGCTACGAGTTCGTACAAATCACTTTGAAGCGTGGAATGATTTGGAATTTTTTGTTCGGTTTCGCTTAACAAAGCCAACATTTTTAACATTGTTCGCCCGAATCGAGGAACAATTGTTGATAAACTATAATCAGTACGTATATGATACTTTATTTATTTATTATTATCAATAAAGTCAAACCTGCAGCAAATTTTGAACAATTTTTGTAATTTTTAGGTCAAGAGCATTGACAGCAATGAATCAGCTGTTGTTGGAGTTATGGAGTTTGGAAGCGTCGTTTTCCAGTTTTAAGTATCGGGATGAGACTGAAATTGGAAACTGTGCAAGCAATCATCGTTGCAACAGCTTATTTACATAATATAGTGAGAGATGCAGGAGAAGATGAACCACCAGTTCTAGAAGAAATACTTCCGGATGAAGATGTACAAGAGGGATATCATGTCGTTAATAGAGTGGTGAGAGACAATGCAGTTAGACAGGCTCTCATCGATGACTACTTTACAAGGTATATTTGAATATAATATGTGTGTGGATAAAGATTATTGGTGATTACGAATTTTTGAAAAAAAAAATTGAATAACCTTGAAATTCTTCATTCATTTTACAAAATACTCCTATGTTACCGAATTCTTACCATCATTTTGTTTTCTAGATTACACTGAGCGTTCCGATGGCAGCATAAATTATTAACCATTTGTAATATACATATTTTCAACATTATTTATCAACAGTATCAATAAAATGGGAAGAAAAAGAACAAATCGTACTTCTAATTGTTTTGTGTTTGATTTGGACATTAAAAAATGTGAATAAAAAAACTAATCCAAGTAAACATGTTATTATGTATTATAAAAGCTATAAAATTGAGTTTGAAAAACATTATAAATATTAGATAATGCAAAATTGATTATACCAAACAATCAAGATTAATATTAAATTCCAAGTTTTATTAGTTTTAAAAATAAAATTGATTAATTTATTTACCATAGAAAATAGTTAAAAAAAATTGTATGATGATCCTTTTGTGTATAGTTTGATGAATTAATTGGCAATGTGGATTTAACGAGATTAGAATAAAAAATGTGGTTAAATTTTAATCATCTACATATCTACAAATGTTAATTTACTGATTCAATCTAATAATGTAATTTCATTGACATAATATATTATATTTTCACAATTCGTCGACACGATGTACAACAATTTAAATATTTAACTAAACATGTGACTTTGACTTTCAAAATTTTATAACATGCTGAAGATGACTAGGATTTCTAGCCGAAACGTTCAATAAAAAGAATGTAAACATTTACTGTTCAAATTATTTCATCCGATCCATATTGCCAATTAATTCATCAAACTATAGCAAATAGTATTAGATAATTATAATGATAAAACTTATACTTCAATTTTTGTTTTTATTTAAAAGACATTACTATAGTATAAAACAGAAAATTTATTAAATCTATGTAAAATAATATAATTTTTATTGCAAATTTTTTAATTTTGCTTTTTTTATTTCTTGCTCTAACAACAAATTTTCAATGGTTAAAGCTGCTATTTTGGCTTTGTCATCCATTTCTTTTTGAACTGACTCTATTTGCAGTTTTAATAATTTTTTTTTTAAATCGATTACTTCTCCAGTAACCTCACTTCTGTCATTACGTCGTTCAGAAGTCTTTCTTTTTTTATTCTCCTTAAACGGGTACTTCTCAAATGATGATGATGCTAAAAATATAACAAATTTCAAATATAAGTATACAAAATACCATTCATTCAATTCAAACCTTGTCTTTTTCTGGAGTTAGTACTTGGCGTGCTATAACTCGCGTTTTCAACAATTAATTCGGAAGACGCTTCTTCGTTATATAATTGGACTGCAAAGTAAAATTATCAGATATTCAATATTACACACATGTAATTTATATATATATATATATATATATATATATATATATATATATATATATATATATATACATATATAGGTACCATACCTGGTAATTTTGGCTCACTGCAACTTGGATATCCATCGTTTATAGATTCAAACGCTTCGTTGACGGAATGTAAATAGATCGCACACTCTGAAACATGAGGATATTAAAAAAATATTTATGACTATAAATAAGTGTTGAATACCTTCTCTGTCAGCATCTAAAAATTCTATTGAATTGTTTGGTCTAGTAGTCAGTGATTCTAAAAAATTACAATATATATATATATTTTGTCATATCACTTTCATATCTTAATATCATATTTTTTTTTTCATATGTTCAAATCTTATAGTGTAATTATTTTCAAACAAAAAGTGAAACATACCTTCAGATTGAGCTCCATCGTCATCAAATTTGGAACTCAAACCAACCATACTGATTTGACATGCTGCCAAAATTTTCTCTTCATATGAAGAGAAATCCTTATGGTCCGAAAGACCTCCACCCGTTTTCAATTGCTCTAATCTCAGATTAGAACATTTCTTTCTTAGGTCTTTTTTTATTGCATCGTATTTATTGCGTATTGTTTTAGAAGTCCGAGAAAAATTTCCGCTAGCTCCATTAAACTCTGAAGCTATTAAATCCCAAGCTTTATTTTTATCTTGCGAAGTCGTACCATCCGTTCTTTTATTTTCAATGATATCCTTGTACTTCAATGCAATATCGACGAGTGTATTGATTTCACTTTTAGTGAAATTTGCTCCTCTTTTTTCCATTTTACTGCAAACAAACATATGAAATGTTATATACACATTATATTTAATTATGCATTATGGTTTATTTGTGCTCGAAATATTATTTTAAAATAATAATATCTAATTTAATAGTCACAATTTAAAATTTCTTAAAATACAAACAACAAATATATTTCCAGATTATATTACTTTGAACATGTGACATAAACTCACAAAATCACAGCCAAAAAAACAGAATGTTTTGTAGCTTATTGCATAATTTATTTACTGTTTATTCAGTCAATGAACATTGTGTTTTTTTATATTATTATCTTTTTGAATTAAAATCTTCATAACCAAAATTTTGTTGTGGAAAAATATAATTTCTAATTTAATTTATTTCAAAATGAATACGAGCCAAGATCATATGAAATAATAAAGAAATTAATAGAAACTTACCTTCAAAATATAATATTGCACTAACAAGGAATAACAAGGAATAAAAACAGTAAAGAATAATAATAACAAGGAATAACAATAACAAGGAATAATAACAACAAAGAATAACAACAACAAGGAATAATAACAACAAGGAATACTAACAACAAAGAATAATATTATGAAATAACAAAAAGGCAAAAATAAGGTAAAATTGTCCTTAAAAGGACAGTTTTGTTTATAAAAATCAAAGATTAATATAATTAGGAAAAGAACAAACTAAAGACAGGAATTTTTGAAGAAAAACAGGAAAATATTGAAAAATGTAAAAACACAAGACAAAGGAAAAACTATCACTCAGCGAAAACTGACGTAAACAGAATGACACTACAATCCGTATGACGCTAGCTGCAATTTTATTTGCGACGTTGCCAAATGTATTTTTTGGAGTTTCGAATCGTAGATTAGTTAACCCTGCATGTGAGTGAAGAAATCCGACAAATGGTTATTGTCCGGCTAACTTTAATCGGAGTTTAGAAAATCGAGGTCTAAATAAATAGTGAAGAAATCGGGCATTACTAGTAAAAATAAATATACAATGTTTTACTAGTAAAAAAAAATATACAATGTTTTACTAGTAAAAATAAATATACAATGTTTTACTAGTAAAAATAAATATACAATGTTTTACTAGTAAAAATAAATATACAATATTTTACTAGTAAAAAAAAATATACAATGTTTTACTAGTAAAAATAAATATACAATGTTTTACTAGTAAAAATAAATATACAATGTTTTACTAGTAAAAATAAATATACAATATTTTACTAGTAAAAAAAATATACAATGTTTTACTAGTAAAAATAAATATACAATGTTTTACTAGTAAAAATAAATATACAATGTTTTACTAGTAAAAATAAATATACAATGTTTTACTAGTAAAAATAAATATACAATGTTTTACTAGTAAAAAAAAATATACAATGTTTTACTAGTAAAAAAAAATATACAATGTTTTACTAGTAAAAATTAGTATACAATGTTTTACTAGTAAAAATAAATATACAATATTTTACTAGTAAAAAAAAATATACAATGTTTTACTAGTAAAAATAAATATACAATGTTTTACTAGTAAAAAAAATATACAATATTTTACTAGTAAAAAAAAAATACAATGTTTTACTAGTAAAAATAAATATACAATATTTTACTAGTAAAAAAAATATACAATGTTTTACTAGTTAAAATAAATATACAATGTTTTACTAGTAAAAATAAATATACAATATTTTACTAGTAAAAAAAATATACAATGTTTTACTAGTAAAAATAAATATACAATATTTTACTAGTAAAAAAAAATATACAATATTTTACTAGTAAAAAAAGATACATTATTTTACTAGTAAAAAAATAAACATATTTTACTAGTAAAAAAAATATACAATATTTTACTAGTAAAAAAAATATACAATATTTTACTAGTAAAAATAAATATACAATATTTTACTAGTAAAAAAAATATACAATATTTTGCTAGTATAAAAATATACAATATTTGACTAGTAAAAATAAATATACAATATTTGACTAGTAAAAATAAATATACAATATTTTACTAGTAAAAAAAAATGCAATATTTTACTAGTAAAAAAAATTTACAATATTTTACTAGTAAAAAAAATATACAATATTTTACTAGTAAAAAAAATATACAATATTTTACTAGTAAAAAAAATATACAATATTTTACTAGTAAAAAAAATACACAATATTATACTAGTAAAAAAAATATATAATATTTTACTAGTAAAAAAAATATACAATATTTTACTAGTAAAAAAAATATACAATATTTTACTAGTAAAAAAATATACAATATTTCACTAGTAAAAAAATATACAATATTTTACTAGTAAAAAAAATATACAATATTTTACTAGTAAAAAAAATACACAATATTTTACTAGTAAAAAAAAATATACAATATTTTACTAGTAAAAAAATATACAATATTTTACTAGTAAAAAAAATTATTCAATATTTTACTAGTAGAAAAATTAATCAATATTTTACTGGTAAAAAAATTATTCAATATTTTACTAGTAGAAAAATTAATCAATATTTTACTTACACCCATAATCTTGTAAAAAAAACAGCCATAACCTTGTAAAAAACAGCCATAATCTTGTAAAAAAAACAGTCATAATCTTGTAAGAAACAGCCATAATCTTGTACAAAAACAGTCATAACCTTGTAAGAAACAGTCATAATCTTGTAAAAAACAGTCATAACCTTGTATAAAACAATCATAACCTTGTATAAAACAGTCATAACCTTGTATAAAACACTCATAACCTTGTATAAAACAGTCATAACTGTTATGATTAGAACCGGTAGATCCATCCTCCCTGACTTCACAATCAAAACTGACACTTTATTGATCAATATTATTGAGTGGTGTGAGGGCTACCCCTTTTTCTATATATTGCGTCAATAATATTGCTTCAATAATATTGATCGTGTAAGGCAGGCTTAAATGAAATATAAAATAAAATGCGTTTTCAGTGCGATTTGACAGTTATAAGTTGTAATTTTGACGGTTACGAGGTCATTGAAACTTTGCCGTGTGTGGCGCTGACAGTGTGTGAGTGTGATGTGACAGCTGGTGAAATCACAGAAGGAAATGATGTTGATGTTGAAGAAGAGGAAAGGTTGCGTACACATGTGTGCGTACATGTAAACGTGAATAAATGAAGGTTTTGTTTTGGTTGTTGTTGACATAAATCATGAAGGTAGAAGAAATAGTAAGTTTTGTATTTAAATTATGTTATTTATATAGTTTTGTATAGCCCAGTATGTTTTAGGAATGCGATGATGTTTTTCGGCTCGTAATTGTTCGACAGTTAGTTAAGCGAATCGATTGTAATATGATGTTTATTTCTATAGTAACAATATTTAACACAGTTGCTGAAGATGTGTAATATTGTCAGTTCGTGATGTGCATCGCTGCAAGAGACGCATATCTGTTTGGCAGCCAACGCTGCCGCCGCTGAATCCAACAGATACGGATATGTTAGTTTGCTATGCCCGCAATGTATACGTGTAAGTTTCGCCTGGTCCATCCGGTCCATATTTTTGCATATATCCGCCGCTTTATTCTCATATGAGATGGTTGCACAACTTTTATTCAAATAGAAAGTATGAATGTGCAGATGTTGTCATGTGATCATAGCGGACATTTTACTCAATCTAATTAAATCTTGTTGCAGAACAAGTTTAGTGATGTGATTGCCCGGATCGAAGTCATGAGATGATTGTATCGGTACGGCGCGGTTAGCCAAATCATTGGCAATCTCATTGCCCGTAATGCCAGTATGGGACGGTACTGATATAAAAGTGGTGTTTTTATGCCAAACTGGATATGCATCTTATATAAAAAGTGATGGATGTAGCTAACCGTTGGATCGGTATGTTCATAGCTGTTTGCATGATTCGATATCGCATAAAGCGAAGAGATCGAATCAGATACGATGACCAGCTGAGTAGCTGAAGCAGTGATGAGGGAAGAAGAAAGAGCGATAGCAGCACCTGCAGTAGCAGCAGCAGCAGTCCCACCAGTACCATTCGCAGCATTAGCAGAAGTGTTTATGTTTTTATAAAAGTTTCTAATAGCAAGAAAGATCGCTATTAGTTCAGCAGAGTAAATTGAACAGATTTCAGGTAAGTGGTGTGATTTCCGATCATTCTTTGACGAGTCGTAAATACCGCATGCGACCTTATTGTTCTGTGATAGCTTTGAGCCATCTGTATAAATAATTGTTGTTATGTAGATGTTGTTGTTGTCGCTGTTTGATCGTTATAATCTTTACCATCATTCTGAAATGTCCGAATTATCTCGTTAAAGAGATTTTTTGTAAAGTGCCTGCGGTGAATCACACTTCTTGAGTTCATTCAAAGAAAGATTGAACACAAGATAGTTGGTATTAGAAGAAGAAGAAGATGATGATAATGACGAGATCAACCATCTTGGCCAGAGCAACGTTTGTCTTTTATTTATAGCAGCTGGAATTAAGTAATGATTTTTATTGATATTCTTATAGTTATAGAATAATAGAAGTGCGAATGCGCGAACTAATTGCAATTCCGAATTGTTGAAAATATAATTGAATTCACATTATCACTGTTTGCTGTTGCTACTAATTTTGTTACGTATTTTAGGCCGAGATGTTTGCGGCATAGCTGAATGGGCAAAAACGTGGCATCTGCGTGCAGACTACTAGAAGGTGTCGTACGAAATGCACCAGTAATGCAACAAAGTCCTTGCATTAATGATAGGTATAATCTTCTTTAGATGGGATGGTCTGGCCGAATCATATAATATGCATTTGTAATCCAAACGAGAAAGAACTAGTGCCTTAAAAAGTCTATCCAACATCTGTCTGTCTGCACCCCTAGCGGTACGGCTCAGACAACTTATCGGATTCAAAGCTTGCTGTGCTGTTGCTACCAGATGATTGAAGTGTAAACTTCATGTTAGTTTACAACCGAAATAGATACTGAGTATCTTTATATGATTTGCCATCTGAATAGGGTCTGTGCCATTATTCATTTTAATCACTGGTGTAGTATGCGTTCTGCGTAGCCTGCAAAAGTCCGTGATTCTCGTCTTACCCGATGAGAAGCTAAAACCAATTCCAGCTACATTCTTTTGAATGCAATTCACCGCCTTTTGGAGATTGAACTTAATCAATGTGAGATTGTCCGATGAGAAATAGATTAGAAGATCATCCATATAAAGAAGGGGATTAGTGTACAGGAAATGGTAGAGCCGTGCGGAATGCCATTTTTCGTCGTATGACATGACAAGAGTGTGGGACCTAGTTTGACCTGGAACCTGCGCTCCGAGAGGAACTGCTCGATTGCGTGATCGATATTGCCACGAATACCCCAGCGAAAGAGTTGTCGCAAGATGTTATGCCGCCATGTCATGTCGTAAGCCTTCTTGATATCGAACGATATTGCAACAAGATGCTTACGTGAGAGAATCGACTTCTGAATATCGCTTGCGAACCGTATGTGAATATCATTCGTAAAATAGCTTTTGCGTGATCCGCATTGGTAGGTTTGTAGAAAATTGTTAACGTTCAAATACCAATTTAATCGATTGTTTATTAATTTCTCATAGATCTTGTCCAGATGACAGGTTAACGCAATCGGACGATAAGAAGAGGGCTCACTACACAGTTTATCCGGTTTGCATAACGGAACAATATGCGCTGTCTTCCAGATCGCAGGAAACAGGCCACTGCCCCATATATGATTAAAGAAATCAAACAGGTAACGTATCAATTCGATGGGAATGTTTTTTAGAATTATATATGAGATTTTATCTGGACCAGGTGCCGCCTTCTTCTTTCTGAGAGAAAGGAAATATATATTTTAAATATAATTTCAATTACATAGAAAAAATGAAACAGCCTTTTAATTCTATTTACGCCCAGTATTTCCAAAATTTTGGAACAAATTTATGCTTGAAATAATTTTATAATTAGCCAATAAAAGATTATTATTTATTCTGAGGATACATTTTTAGTCAATTACGTATGATTTTTTTACTTATCTTAAAAATAAATAAAAACTGAAAATACTGATAAATAAATTTAATTCACAAATAAATTTTATTCTCTTGCTAAATAACTTTGAAAACATATGTTATTTCAACAATGTACTATCGGATTGTTATTAATAATAATAATAACTACTTTTTAATACCACTAGATTAAATTTATTCACTCTTTTTACTATGAAAATCTACAGAGTAAATACATTTACTTCTAAAGTAAATTTAGCTGATGTTTATGAAATCGGGCCATAGATGACTAAATTTTAGATTATTTGTTTATTTAATTAGATGTTATTTCCAATAATATTACTATTTCATCTAATACAAATTATTTAAATTAAAATTATTATTTCAAATAAGTTTAGATAAATAATATTCAGTTTTAGATAAATCAACAAACAAGAATAAGATAAATATACGACAAACTAAAAAATATATCTAATTACATTAGATGAATACACCGAACGTATTTATCTACTCCTAAATTAAATATTACATCTAATATGATTAGAAGGCTATTATTTTGTTGCTGTTATTTTTAACGGAAATTATACAGGAAGTTAATCAAGTGATTAACGTCATATTTTTTAAAAAACTTATTATAGAAACATATATTTTATTTCTACTGAAATACAAATGAATCAATATTTATGTTATAGGTGAAGAACACTGCCCTTATGATTATATTCGAATATACGATGGCAAAGATGAAAAAAGTGCCGTTATAGAGACTTTTTGTGGCATGGGTAAATTTCTCTATTCAATAATTGGTACGTCGCAAGATCTTTTTGTCGAATTTGTTTCGTCTTCAGCTGGTAAGTTCAATTTTACAGTTTTCTTAATATTTTCAAATTTTAAAAAAGCAAAATTAATATTTTTCTGTTTGCTACAAAATTCTAACTGGAAATACTTCATTGAATTGTTATTCATTTTGTCTCGAAAACTTTCTACGTCAAAATTTTTGTTAGTTAAACGCATTCAAGTTTACAATACATTAGAGAATAAAAGTTTCTGTCGAGATAATCAACAAAACTCAAGAAAAGAAGACAGAAAAAGCGTTGGAATAATAATGTAGTTTTATTTCCTTAACTTAACTTTACTGTAAAAAGTCAGTGTTAACGATCATTTACTTGTACAGATATTTTTACCCTTTTTTTATATATTTTTGTGAAAAAATTGTACTTGACACGGAATTAGAATATTTTTCTGTTTGCTACAAAATTCTAACTGGAAATACTTCATTGAATTGTTATTCATTTTGTCTCGAAAACTTTCTACGTCAAAATTTTTGTTAGTTAAACGCATTCAAGTTTACAATACATTAGAGAATAAAAGTTTCTGTCGAGATAATCAACAAAACTCAAGAAAAGAAGACAGAAAAAGCGTTGGAATAATAATGTAGTTTTATTTCCTTAACTTAACTTTAATGTAAAAAGTCAGTGTTGACGATCATTTACTTGTACAGATATTTTTACCCTTTTTTTATATATTTTTGTGAAAAAATTGTACTTGACACGGAATTAGAAATGTGTCCTGTATTATATTCTCGTATTTTGTATAATATCATTACGTTGAAATTTGCATATCTCTCTTCTAGTACCCAGAAGAATGAAATATTACCTTGAAAATTTTGTGACACTTTTTAATATTAACTCCAACGTGACACAAAAGAAAAGTACGAAAAAAATACAAGCTACATTAGTTTTTTTTTGTAAATTATTTTTATGCATAAAACCATTTTGTTTAGTTTTAAAAAATTGTTTTAATATTCAAACTACTAAATTGCCAGTATTAATTGCATAAATAACATTACAATTTTTTTTAATAATTAATAATATAATTTAAAAAAATATGCTGTGGCCACCACAGAACCGACCATCACCATAAAATAGTAAAAAAATACTTTCTACCAGAGAAATTATAATGAAATTTATAATACATACTTGTAATTTACCATAGTAATAGAAACATACTTACATAGATATTTAAAAAATATCGCAAAAATGTGAAAAATTATTAAAATTTATTGTCATATAAAAAAAAAATTGTGTAACAAGAACTACTATAGTCATGGTAACTAAAAACATAAATATGCCACCTATTTACAGAATGATAAAAATATGAAAAATTATTTAGCCTCATCGAAAAATGTTGAAAATAAAAGTTATTAGTTATAATTGGTTTAGGAACTTTTGTTAATTTTTTTTTTTCGAACTATATCTCTGTTGCGAAATATTCGTAAAACACATAAAAGTGACATCAGTAAGTTACCACTTTCGGTTAGCAGATCTTTACCAAAAGTTGATCAAATTAAGATATTCATTTTCGAAGCTTAAATATGAAATTTTCTAACAATCTTTTCAACCGCTACACGTGTCCACAGATAGACAGACAGACGGACATTATGCTAAAAACAGTTGATTTGTGTTACCATAAGTTCAATTCGTTCTTATCTGTAAAAATCTCGATATATCAAATTTGGTATGACTACAATACGTTCCTTATCATATGTAATGACGGTCGGTAAAAAGATAAATTTATAAAAATTAAAAATTAAATTTGTTTTTTTACTTTTAAATTTGTTGTTTTCATTTTAAAAATCATTTATTCAATGTTATCAATAAATTCAAAATTACTTTCAGACGTAATTTAGCAAGTTTTATTTTATAAAATTGTTTATTAAAATTTTCAAAAATACTTTATTTTACAAAAATTTATTTTTGGGTTTAGGTCCATTATTAAACACCGGATTTCATTTCAATGTTGGCAATTGGCCGGGCCACGTTGATACGGCTGGAAGTAGTAACGGCACATGTGATTGACTGCTGACGTCACGTGATCTACGTGCCTCCGGTGATTCGGAAGGTATTTTCTTATCAGTGGCACATTGGTATCCACCGCATACCAGCTGTACCTATCTTATGCACGGCGAACAAGGAGAAATTGTCAGATTGTACTTTCCCAGGTATATATAATAATAATTATAATAATAATGATAATAGAAAACTTTTTTTAGCAAAAAAGTGCTATATAAATAAAATATAAACAAAAGCATTTAATATATTCAAAATACATAAAGTGAATAGTATATATATATATATAGTACATTTTCTAAATAATTTTTTCTTAATCCTAAACTTACACTACGTTATTTTGTACTTTTAATTCCAACAGATCACTTATTATAAACTAGTAACTTATTCTAGACTATTATTTCTTAAGAACTATACAAAATTAAAACCAATGCGTTTAGTACATAAAATACATAAAATTTAATTAAACTAGATTTTCCAAATAATATTGCTTAATTTTAAACATAAAACTGTAAATTCGCATTTTTAATTTCATCAGGTATCTTATTATTTTATTTTCTTGTGAATTATACCAATTATACCAATCCTGTTATTCAAAAAAATACCACCTTTTTTACTCCTTCATTTCTTTTTTAAATTTTAATCAGAAACTTATATTAGTTTGCGTTACTAATATATATACATATATTCTGTTCCTGAATTTTAGTCATATAATATAAAATTACAAATAATTTATTATTAACTGACACACAGTATTTTTAATATTTAATGTTGGAGAGTATTTATATTTTGTTATAATACGAGTATGGTATATTATATAAATAAAATGAATATTGACATATACAATATTTCAAGTGAAATACAGAATATTACATATGAATTCGTGAATTCGAGAGTAGTCAAATATTGTACATAGAGTTTCCATTACGACAGATAATACAGATATCTATTGCTATTAACCCATTACACATTACATGATATTAATATTTCGACAGGTACATATACACATGCATATAACGAAAATTTAGATGTGTGTTTGCACTAGAACAAAATTGTCACTAAATTTTACATTATATTTGTGTTTATACTGTAACATTTTGTATAGTTCCAAAAGAAATTACAATATAAAATAACTCACTTTAGTTTTATTGTTTTTTTTCCTAATATTGTTAAAGCCTCATTCACATCTTCGTAACTTATCTTGGAATTAGTAAATATTTCAGCTTACGATCAGTTCAAAACCACTAGCTCTACGCTGAAGCATAACGACTTATTCAGTCTATCTAAGTATTACAATATTATTCCTGAAGATGAACTTTGTGAACTCGAAATATTGATTTCGATTTAAAAAATAATAATAATAAACTCTTGACTGAAGCCTAAGTGGTTTTTTTTTATTATTAATATTTAATAAATTCAATTTTATCAAAAATTAAAAATGCAGTAAATTGAAAGAAGAAAAAGAAGAATAGTAAAAATATTGCATTTTCCAGTTGAAAAACATTTATTTTATTTTTATTATTATTACTACGTTTATTATTAAGTCATTAATCATAAATAAACAAAAAGAAATAAAAATAGAAAAAAAAAGAAATGAATAAAAAGTAATATATTCTTTCGTTGTTGAACAATGCCTTTCTCCGTTTTTTTTTTCTTTTTTTAATATTTATATATACCGACATTTTGTGGTGCACAATCAATTTTTTATATACGCTTATAAACTCTTATAAAATTAATGCACGCCAACCCAAAAAGTAATTTATCATCAACTGTTATTGCTGTTTCTATCATTCTATTTCGCTCCTGCTCTGTTTCAAAGTAATTATTTCTGCTCTAAAATTTTCATTATTTTAACTAAATTTTAATCATTTTTGTTTTATGACGCTTGTTAAATATATATTTATATAAAAAAAAACATACTTTTACAGATAATTAATTGGAGTTATTACTTTCATATTTTATCATTCATATTTTGAATATTTATAAATAATTAAAAACAAAATAATAATCAATAAAATTTTATCAATGTTAGCATCACACACGGTTACCCCAATTTTCTAATAATGCGTAATATATACAGTAAAAAAAATAAATAATTGAATAACTATTTCCAGTTTCCTAACACATGACTCAAAAGTAACATTTATTTTTTTAATATGTAATATATTATATTTAATTTTATAAAATTTTACACTTCTGTAAATAAGAAGAATTCAAACCATGACTGTGCTAAAATTTCAAGAATAAATCAAAAATCGCTTTCTGCTACACCTAACATAATAAATCTGTTTGATGGTAACTTAGAGCAGACCTAATATTATGATTTTGTATCTAGTTTTAGAATAAATCGAATTGAATCTCCCATTCAGGCAATGGACGGTGATTGTGGCGAATCATTAACTTTGTATGACGCATCATGGCCCGACTATTCGAAAATTATTAAAACATTTTGTGATACATTCTCCAAAGCAATGGAAAATCATGATTTTGTATCAACGGGTAATGCGTTGTTTATACGATTTGAAAGCAAAACTGGTAGTTACAGTGGGTGAGTATTTTTTTCTTAATTTTAGTTTTGTTTAGGTCATTTTAAACTTTACATATTTTTTTCATTAAAAAATTCAAACAAAGTTTTGAAATGTAAATTGTCAAAAATCTCTAATAATTCAGGAAATGCAACCCATTAACCACAGGTGTACGAGTTGCCTATATTTATATATTTTTATTATTTATATTCCGTTCACGGTTTTGAATATTTTGTCCATAGAATAAAATTAAGGATGAGGCTATTTATACATACGGTATGTATACGCAATTGGCTATTTATACATACTAAAAAAAAAAACCTAAACCAAACTACTAACCTAACCTACCCTAAATAGCCAATTACGTAAAAATACTGTATGTATAAATAGCCAATTGCGTATACATACCGTATGTATAAATAGCCACTTTCTAAAATTAATGTAAATTGCATTTATGCCATGATTAACTATTACATATTTTATCCAAAGTTGAAAATACCGGCCCTTAGCCTTCAAATAACATGCTATCTAATGTATTTATTCACAACAAAAATTTAGGCAAATTCACCTATCGACAAAACTTGAACTAAACTTTTTATTTATGATACAACATCATCAGTTATTTTAGTAACGAATATGTATTTAAAAATTTCTAAAATAATTACATAGATTTTTTCTGTGTTATAGCTCATCACCA
The DNA here is from genome assembly GCA_963966155.1 of Clivina fossor. Lineage (NCBI taxonomy): Eukaryota > Metazoa > Arthropoda > Insecta > Coleoptera > Carabidae > Clivina > Clivina fossor. The sequence goes on along the minus strand of OZ014561.1, from coordinate 5,491,143 downwards.
TATTACTGGGCACATTATGATTTCTTCAATAATACACATCTCGGTGAGCCAATACCAAAAGGGTTGGCTACGTTCACCACTAAATACACTTGTATATAAACAAACGTCTGCTACCCAAGATGTTTATTGTTTATATCGATTTGTAACCGATAAACGATTAGTTGCTCGAATTATTCTTACTGTACAAAGCATCAATTTTAAGGTGAGTAAATTTTATTTTTAAATTTATGTCTACACAACTAGTAATATATATTTTTTCTACATCTATGTATAATGTATAATTCTAGACAGTTTTATTCACATAAAAATTGCATATGTTTTACTACAAATTATATCACTATTGTAAAATTATGTAATTTTATATCTGGTTTTCTGACTATATTTATAGTAGATTATTTCTTCAATAAACACTAAACTAGCAAATAATTCCTCTAAAACTATTAGCAAAAATGCAGCTTTTAAATGCTCAAAACTTAATACAGTTGTTGTGTCTTTTCCGCTATTTTTACAATTATCAGAATCTTTTTTGTCATCAATTTCATCAAAATTATATTTTTTCCAATAATTATAAAGACCAGCTTGTTGTAAAATCCCCATAACTAGTTTAAATTCATTGTAAAATACTTTATCTTTGCGAATGAAGTAAACATTTAGTGTTGGATAAAAACTGTCAGACATTATGGAAAAATTTTCATGAAATATTTGATTTACTTCCATATAATTAATTTGAAGTCTTGATAAAATAAATCCAATATCTGTTTGATATCTAAAATAAATCAATTTATCTTAATTTGTGATATTTCATTAACTATCTGTTTAATAATTTTTTAAATGTTTTGTGTAATACCTTTCTAATATTTTTTAATTATGTTGCCGATTTTATTATTTTAGAAATATTTATCTTTTAACGAATACATTTACATAACTGATACAAATATGGCACTGTAGTATTTTGTAAAATTTTCTATTTATAATAGTGCAAATTGCAAAATTATTTGGAATATATGTAAAAACTTACTTGTAATTTTCAGTCCATTCATAATTGTCACCAAAGACTGTATAAGATTCGGGAACTTCGATAATATGATTATGCAACGGATGATTTTCATTAATTCTCGTTTTTTTCAGTAATAAATGAACAAATTTTCGAACAAAAAGTTTTAAATCTGTTTTATATAAATCTTGTAACGTATCAATATTTGGATAATATTTTGGAACAACTAAATTTCTGATAAACATTGCTTGAAATATTGTTACAAATATGATTGCATATGTTGTCCATACTACCGGTATTATACGTTCAGGATTATTTTGTTTTCTGTTTGCTACACTTTCATTTAAAAGTAATCTTAAATAGATAAATACAAAAGAAATTATAAGAATTTAAATCTACACAAGGAATATATAATAACCCTGCACATTTTTTTTACCTGAAAGTATCAGTAAATGCAATAACAAATTCAGGGTTTATATTCAATTTTCCGTATAAAATACAATATAAGAGAGATAATAATTGTTGTAAACAAAGTGGCGAATAAAATCTTTGGTGTTAATACCAAAAATATGAGCAGATAATTTGGTATCTGACCTTGTTTCGGTGTTACAATATAAAAATCATTTCTTTCTGGATAAACAACAAATTCCATGAAATCATCTAAAACTATTAGACCAATATTTGCTATAGCATCATAATCATATAAATCTGCTAAAGTTTTAAAGTACAAATTTATTGATACATCTATATCAACTCTAGATAATAATTCAGCGGGAAAATCTTCAGATATTTTATGTATATCTAGGGTTTCATTTAAAAAATCAGCAACGCTTTGAAAATACTTTCCATCTAATCTAATGTAAACAGTTTTACCATTTATTTGAACAGGTGTAAATCTGTTACCAACTATTGTATCGCAATTATATAATTTTATTGGCGTACCTTTTATATTTGGAATTTTATTTTCAAATATCTTGCCCAAATTTGTATCATCTGTTATGTCAATTTTATATTGATCAATAAATGGGTTGTGTGTATATAATTTTATTTCTTCATTTCCGTAATAACATATTATTATTCTTAAAACAGATTTTTGCCAAAATAATTGAAATGTTTCTTCAATACAGTTGTTATATTCTTTATTTTCATCGCTATTAACAACAATTAAAAAATCTACTTCTGATATACCAAACGGGTATAATCTCTAAATCAAATAACAACCCTTCAATATTATTAGAATAATCTGAGTTCAAAAATATTATTGTTAAGTCAGGCCGATATTTTGTAAAATTATCTAAACTGGCTGTGAAATTATTTAGTTGTATTGATGTATATAGTATTTTTTGTGGATATCTGGCAATAATATCATAAAACATATCTACGGTTTTTTCATTTTCTTCTGTATAAATAATCAAAGCTGAATTACAGTTAATACAGTCTTCCAAATATATTTTTGCAGTCATGGTTGCTAATTTATAATAACTATTTTGATCTGGAATTAATATTTTACTGTTTGAATATATTATAATTATTGAAAATATTATAAAATGTGCAAACATGTTTAGTTCCTGTTAAGTTGTATCTAATGAAACAGAAATATTATTTCTGAAGTAAAAGTACAAATATATTTTATTATAAATATTACAGATATTTGTATTACAGTAATAATTTGTTAAAGATGTTATCAGAAGAATATATTTCATAATCTATTATAATGCGATTTATATTGAAACAAAAACTAGAAATATTGAAGTCATTTTCTAATTTTTTGCATTTATTCTTTGATGTAGCTAAACATATTACGAAATTTATTTTATGATATCATTTTTAATAAATTATCAATATAATTGACATAATTTATTTAAAATTTTATTATAATGGTTTTTAAATAGTTATATTTCTAAAACAAATATGATAAATTATTTATAAAAATATATTCATAAAAACAAAACATATTTGAACAAAATATGATAATTAAAAATTACAATTACATACACATTTGTTTACATTATTTTTAAACTACGTTTTAAACACTTTTTTATTTATAGTTTTAATTTACAGTTTTTATACATTCTTGTTTTCCATAAAAATGTTGTAATTTAAGATAAATAATTTTTACGGTATATTTTGGAATCTGCAAATAATAAAAATAAATGAAAATATAAACGTGTTAATATGATAAATAGTTTTTAACTTTTGTCTAAATTTGTATAATTTCTATAATGATTGTAAATTAAATTAAAAATATTTTTTCAGGATCATCCTTACAATCCAGGTCCGTGTTCAAACTGTCTGGAAGATCGTGTCGATAAATTAGTAATCTGGGAGCCACTTCCTCCAGGAGCAAATTCATCACAACAACCTATCCCGTTGCATACTGCCATTAAAATGGGAACAACACAATGCTTGTGCAACAAACATACAACAACAACTATTGTCTCACGCGGTGAACAATTGAATATGCAATTGATTGTTGATAGTGCACATGCTGCATCGAGTTATTTTAAGCATAATAACGCATTGTTTGAAGCAAAGTATGAATTTGTACACGGACCACTTTGCGGACCACCGATAATACAACCTAGTACCGATGGAGAAATACATTATCCTTACTAAGAAGCATTAGGTTAGGTTGAACCACCGAAATCTATTAGGTTTGTCGATTTTATTTTCTACAGTTAAAATTCAGAAGAAAAACATTATATATTCGCGTCATGCACTCATAAAGGTGTGATACAAAACATTTATTTCATCCGTATTTATGATACGTTTTATCAGTTAGCAACATTTTCTTTCGCAAAACACTCTCAATCAAGGCTTTGGGGTTGGAGCTGGAGCTAAAGCTCGGGGCTAGTTTTATTGAAATATAATATTTTATTCACAAAAAAAAATTGTTAAAAAAGATTTTTACAATTTAAAGATAGGGTGACCACCTTTTTATTTCAACTGACCCGGTAATTTTTATGACCTGGGGGGAGAGAATGGGGTAGGAAACTCAATACATTAAATCTACTACTATTTTTAAATATAAAAACATTTTAATTTGAATACAACCATAAAATTTTGAAATTCGTTTCACGCTTATTATGATTAAACTAAATGATATTTTGATTTGACTATTAATTTATCACTGATCATAGTAATGACTTACTTACTGTTTTAACTTAAAACTATATGACTACATCTAAATTCAGTTTAATCCGGAGATTACAACAAATAACCCGGGAACCAGAGTTTCAGTTGAAAAACCGGAGATTCCGGGTGAACACCGGAAACTTCGGGTGAACACCGGAAACTTCGGGTGAACACCGGAAACTCCGGGTGAAAACCGGAGACTCCGGGTGAAAACCGGAGACTCCGGATGAAAACCGGAGAGGTGATCACTTTAGTCGGAATAATTGTATAAATACCAGATATTACTTATATGTATTCTTTTCATTATTAAATATTCGTTTTACATGACCAAACCATCTTTATTTTAATTGACGTACAACTACTTTCGCAATGACATTTTTTTTCTAATTTTACACTCATCCACACAAAAATATCATTTCTACAATACTTACTGTTTTATGTTTCCGCTACCAAACCCAACACGTATTTCTATAAATCAATGTAGATAATAATAATTTAAAGAAATAATAACAAAGGTAAGTTTTAATAAACTCCAACATTTATGCAATATTTCGTGTTAATGGTGGTGGTTTTGAGATATTGAGCAGATTTTGAACTGTTGTCCTACTAATAATAATTGCATAATAATTCAGTTTCAAAATAATGTTTCAGATGTATCTGGGAGGTAAAAATAAACAGAGAACGCGACCTGTGATTGCATTTCGACCGTATTAAATTCGCTTCGCGACACTGCGACGAAGGCAACATCGACATCTTCATCCGGGGCCGTGTTGATCCCTACTTGTCCGTCTGCAGTGAGAACGTCTCCTTAGCGAAAGAACTACCAATTCTTTCCGCGGCCGAACTAAACCCGGACGATGGTGAACCGAGCGTTACGATTCAGTTCGTGGGCACGACATCGCCGACTCGGGCCGCCTTCAAAATCGCCTGGACCGAACTGTTTCATCTGCCGCGCAATCCCGATGGCAGCCTGATGATGTCCCGACTAACAGAGGGTGGACATGGAGTCGACGATGTCGATGGATGTGAGTTTGCTTGTCCCGGCGATGCCGGACTCTGTATACCGGCTAGATTGGTTTGTAATGGAGTTGTTAATTGTCCGAATGTAACGACAAAGATTGGTGAGTGAAGTTATCGTTTCTGGTTTTAAGTTATAGAAAGGGGAATCGAAATTGAAATAAGTATTATTTTTAATTTTTTTCAATGTTCTTCTCCAAAGAAATGAAAAGACTATGTAGGTCTTCATTTACTTCAAAAACAATGGATCGAGATTTCACTAAAGTACAATAATACAATAGTACAAAAAATAAAAAAAAAATTGATAATTTATTTCGTAAGGCAATAAATCATTTTTAAGCAGATTCTATATTGAGTTAAGGCTCATTCAAACTACCGTACTTATCACGAAATTACTCTTATGTTTTAGCACAGATCTTAGTAGTTCTGAATCAAACTAATTTACTTACTAACTTATGAAAAAAACAACGCAAATACGCGATTTTAGTTTAATCAGTTGTTGTTGATTTTATGGCAGTGAAAAATTAAGATAAATTAATGTTTTTCAACAATTTTTTTATTTTGATTTCACAAGCTAATAGATAGTGCAATTCTGCAGTTTATGACTAAAACATAAAACTAATTTCGATATAAATAGGAAAGTGTAAATGAGACTTTATTTTAACAAAATATTTTGAAATTCTAATTTTTATTAATATATTTTTTTACGCTTTTTCAGGAACAATGTTCAGCGACGAATCTCTCGAACTGTGTTCACACGATTGGCTGGGAATCATTTTAGGTGCAGCGACTGCAAGTGTTTTCGCACTTATCTGTATAATATGTATATGTCGAGCGTGCTGTTGCCGTAAATCGCAACGCCTAGTTTCACGATATTAAACAAAAAAAGAAAATTAAAAACAATATCAACAAAAAACAAAAAATAATGTACATATGTGATGTGATGATCATGTGTATTGTATGGATGTGTTGTGATATATAAAAATGCCGATAAAGACGTTTCTTTGACAAAAACCAAAACACTCGTTTCAAAACGTATAAACTCTAAAAGTAATTGATCAATTAACAATATAAAATTTTTCGACAATTCGAAAGATGTGCTGTGCACAAATTAGAGAAACAAAAAAAAAGTTTTAGAAATTTTGATACAACGCCCATTTGTGTTCACCATCAAGTTTTAGAAAAGGAGACCAGATACATACAGTATGGAGGTAAAATTATTATATTTATTTCATTTAAATATTAAAACTAATCACCAATTTGACAACACTAAATTATCGTAATGACTGCAAATTTTGTTACAATTTTTTATTAATCGGTTCTGTTTACAGTTTGCAAAAGTTGCCTTGTCAAGCATTTAGAAGAAAACAACACATGTCCAACGTGCAATATTGTAATACACCAATCTCATCCACTACAGTATATTAGTTTTGATCGCACAATGCAAGATATTGTGTATAAATTGTATAAATTAGTTCCTGATCTACAGAAGAGTAAGTTTTACCCCCAAAAAAATATTCGATTTTTTTTAGGAATATTTAAGCGTTTTTAAACATACAAACGCACACACACACATACATTTAGAAACCAAATTATGGATTATAATGTTCAAAGGAATAGTCTTGTGTAAGTTAGTTAAGAATATTATTATTATTAAACAGGTGAAAGTCTACGTGAAAGAGAATTTTATCGTTTACGAGGTCTGCCTTGTCCGAAAGATATTCCAATCAATCCTAGCGAGGTGGAAGAGGAGAAAACGCCAGCTGATGTTCACGCGGAATCCGATTATCACAGACAGGACGAACAAGTCAATGTTTGCTTAGAATGTATCAGCCTAACCTTAAAACACTTAAGCGTAGATTTATTCGGTGTTCTGCCCAAGCGACTATTATGCATTTGAAGAAATTTGTAGCGAAGAAAATTTTAAATGGAATGGCAAAATATCGTGACGTACAAGATCTACCAGAAAATTTTGTCCGTTATTTTTATAATAACTCTATAATGTATTTGGTTTGAAAATAGTTAGTAATAGTAGATGCTACCGTTGCGTTGTAGGTATTTCGTCGACTGTTCATCTCAGTTTGGAAAAAGGATATTGAAAACTCAACGTTTCGTGCTAATCAGAGTACTTCTTTAAGAGAAATTTTATCTTAAAAAAATATAGAAACAGGGTTTGTTACTGTAGCCGCATGTGTGATGAAGTGCTCTAGTTTTATAAAAATTAATAAATAATTTCTATAATAAGACAGTTTTCGATATCCTTTTTCCAAACCCAGTGTATTTTTTTTAATACATTTTTTCCTTCATGTTTTTTTCTACTATTTTTGACAATGAATTAAAAAAACATAATATTGATTTTATATGAAAATAAAAAAATAATTGTAATATATAATGATTCTGCAATTACAATGAAGATGAATTTGAAATAATTATTTTTCTTAATAATAATAATAAATTTATTTCTGATTAAGATACAACAATGTATATACAGACAAGTCAACAAAATATGGTAAATTTAATTCCTATATGAAAACAGTAAGTTTGTGAATGTCATTCACAAACTCAGCAATATTATAGAAGGCATTCTTTAGTAAAAAGCTCTTTATTAACCTAAAAAACTCTTTACTTTGTATATCGCGTATGGTAGATGGAAGCTTATTAAAGAGTGTAGCTCCCACATTCATAGGAAGTTGTTTTGCAATATTCAATCTGCAAAAATCTAATCTAAAGTTCTCTTTCGTACGTGTGTCATAGTTATGTTAATTACAATTTTTTTGCAAACTACAAGAACTATCTTTGGTATGCATAAGACTGTAGGATGTAAATACTTGGCAAAGTCAATATCTTTAGTTTAATAAAAAGATCTCTACAGGATTGTCTTTGACTGCTAAATGTCATTATTAGATGCTTTTTGCAGTTAAAATATTCGATCACTGTTTGTTGAATTACCCCATAACAAACAGCCATAATATAAGTGAGTATCGATAAAAGCAAAATACATATTCCTTATTGTATCAGCTGACACCACTTGTACAACTTTTCGCAACATATAGTTGCCAATATTAATTTTGTTTGCCACATGATCTATATGCTGTTTCCAATTTAGTTCACTTTCTAAAACAAAACCCAGAAATTTTGCAACATTTTTATTATATAGACTAGTAGTATCATTGACTATCCTATTAACACTGAAAACTATACTTTGCGTTTTATCTTTATTTAACAGAAGTTTATTAGAGGTAAACCAGTCTGTTGCCTCACTTAAAGTAAAATTAATAATAGCATTAATTTCGTCATGATTAAAATTTTTTTTTTATCAGAATATGTGTCATTAACAAAATGGACATTAACAAGATAGACAAAATTTTCCGAAACACATAATAATAGTATAATAACAAACTAATATTGTAATTATTATTTTTAGATTGACATTTTGTGTAATGACGAACTATTGGGTAAAGATCACACATTGAAATTTGTCTACGTGACACGATGGAGATTTCAAAATGCTCCGTTAATATTGCAATATAGACCTCGAATAGATATATAAATACTAATTGTAAGCGTATTTTGCTATGAAAGTAAAGAAACTTTTTTCGAAATAAAACTTGTAATATTTATATATTGTGATTGACATAAAAATCATGTTCCATGTACGTAGTGAAAGTAACAATTTGTTTTTTTTTAATTTTTATTCTAAATTTGTTGTTTATAAAACAAATAAAAATATTGATTAAATATATAATCAAAATATAACTGTAGTTGACTTGATGCAAGATCTCACTTAATTGAACAATTTTTCGCTAAAATTAGAGCTATTTATAAATATATATATAAGAGTACATTCCTATTATTTTGTAAGAAATTATATATATATATATATATATATATATATATATATATATATATATATATATATATATTTATATATTTATATATATATATACAATGATTTTTGTAATATTGCAATGATTATGTAATGTTTCTTTTTTCGTTAGAAATTTTATTTACAATAATTATATAAACATCCAATGAACAGATATTTTTCATTAAAAATAAAGAAAATAAACATTATATTTGTGATATTATCATGCACTAATTATACTTTCATTTCACATGTTTTTGTTAATGCCGTAATGTATTTAAGGAAAGACGTTATTTCAATGGTCAGATAATTTTGAAGAAGAAAATGTCAATAATTTATTAATTTTGTATGTTACTCTGGTGTGTATTATAAAATTTATATTTTAATTTAAAAACAAAATTTTCTATCTTATGTATGTATGCGGCAAAGTACTCAGAATTGGAACTATTTCACAGAAATAGTCATTTTTCATTGGGAATTATATGTAAGTTATGTAATTTTTATATAAATAAATTTATGATAAAATTGTAAATAGATCTACAAACTATGCAATATACTAAAGTTCATAAAAGAAAATATATTTTGATTTTGTAGTAGAATATCTCATTTTTGTACAAATTTTATTTAATAAAAATGTTTTTAATTAACAAAATTACTTTTGGTGATAATAATTTTTATAGAAGAAAAACTTGTATCTTGTATGTACAATAATGTAAAATATTTAATACAATCTGTATTTAGCAAAATTCCAAATTTGTACTGTTATTTAATGATAATAAAATAATAATAATTTTATGTGATATTTTTAAATTTATATATAATTAATTATATAGGTAGGTAACTGCTTTTATTTAATAGGATTGCAGAGCCATCTACCGGATTTTTTTAAAAAAAGTTTCACAGATTTTTCTTCTTTCAATAGTCGGACATAACCATAGATCATATATATATAATTTGTAGGTGTTAAAAGAATATCTAGTTTTCGTATTACCTCTTCTTGTCTTCGTTTCTGATCTTCTAGATCTTCTTCCTCCTCTTGTTGATCATTATTTTGTATATAAATAGAATTTGTTCCCACAAATAAACTCATTCTGCAATGTTTGTTGCAGTCAGATCCTCCTTGGTTGGATTTTATGTCGTTTGAAAAGTTTACGGAGGAAAATATAGGTTAACAACACAAAAGTTTTTAATATGACCAACATAGAATAACGAAATCCACTAAAAAAGTTCTAATTTTAAATTATATTTTCTACTTTGAGGTGTAAAATAACAAAATTCAAATTAATTTAATATTATAAACAATTATTACTATTTCTTCTTAGTTAGTGTTACTATGGTTATTACATATTATTTATTTACAAAAGAATTGTTTAATTTTTTCTTGAAATTTGAAAATTAATTTTGTTATGTATATCCTATAATTTTTGAAAAAAAATAATATAAAAATTCAAATATTTTGTGAATAAGAATTTCCATTAATTGTTTCTATTCTCTGACTGTTGCTGTGGTGATTACGAAATATTTATTCTGAAATGAATTAATTTATATTATACTTTACATTTTAGGCGAAAGTCGTGAACTACATATCTGTTCGTCAAAGTAAAACATATAATAAGATGGCTTTTTTATTGGATAAAGTATCTGAAGATACATTTTATGAAAATATGTTGTTAGGTGTAACAAAAATTTTAGGTAAAGTATTCAGTACGAAATATTATACAATAGATCATTTATTAATTATTTTTTTTTAGAAAAAAATTACCGTATTAAAAACGTTACATTAGAAAGACGTCCAGCATGTTTACTGTCCGAAGTATGTGCTTGGGAACAAATGCATTGTATAAAACTGCCCGACGAATTGAGAGATTTTTATTTAGCTGTCAATGGATTTAAATTAGTTTGGAACTATGTGTTTTCCGGTATCAAATTAGGCTGAACTTTAGAATAGCCTCCCGTTTCACAAATTTTAAAAAAGTCAGATTTGCGCATGCGTGAGTATCGGAACGCCCATATTTGGTGTATAAAAACCAGTGAACCTCAAAGTGTTTCATTAGTAATTTTCCTTTTGTTATGTTATGTTAAGAAGTCCGGTAGGTTAGGGTAGGTTTGGTAGGTAGGTTTCAGGTAGGAGTTTGTTTTTTAAAGACCGTTAAGAAGTCCGGTAGGTTAGGGTAGGTTTGGTAGGTAGGTTTCAGGTAGGAGTTTGTTTTTTAAAGACCGTTAAGAAGTCCGGTAGGTTAGGGTAGGTTTGGTAGGTAGGTTTCAGGTAGGAGTTTGTTTTTTAAAGACCGTTAAGACACATTTAAAATCATATTTTGTCATGTCGAATAGTTTGACAGTCACTGGTTTTTCAACTCGCGTGCCTACCGCAAAAACGGGAGGCTGTTCTATAACTATACCTCAAATTATTATTTATAAAAATAATGATTTATTTATTACTTTTATTTATGTAGAACAAGAAATCCTACAAGTTGGTTTCATGCATGTTAATGCAATTACTGAATTAATACCACTTACTGGCTATAAAATTTGGTCAACAGTAGAAGCAAAAACAAAAACAAACAAAGACAAAAAATCTCTAATTTTAACTCATGAAAGCAAAGTATTTCAATTAACAAATATATATTCTGAGGATGATGCAAAAGTTTGTTTAATATATACTAATTCACGGGCTACTCCACAATTTTGGCTTGCAGATGAAGAATTGAACTGGTTTTTTTTAGCATCCGGATTCAAAAAATATTTTTTGATGTCTATTGCACATCTGGGATTACCTATGTGGCAATATTGTTTTACAGATGAGGGCATTCCTGCTTGGGCTGAAGTAAGTATTTATTTTTTCAAAACAATGTCTTTTAAAGAATAAAATTAAGGAATGATGGAAATCAATTTTATCATGTATATTTATAGATCTTAGATTTTATTAATAAATATTTTTTTCATTTTTCTATTACGAATATAATTCTGTGTTTTTCTATTTGTCTGCAATAGACAATTTCTAAATTAGAAAAATTTTCAGCAAGTATTCATGATGGTAGCACCGCACTTGCCTGTAGCTTTGCCCGCTGTACGACCGGAGGTAAAAGAAGAGGAAGAAGAGAGAAAGCGTCCTCGTAGAAACTTACTGAGAAACTTACAGAATCAATTTATAAACAAATTAGATCTGTCTGAGTTTAAACCCAAGATACCTATGCGCCATAAAACCAGTGTCCATACAACTACACATCAATTTACTTATCATAGTCCACGTAACTATATGCTTTCGTATCAATATAAGCAATCAACACATCGTTCACAACATGAACATGCTGATCATCATCCAACAATTCCTACACATCATCATAACCAACATCACTTTATACATTCACAGACAATTGTACATCCACATCCAGACTTAGTTAGGTTTAGCAAAAGAAAACATTAACGAATTATCTATTCGGCAAAATTTTCGTAAATTATTAATAAAACACTTTCCAAGTTAATGTTTAGTATTGTTCATATTCGGCACGATGTTTTTTAATAATCTGTATGACAATGATTAAATTGATAAATATATCTTTCAGACATATCGTTTGTTTTTCTTTTCATTCATGATCAATTTGGTTCTTTAATTACTTACGAACGTTTCCATAATAGCAGTGGGTTTTTAATTTTTTTGAAAATAACTACACAACACATACAATTTTCCTTGTTTGTACTTTAAAATCATTATTATCAAAGAAAACTTATACTTTAAGGGGGGAAATACATGTAAACTTAAAAAAAAAGGTGATTTTCAACAATTTGTTATAACGTAATGAAATCGTACAAAATAAAACTGTTGGTTCCATGTCATTATATATATTTTCAGCTATAAATATGATTTTTTTGAAAAGTCAAAGTCCATTCATTATATATAAGAATATTTTTCATGTAAAATAGGTTGATCCAGAGCGGAATTTCATTAAGAATCTGATTTCATGCTCAAAACATATATATATATATATATATATATATATATATATATATATATATATATATATATATATATATATAATTACATGGAACAAACAGTTTTATTTCGTTGTTGAAAATCACCTTTTTTTGGCTTCAGATTATTTCAAAACTTATTCAAACTAAATGTTAGATAGTTTCGATTTTTGTGAATGATTAAAGAAGTAATTATGCATTTACAATACATAAATGTATGTACGTAAAAATGGGAAAAACTTAAAGGATTAATATTAATAAATTATATGTTAGATTAAATTATATTTAAAACATTTGATATTATATTTCCGGAATTCTTTCTTTATACATTTTTTTAACTAAATCAATTTGAAAACCTAGTAATTCACAATTTTAATACAATAAATACTTATTTAAATTAAATAATTTAATCGTCAAATATCAATTACCAACAGCTTACTCAAAATTCGAACGCCAGATAAGCATATTATGACGACAGACATTAAAAGCTAGAATTTAGTGTACAAAAGTTACTTCCAAATACTTTTTAAGAATTTCACATAAAAATTGAAATAAAATAATTAATTTTAAAAATGTGATGCATATACAGGGTGATTTATTAATAATTGGAAATATTTTAACTGGAGTATCCTGGGCTCAGAATATGAAGATTTAACGCAAATCACTTAGATAAAATATGGCTCCTTACTGAGCTTCAGGGTGTTTTATTTAAAATTTAAAAAAGATTTTTGCTCAATACTTTAAAACTATTTGACGTATCCTTATCATACTTGGCAGGAAGTGTAAGTACCGTACACCATACTAAATTATGTTAAATAAAAGTATCTGGCTACTGCCAGTGGCGTACAACAGGGGCAAGTGATAGGTTGATTTTTCCTAAATTCTACGCCACTGGCGGAATTGTCATTTTAGCACAGTTTTTCGATTCTCCAATACTTTCTGTGTAAAAAACATACTCTTCTTTCGTAAAGATAAAGTGACTATTTTTCGAGATATTTAAAGTTAAACATAGCTGCACCCTTGGGATTTTTTCAAAATTTGCTCAAAAAATCTGAAAAAATTCAGTAAAATAGAAAAAAAAAATTAGCTACATAATAACTAAGTAACTTTTTTCTCTAACTCATTCTGGTTTGGCAGGAAAATTATTGAAAATAAAAAATTAAAATGCAAAAAATATTAATTTTCAATAAAAACCTATAAATTTACAATTTTAATGCAATAAACACTTATTTAAATTAAAAAATTTAATTGTCAAATATCAATTACTAACAATATAATTATAATTCGAACGCCAAACAAGCGTATTTTGATGTTGGCCATTAAAAGCTAAAATTTGTTATACAAAAATTACTTTGAAATATTTCGTAAGAATTTTTCCATAAAATTGAAATAAAATAATTAATTTAAAAATGTGATGTATATACAATTTGTTTAAAAACTCGTTTATGTACTTTCAAAAATAATCGATTACATAACATAATGTGTTTGCCAATATATAAAAATTCCATTAGGAACTTGCAGGGAGCTTTCAAGGACAAACATACCCACAATAGATGATGGTGTTTGACATAAAAGTAACGCGCGCGCGCATCGCAACTTTACATCTATTGCTTATGCAGGTAATTACATATTTACTTTGAATACAATAATACGAAAATAAGAATAAAAATCATTACCAGGGATCAATAAATACAGCTTTACATAAATATAATGTAAACATTTCAAATAAAAATAAAACAATAAAATAAATTAGTTTAATAACATATGTAAATCGATTAATGTTGTAAAATGTATATAAACGTATTTTCTTTAAATAGATGTATAAAAATCGGTAAATTTAGGAATATACAGTATATTTATATTTTTATGTATTTGTTTACTTAAAAATGTTCATCTTAATTTCATTTGATTTAATTTAATTTAGTTTAATAACGGGCAAATGTCTGTGGAATATAAACTCGAATTCTGGTGGAACGGTAGAGTCCTTTTTATGTCCTCCGGCTAGTAATTTTAAAACAACGAAATTTGTTTTTGCTATTTTCAGAAGATCGTTTACCTAGAATATACAACATTTTTTTATATACATAGGTTTTAATAAGTAGGTATATAGGAGTAGAATTTAATTTTGTTAAAATCCGTTATATAGTTTTGAAGTAGTTATTTAAATGCAAATATGTAAGTCTAAATATCTACGCGCTACATACTTCCGAATCGCGGGGCGTAATCGTTTCCAAAAGAGATCGTGCTTGATGAAAATGTTCGCAACCAGCAATATACAAATAGGAGCTATCCACAGGAGAAGTCATTTCTCGAAATTCAACATATTGTACTGGAGGCGGCGTTAGCAATCCAGCAAATGGAGCGAAACGATGCTCGTATCTTACTTGCTCACTGTCAAACTGTGGATGAGGCATTGTTATTTTTCCATCCATGCGAAAACCAAATAATGCCTGTAATGTATTATGTATGTATTAATGTAGGTATTGTTTCATTTTCCATTAATTTTTCTTATTACTTTGTAATACCCTCCACACATGTTCTGTAAAGCTTGATAATAAACAATTTCTCGACGATATTTATATGGTTTAGCCTTTTTCTTTTTCGACTTCGCTTTTTTATTTGCACGATTTTTTGATGTTTCCACTACGTCTTGACCTACGATAAATGAATCAGCTCTCGTTAATGCAGGCACAAGACACCCATATAAAGACTCATACAAATACCTAGAAGAAATTTGTTTAAAATGCATTCTTTTCATATTTCAATGTTTTTACTAACCAAAATACGTAATAATATTCATGTACATTATATAATTCCAATTCAAAACCAGCTAATAAGTACATAATCATAATTCTTAGCGTATGATACAAAACCCAAGTACCAAAACAAGCTAAATGAGGCCGGGACCATTCACATTTCAGCGACAAATTATGAAGATATGCGTCTACTCTTTCCGCCTATAATATTAAATAAATATTAATTTTATTAGATTAGATTAAAATTCTAAAAGAAGAACTTCTACCTCATCTTGCAATGACGTGAATTCTTCTAATAAATGAGCAAGCTTATCTCGCTGTCTTGCTCTATTGTGGCCACATAATTGTATAAAATTAGCAAAAGGTCTTGTGCAATGCGAGAAAAAATTATCTATGCAAAGTTTCGCCTAAAATACAAAATATTTATATATATATATATATATATATATATATAAAGTGATTTATAATGAGTGTATCAAATTCATTTCGAATGAAAAATAATAAGTTACCGTAGAAAAACAAAATAAAACAGTGGAGAGGCAAAGTAAAATTAATCTCCCTAATTGTCAAATGTATATATGTTTCTCCAGCATCTCCTCCTAAACCTCTGAACCGATTTTGATGGGAGTGGTGTAGTTTTAATTGGTTCATTTCCTATTTGAGAATAGGTAAGTTTCATCTTTCTACGATTTCATCTTGGTTCTCAAAAATTTCAAAAATTATGTTTAATGCTAACCTGCAAATGACAGCGTAATTGCGCAGCAACGCACAACGGAAAAGCTGCATACTGAATTTTTGCGCAGTTTCGCAGCAACGCGCGACGGGAAAGCTAGTTATTTTGTATTTTACAAAAAATGTTTAAAGCGAGCTTCTTGAACTTGAATACAAGCATGATCCAAAGAATGGTACACGCGATTAATGTCAATATTATAATCAATTTGATTTAATGCTACCATAATTCTTTTCATCAACTGTTCACGAGTATTAATTTTCACACTGTACACGAGCTACTTTAAATGTCGCCAAAGATAATAATCCAAACTATTTAAATCTGAGGATCTTGCTTGCCATACGACAAAACCTCCACGTCCAATCCATCTATCTGGATAGTTAAGATTTAACCATGAGGCCACTTATCTACCAAAATGGAGTGGTGTACCATCATGTTGGAACCACATACATTGTCGAATATGAAGTGCAGTATCTTCTAACTTTTCATGAAGCCTGTTATTAAGAAAATTTGTCTTACGATTAAATAAATAAGCTAAATAATCGTCAGATTTAAACAGTTTGTGCATAGCTATCTATTTTGGTTTTCTTCAGTAACTAGTTATTAAACTCGTAAATTGACTATGCCACTAATAAAACTTTAATTTCTTGTAGTTACGCAACTAGATAGAATAGGACCTATTTATGTTCATATGACATTTTTCACTCGAAATGACCTCCATAACAAAATGTTAAAGTTTGGTATGCTCGTTATAAATCACCCTGTATAATAATGAAAAACAGTAACAAATTAAAATTGATTTTTTTTACCTGAGAATTTAACGTAATCGATGATTTGACCAAAGCAGGAGGTGAAATAAATGAACGAGCTGCTTCCCTTAAAACGTCTACGAAAGGAATGCTACCAAATACTAAATTACCGTGACTCATATATAATAGTTGTAATACAGATCGAGATAATATGCAAGGACCACTTTTACTAAATTCTAAAAAGAAATCCTAAAACAAACAGATAAGTTTACATTTAAATAAGCTATTAATGAAAATAAAAATATATTCCTACTAATGCGCTATGGAAGGCAACAAAACCATTTATTTTACACACAGTCTTCAAGCGTTCTATCATTTCGTCGAAGTAATCTAATGCTTCTGATCTCGGTTTAATTTTTGTATATCTAGGAAACGTAGGAGGTAAAAGACGCTGATTTATTAATGGTTCAAAACCCAAAATGTTTGCGTGATTAGCTATAATAAATAAACAAGTAAGTATAACAGTTAAATAAGTACTACTACAAAAAAAATTGATTGAAAGCAACTTTACTTGGATCAGCAGACTGAATTCCTAAGTGAACTGTATTGTGCATAACGAATAACATTTCTCCAGATAGAGTTAGTAGTCTCTGACAATCTGGTAAAACTATCGATCTTTCATCTTTAGAATGTTGCAGTAAACCGTAAAGGCACTGGTAAAACGCCCTTACAAATTTTATTCGACTATATAACGCCTCAGTTTCTTCTGCCTAACAATAAAATTCATATACTCATTCTAACTTATACATAAATATATAAATAACAAAACAATAATTATAATATCTATTAAAATAAAACTGCTTTAGGTTAAAGTTCTATATTAATAAATATTCTAAATACAGAACTTTAACCTAAAGCAGTTTTATTGTAATAGAATGATTTCTGAAAGATTTTTTATCGATTATATACATCAAATAACAATGAAAAATCTGATATGTATTACCTCGTGAGGATATTTCTCATCTGTTTGTTTTGAACGCGACTTTTTATGTAAATCGTCTTCAACTTCTCTTAACATTCCAATAATTCGCTGTTCCGATATATCTGTATTTAATCGATATCCATATTGCATTGGCTGAAAATCTTCCTCTTCAAAAACCATTGCCCTAATATAAATATCTTAATTAGACAACCATTTTGGTTTCGATAGAAAATTAAATATAAACTTGTCCCTTACTTATGTATAAAATCTTTAATTATGTCGATTAATTTGTAAACAGCTAAACAAAATGCTTTGAGCACTTTGTCTTCTATTGAATACGGTTTATGCAAATATAAATTTGTAAAAACTGTCTGAGCTAACAAATGACCTTCTAACCACGATACAATACACGCTAAAGTTGTATCTATTATGCCAATAATTTCACTATTTGTTAATTTATCTAGTTTCAAAGTACCCGCCTGAAATAAATAACGAAATATCAATAGTAGAAACTATTTGGATAAAATGAAATACTACAGCTGAATAGTAATTTTACATACTTGAACAGCTTGCTCGAAGGAAAGTGCTTTTTTCTTGCCTCGATTACATAGCATGCCTGCATCCATTTTCGGATCCATCATTTCAATTGCAGACATTGCCTCAGATAAACCAAATAATTTATCATGTAAAAGTTCACCCAGAGATAGATCTATTAAAAGTATATCGAATTAGATTTATAAAATATTTGTTTTAAAACAACTACCTGTGACTGCTTCAAAAAATTCATTTGTAATATTTACCCAATTATATGCTACTTGGGGAAAAGAATTGTGTTGACTGGAAAATAATATTTTAATAAAATATAACAAATAAAATTCGTGTTATATATTGACCTACCATTCATTAATATCCATTGTAAATTTATATATAGTAAAAGTTGCAATATTAAATGTACAGAATAATTTAAAATAACTAGAATTTGGTAATCAGTGTTGAAATTAATGTGATATTGTTACTGATGACTTTTAATTTTTCCAAATATGCATGTACAAATAAAGGTTATGTCCGACTATTGAAAGAAGAAAAATCTGACTTTTTTTTAAAAAATCCGGTAGATGGCTCTGCAATCCTATTAAATAAAAGCAGTTACCTACCTATATAATTAATTATATATAAATTTAAAAATATCACATAAAATTATTATTATTTTATTATCATTAAATAACAGTACAAATTTGGAATTTTGCTAAATACAGATTGTATTAAATATTTTACATTATTGTCCATACAAGATACAAGTTTTTCTTCTATAAAAATTATTATCACCAAAAGTAATTTTGTTGATTAAAAACATTTTTATTAAATAAAATTTGTACAAAAATGAGATATTCTACTATAAAATCAAAATATATTTTCTTTTATGAACTTTAGTATATTGCATAGTTTGTAGATCTATTTACAATTTTATCATAAATTTATTTATATAAAAATTACATAACTTACATATAATTCCCAATGAAAAATGACTATTTCTGTGAAATAGTTCCAATTCTGAGTACTTTGCCGCATACATACATAAGATAGCAAATTTTGTTTTTAAATTAAAATATAAATTATATAATACACACCAGCGTAACATACAAAATTAATAAATTATTGACATTTTCTTCATCAAAATTATCTGACCATTGAAATAACGTCTTTCCTTAAATACATTACGGCATTAACAAAAACATGTTAAATGAAAGTATAATTAGTGCATGATAATATCACAAATATAATGTTTATTTTCTTTATTTTTAATGAAAAATATCTGTTCATTGGATGTTTATATAATTATTGTAAATAAAATTTCTAACGAAAAAAGAAACATTACATAATCATTGCAATATTACAAAAATCATTGTATATATATATATATATATATATATATATATATATATATATATATATATATATATATATATATATATATATATATATATATAGGTATATATTACTAAAACAAAATATGTTTATTCCAAGTATATAGTGAAATAAAAAACAAAAAATATAAAAATACATAAATATTTGAAAAAAAATTATATACAATTTTAGCTCTGAGTTGCAGAATAAAAAAATATTAATTGCATATGAATATTTTTAGTTTGATGGCAAGATTTATTTATTGTGATTATAGTTAATATGAAATATATATATACATATATATATATATATATATATATATATATATATAATTTCTTACAAAATAATAGGAATTATATATATATATATATATATATATATATATAATTTCTTACAAAATAATAGGTATTATATATATATATATATATATATATATATATATATATATATAATAGCTCTAATTTTAGCAAAAAATTGTTCAATTAAGTGAGATCTTGCATCAAGTCAACTACAGTTATATTTTGATTATATATTTAATCAATATTTTTATTTGTTTTATAAACAACAAATTTAGAATAAAAATTAAAAAAAACAAATTGTTACTTTCACTACGTACATGGAACATGATTTTTATGTCAATCACAATATATAAATATTACAAGTTTTATTTCGAAAAAAGTTTCTTTACTTTCATAGCAAAATACGCTTACAATTAGTATTTATATATCTATTCGAGGTCTATATTGCAATATTAACGGAGCATTTTGAAATCTCCATCGTGTCACGTAGACAAATTTCAATGTGTGATCTTTACCCAATAGTTCGTCATTACACAAAATGTCAATCTAAAAATAATAATTACAATATTAGTTTGTTATTATACTATTATTATGTGTTTCGGAAAATTTTGTCCATCTTGTTAATGTCCATTTTGTTAAAGACACATATTCTGATAAAAAAAAATTGAATGTGGCGTGCTACAGGGTTCTGTACTAGGTCCTTTACTTTTTATAATCTACATAAATGACTTACTTCAAAATATTACTCGAGCCAGTACCTTATTGTATGCTGATGATACCACTTTAATAAATCGTGGAGCCAATCATGACAAAATTAATGCTATTATTAATTTTACTTTAAGTGAGGCAACAGACTGGTTTACTTCTAATAAACTTCTGTTAAATAAAGATAAAACGAAAAGTATAGTTTTCAGTGTTAATAGGATAGTCAATGATACTACTAGTCTATATAATAAAAATGTTGCAAAATTTCTGGGTTTTGTTTTAGACAGTGAACTAAATTGGAAACAGCATATAGATCATGTGGCAAACAAAATTAATATTGGCAACTATATGTTGCGAAAAGTTGAACAAGTGGTGTCAGCTGATACAATAAGGAATATGTATTTTGCTTTTATCAATACTCACTTATATTATGGCTGTTTGTTATGGGGTAATTCAACAAACAGTGATCGAATATTTTAACTGCAAAAAGCATCTATTAGAATAATGACATTTAGCAGTCAAAGACAATCCTGTAGAGATCTTTTTATTAAACTAAAGATATTGACTTTGCCAAGTATTTACATCCTACAGTGTCTTATGCATACCAAAGATAGTTCTTTTGAAGTTTGCAAAAAAATTGTAATTATCATAACTATGACACACGTACGAAAGAGAACTTTAGATTAGATTTTTGCAGATTGAATATTGCAAAACAACTTCCTATGAATGTGGGAGCTACACTCTTTAATAAGCTTCCATCTACCATACGCGATATACAAAGTAAAGAGTTTTTTAGGTTAATAAAGAGCTTTTTACTAAATAATGCCTTTTATAATATTGCTGAGTTTGTGAATGACATTCACAAACTTACTGTTTTCATATAGGAATTAAATTTACCATATTTTGTTGACTTGTCTGTATATACATTGTTGTATCTTAATCAGAAATAAATTTATTATTATTATTTTATTATTATTATTAAGAAAAATAATTATTTCAAATTCATCTTCATTGTAATTACAGAATCATTATATATTACAATTATTTTTTTATTTTCATATAAAATCAATATTATGTTTTTTTAATTCATTGTCAAAAATAGTAGAAAAAAACATGAAGGAAAAAATGTATTAAAAAAAATACACTGGTTTGGAAAAAAAACTAGAGCACTTCATCACACATGCGGCTACAGTAACAAACCCTGTTTCTATATTTTTTTAAGATAAAATTTCTCTTAAAGAAGTACTCTGATTAGCACGAAACGTTGAGTTTTCAATATCCTTTTCCCAAACTGAGATGAACAGTCGACGAAATACCTACAACGCAACGGTAGCATCTACTATTACTAACTATTTTCAAACCAAATACATAATAGAGTTATTATAAAAATAACGGACACAATTTTCTGGTAGATCTTGTAAAATAAACTTACGTCACGATATTTTTCCATTCCATTTAAAATTTTCTTCGCTACAAATTTCTTCAAATGCATAATAGTCGCTTGGGCAGAGCACCGAATAAATCTACGCTTAAGTGTTTTAAGGTTAGGCTGATACATTCTAAGCAAACATTGACTTGTTCGTCCTGTCTGTGATAATCGGATTCCGCGTGAACATCAGCTGGCGTTTTCTCCTCTTCCACCTCGCTAGGATTGATTGGAATATCTTTCGGACAAGGCAGACCTCGTAAACGATAAAATTCTCTTTCACGTAGACTTTCACCTGTTTAATAATAATAATATTCTTAACTAACTTATACAAGACTATTCCTTTGAACATTATAATCCATAATTTGGTTTCTAAATGTATGTGTGTGTGTGTGCGTGTGTATGTTTAAAAACGCTTAAATTTTCCTAAAAAAAATCGAATATTTTTTTGGGGGTAAAACTTACTCTTCTGTAGATCAGGAACTAATTTATACACAATATCTTGCATTGTGCGATCAAAACTAATATACTGTAGTGGATGAGATTGGTGTATTACAATATTGCACGTTGGACATGTGTTGTTTTCTTCTAAATGCTTGACAAGGCAACTTTTGCAAACTGTAAACAGAACCGATTAAGTACTACAAGAATTAAATGTCAAATCTGAATATCGTACATGTATGAAGACATTCTGTCACCGTAGTTGCGTCTACTAAATAACCTCTGCATATTTTACAAGTAATATGATTATTCAAAGTTTTTAACTTTATTCTTCTCTCCATTATCATAATTCAACAGAAATCATACTTTATTTTATATGAATTAAAGTGAATTGCACTTCCACGAGAAGAACAATTTTTGGCAAGTGTTTATATTGACACTTGACATAGGTATATGAAACATTTTTATTTTCAAAAAGTAATAAAATGTATATGCATATTTACATATTTACACTAAAACATTTGTTTTCACACAAAAGTCTATAAAATGGATACAGAAAATATTTCAAATCAGTTCCTTCATTGAAACTTTCTTTTCTTTCTTAAAAAGTTCCAGTTTCGTAAATTATTGTTATCTACATCATATATTGACATATCCACTTACACCTCACAAATATTATTTTGTTCAATACTTAAAAAATAACTGCATTTACATAAAAATGACTTTTCCTTTGAACACAACAGATTCAGGTTAAATGATTAACAACTCTTAACTTTTGAATTATATATTGCGCACACTGTGTAAACCACACTTTATTTTAAAATGAAATTTATAAAAATATTTTAAAAACTGCATTTAAAAATCAAATATTATTATAACTATTATTTATAAGATTATTTGTTATCAGGAAACATAATAAATAGGTACACATACTACAACCACATCCTGAACCACATAACGTTTATGAAGTTAGCTGTAGATTTACAACAAACCGTTTCCAACATAAAGAAATAAAATTTATTTATTTATTTATATATATATATATATATATATATATATATATATATATATATATATTTAACATAAACTAATAAAATAAATAATTATAAAAATTAAAAAAGTTAAGTTTGTACATATATGTAATACTCCTATATTGATAGTTGTCGTTCAAAAATTCTGCCGATGAAGGGAGACAGAACATATCGGATGTACCGTTAGTCCAACTAAACTATATGCGCATGCGCTAAATAATAGTGTTTTGACGTGATTTTGACATGATTTTAACCTCCTCACTCGTCTTTGAATGTTGTTTGCGATCTCGAGTTTGTTCTTTGCGTAGCAATATATAGCAATCTGTTCAGTTCTTCGTTTAACAGTGCAATTTTAAATACTTTTTTACTATCTTTACCTGTAAATCAAGTTTGTCACTGTCAAAGTTAAAATAATGGGGAATTGGAAGTGTGTGATGAGAGACCACGATGCGGCATTTCTTTTCATAAGTAAGTAAAAATTAATTTCGGGTATTGCATGAAAGCTGTGATATACTAGTAAAAATTAATTCAATCAATTTAAAAAAAAAACAAAATTGACGATTCAATAATAATGTTTGCTACAGCGAGTATAAACAGTTTTAATTTTTAATTTTTCCGTATATTTCAAAAGCGAACCGGTTAAACCAATTGCTTATTTCCAATGCAACCGGTTTCATTTCGAACCACGGTATCTGAAATTTTGGTTTGTCAAAATTCAGCCGACTAGAATTTTAACTGCCAATGAACACAAGTACCGTTTAATTTTGGAATATACGGTTTATAACCAACAAACATGTCAGGAAGATAAATTTGTATTCTACTGTTTTAGGTTCCCTCGTGACGAAAAAACCCGTGAGTTATGGTATAAAATTTGTTATTTGAATGCAAATGATAATGTTTCAAATATTAGAATTTGCTCTTTACATTTTACATCTGAGGCCTATCTTGAACCAAATTGGAAACAACTAGGTGGCAAGCCAGTGTTAAGACCTGGTTAAGTTCCAAGCAGAACGAAGATACTTACAAAGGCAGATTATGTAACTGATTTACCATCTACGTCTCAGTTTGTTCAATCTACAGTAGAACAGTCAGTTGGAATAGATCTTCCAAGTAATTTGTCAATAAATAGCCCATGTGCAGCAAAAAATATAGGTAAATAGATTTTTGTAGAAAATGTAAAATAGATTCAAGTGACAATCAATATCTAAAACTTTTTTATAAATATACCTACTTGGTTTTAAAATTTGTTTAAATTAATATAGATTTAAAGACTATGCAATTATTATGAGAGCAGATTTAAAGAAACGAACTATTTTATAACTAAACAATATTTTGTTCTTGTAGATGAAGGAGGTAGCGTGTCCAGAAAACGTTTGTTTTCAGAAGCTCGATTTCCCTCGGAATTATCTCTCGAACATCTCAGTTCACCAAGAAAAGCTGGAAGGATGCTTGTGATGGTACGGAAAATTGATAAAGAGAAAACAATGAAAATAAAACGATTACAAAACAAAAACAGATACTTAACAAAGCGTGTATCATGTTTGAAAAGTATGCTATCACATTTGCGTAAAAAAACTTTTTGAGTGAAGAAGGAGCAGAATCATGGTATGTAAAAATGAATATTTCAAAATTTGATAAACACTCAGATGTACATAAGTACAGCACAAGAAACAATGATATGTTAATTATTTCAAAATACCGTACCAGCAAATGTCAATGTAACCCTACTGATATTGCACGTTATATATATAATAAATTACCAAATAAGCTAAAACACATTACTAGTTTAAATTTTTTTAAAAAAGATGTAAAAAATTATCTAGTTTTGAAATCTTATTATAGTCTATATCAGTGTTTCCCAAACTTTCGAGATCTGTGTACCCTTTCTATAATTTTCGTAGCATTGGGTACCCCTCGTTAAAAAAAATGCATATACTTTAATGACAATCAAAATACATTAATTTTTTCTTTTTTAGTACATAAACAAAATAATAATGAACGAAAAATTAAAGTCAGTCGTACTAAAGCACATAACAAACCTTCCTTATTAGAAAAATCGTACACGTCACAGTTCACATTGCTGAGTTCAATGTGTACTGCCGTGTTTTTGGTGTGACACTGTTGTCTGGGCCATGGGGTATTAATGCAAAGAATCACTGCGCCCTGCGACGCAACGGTTACGCATATATATATATATATATATATATATATATATATATATATATATATATATATATATATATATTCAAAACCACACATACGCAGTACTAAAAAGTAACAATATTTTTTATTATTTTTCTATGTTTGTAATCGAAAATAAGTAAGCGGTTTGCTGCACCAGGCGCAGCCAAAGTCCGGTGCAATGCGTACCCCCACAAATCTCTTCCCGTCCCCACGGGGTAGGCGTACCACACTTTGGGAAACACTGGTCTAGATAAATATTTATTGTCTTAATTTACTTGTATTGCTTTGTATTGACTTATCCTATGTCTTGTTTGTAAGATCTTTTGGACAAATAAAATTATTATTACTATTATTATAATTGACAAAATGAGTGTGCTATAAATGCAGAACCATCCCTAAAAAAAAAAATTAATTTTACTTATGTCTAGGGTGTCCATTCGTCCCAAATTTGTCTCGATTTTATCTGTTGTCCCAGTATCATGACATCTTCTTTTATTTTTAGGAAATTTTACCTGTACATGTAAAACAAATGATATCCCGCAAAATTAAGAACAAAAGGGTGTATTCGCCGCAAATTAGAAGTTTTGCGTTAACGCTTCATTTTTATTCTCCAAAGGCATACAATTATGTCAGGAAGACTTGGAGTAAGTTATTGCCTCATCCATCAACACTTACAAAGTGGTACAGCGTTACAAATGGATTGCCGGGTTTTACAAAGGAAGCCCTTGAAGCTATTAGTCTTAGAACTAAAAAAATCAAGTAATATTGTTGTAAATCTAATATTGGATGAAATGTCTATTAGAGAACGTGTCATATATCAAGGCAACAAATTTCACGGAGGCGTAGATTTGGGCACAACATATGAACAGAATAATGATAATATCCCGAAAGCAAAAAATGCCCTAGTTTTAATGGCAGTTGCTATAAACGAAAGTTGGAAAATACCAATTGGTTATTTTTTTAATAAAAAGTTTAACTGGATCCGAACGAGCCAGTCTTCTGACAAGGGCTCTAGAATTGCTTCACAACAGTGGAATTAAAGTGCTGTCCATTACATTTTATGGTGCGCCCACAAATTTAAGTAT
This sequence comes from Clivina fossor, assembly GCA_963966155.1. Taxonomy (NCBI): domain Eukaryota; kingdom Metazoa; phylum Arthropoda; class Insecta; order Coleoptera; family Carabidae; genus Clivina; species Clivina fossor. The sequence continues at coordinate 5,463,870 of OZ014561.1, read as the reverse complement.
GCGCACATATCTGGGTGCAAATTTTGAATATGGTTCTAATTTCAAACCATATATCATAAATCCTGTGACCTCAGAAAAATGTCTCATATTTTTTGACATATGTCACATGATTAAATTAGTACGCAATACTCTCGGGGATAAAAAATTATTGAAAACAAATAATGAAAAAATCATCCGATGGGATTACATTGTAAAATTGCATAAATTACAAGAACGTGAAGGACTAAGGACAGCCAATAAATTAACGAAAAAACATATTTGTTATTATAATAACCACATGAACGTTAAACTAGCTGTCCAAACACTCAGTGAAAGTGTTTACAAATCTTTCTTATTTCTGCAAACACTTTCTGATGCGGAAATACAACGTGATTTCAGCAATTGCGACGCAACAGCTCAGTTTTGTTTACAATTTAATAACATGACTGACATGTTAAATTGTAAAAATCGTTTTTCTAAAAAAAAAACGTATGACGCTCCGTTGCATGAAAAAAATTACGCAGAACTTGAGCAATATGCTATAGATTTTGAGCACTATATATGCAGCTTGCGGGACGAAACCGGAAAATGCATTCTGGAGAGTAGTCGGAAAACTGGTTTTATCGGTTTCATTATAGGCTTAAGAAATATGTTTAAATTATATAACATCTTAAAAAAAATTACATTAAATATTTACTGACATACAAATTGTCGCAAGACTTTTTGGAAATTTTTTTTGTGCAATTAGGAGTCGTGGAGGGTTTAATATTAACCCCGATGCACTCCAGTTCAAAAGCGCCTACAAGCGATTACTAATTAGACATGAACTGAAAGAATTTGAAGGTGGGAATTGTCTTTTTGATAATATAGATATACTACATGTATCATCTAGTAAAGAAAAGATGCTTTCGCCTATTCAAGATATAGGGTGTCATTTAAATCAAGAAAAATTATCATTTTGTAACGATATTGTGTCAAAGTTTTTACGGTTAAGTCCATTTGTAGAAAATATTACCAAATATATAGCAGGCTATGTTGTGAAACAGGTTTTAAAAAAAATTAATTGTGGAGTGTGTAGAAACAATTTAATTGCTCCCGATGACCAGTAGCCATTGTTGTCTCAATTAAAAAATTTTGGTCCATATGTGGCACCAGCAGCAGATGTAATAAAAATATGTTGCAAATCTGAAGCCATTATCAGAGAATGTAATTCAGGTCTATTTAAAAAAAATTTAAAGCAATTAATTGTAAATAAAGTATTTTCTAATATTAGTGGTTTAATTTTTAATAATTCTGAAATGATTAATCATATATCAAGTCAACACTGGTTGGACAACCATCGGACCCAATTATGCAAATTAATAACAGACATATATAAATATATGATTTCATCACGAAGCAAAAAAACCAAAAGAACCAAAGAAGATTATATAAGACAAAAATATACGAAATTAATTTTATTTAAAAATCAATAATATTTATTTTAAATAATTGTAAAAATATGTGTTCAGTATTTGATTTTGATGTTATATACAGTCGATTCCGCTTAATTGGGCCACCGCTTAATTGGGCCACCGCTTAATTGGGACAGCGGCTTCTTTGGGCCAAATCTCAAAGAACAGAAACCAAACCAAGGAACCAACAGTAAATTTACATGTTTAATTGGGACAACATTCCGCTTAATTGGGACAGTAACTTTAAGATCACAGTATATATTATGTTACAAATATTCACAAGAAAAATTTTTTACAAAAAATTTAATATGATACGCTTCATATCTTTTTGATTCACAACATGGAAAATTATATTTAAAAAACTAGCAAATATGTATCAACTAATTACATTAGTATCGCGCGCTGTGAACTTTTTTCCCAACACATTCATTCACGTATGAAGTATGACGATGATGATGATCCACCTGTGCCTGTGACTAACCAGGAGGCAAAAAAATATATGGCCTTCTTACAGCGTTATTTTATGCAGGAAGGAAATGAAGGGAGCTCTACAGCCGCACTGAATACTTGTGCTGATTTTGTAGAAGTGAAATGTTTCAAAAACAAAAGACAGACTACACTTGACACATTTTTGAATTGAATTAAAAATGTATGTATTTATTTATTATTTTATTTTGGAATTTATTATTATTTTTTCTTAAAAGTTTATATTTTTTTGGTTATATGTAGTTTATAGATTTTTCCAAGAATTTATAAAATAAAATTATTGAAAGAAAAATATGGATTGCTTAATTTTATGTAAAATGCCCTAGTCCCAATGAATCGATTGTATTATATTTTTACCAGTTATTTTTTATAATTTGCTGTTTTGTAATTTGTAATTTTCATATATTCTTCATGAGTGTAATGTTGGAAATAAAAACCTTATTACTATTAATTTTACTGTAATTCCCGTACCTTTTAATAAAATATTAAGTGTAATGTTAATGCATATTATTGTACAATATCCGAGAATATTAAAATTGTTATTACAAAAAAAAATATTAAAATATTATTTGAATTAGAAATCTTTTACCGCCAAATTTTTAGTACATGATTGATTGGTAATCTCAGCGCTTGCGCATAGTGTCTCGTCGGATCAACGGTGCGTCCGATATATGTTTTGTCTCCTTTCATCGGCAGAATTTTTATCAATGCGTTTCATATACAGTGCGGAATATAGGAGTATTACATATATGAGTTTGTATGTATCAGTGGCGCCAATACCAATTTTTAACTTTAGTGTACTAATTTAATAATTACAGTCTACAGTGATACCAGCAGGGATACCAGGGAGGACCTGAGTGATACCTTGGCATGTACCTGCCGGTGTTTGTGTGAGGTTATAAGAAACCGAAGAAGTTAAGGTGGATTCAGAGATTGCAGCATGGCAGCGCATGGCAGGGCAGGGCAGCGCATAGCAGTGCATAGCATGGCAAGAGGTAGAGAGAGAAAAAACACATTCAGAGATTTTGTCTGTATATCCAGACGATTCTAACCGAGAATACACGATGTTCATATTCGCTCAGGGCGCAATATTCATAAATATTAAAATACGCTTTACATTACAATACGCTTTTATGTAGTTATTACATATAATGTAATATTATTATTATTATTATTTATTTTTCGATATATTTAGAAAATTATAAATATTTTAGATTTATGTATTATTTTATTTATTTATTTCCATGTAGGATGCACAATAACCTAATCATGTTGCTGGCCCCCAAAATTTGAAATCCACAGTAGAACTAAAAATATTAATATTCTATTAATTTTAATTAACGTAAAATATAATTGTATTTTTAAAAATTGTATTTAAAAAAAATCACACTTACAGATTTATTTAGAAAATCCATTTTTAAAATGTCTATATGCTATGGCGTGACTGTCTGCACTGACTGAACAAAAATACATACAATTTAATAAACCGTTACAATATTTAAATTTTGGACCCAAGGAGAATAACATTGACATACTGAAAACCCTAATTTGATAAAAAATTAAAAATTTCATAATAATGATATAATAATATGTTTATTCATAGCTTGCGCTAATACATAGCTAACACAAAGTTATTATATATTACATAAAAATACATTAACATATTGCATATAATTTTTTATTGTTTAATAATTATTTATTCTAAACTAATCTCAAAAAACCGAAATACAATATAATATACAATACAATATATAAAAAAAAACAATTATTGTCATACAAAATCATATAAATCACAAATAATTAAAATGAATAAAATTTGAATGTTAGAATTTACCGCGAAAAGAAATGAATACTTCGGTTTTGCTATGCCCTGCCATGCCATGCACCCGTTTGTCATGCGGGTTTTTTCAATCTCTGAACGCAAATTTTTTTTTGCATAGGGATTACGTGCATTTGGCCGTGAGACCTATGCCCTGAACTGCCATGCGCTGCCCTGCCCTGCCATGCACTGCCATGCTGCAATCTCTGAATCCACCTTTATTTAGCTGTTTATCTGTTTGATTCTAAGTGCAGTTTATGTACATTATTTGTCAAATTATTTTTGTTACCTATAAATTTCAGTTTTAAGGTGGATTCAGAGATTGCTGCATGGCAGCGCATGGCAGGGCAGGGCAGCGCATAGCAGTGCATAGCATGGCAAGAGGTAGAGAGAGAAAAAACACATTCAGAGATTTTGTCTGTATATCCAGACGATTCTAACCGAGAATACACGATGTTCATATTCGCTCAGGGCGCAATATTCATAAATATTAAAATACGCTTTACATTACAATACGCTTTTATGTAGTTATTACATATAATGTATTATTATTATTATTATTATTTATTTTTCGATATATTTAGAAAATTATAAATATTTTAGATTTATGTATTATTTTATTTACAAATAGATTTTGATCCCGTTTATAAACTTACAAGAATAATTTCTTTAATAATTTGACATGTTACGATTAAATAATGAATATTGAAATATTATCTGTATTTTCTAATAAATGAAAGAAAGAAATAATAAAAAAATCACACTTACAGATTTATTTAGAAAATCCATTTTTAAAATGTCTATATGCTATAGCGTGACTGTCTGCACTGACTGAACAAAAATACATACAATTTAATAAACCGTTACAATATTTAAATTTTGGACCCAAGGAGAATAACATTGACATACTGAAAACCCTAATTTGATAAAAAATTAAAAATTTCATAATAATGATATAATAATATGTTTATTCATAGCTTGCGCTAATACATAGCTAACACAAAGTTATTATATATTACATAAAAATACATTAACATATTGCATATAATTTTTTATTGTTTAATAATTATTTATTCTAAACTAATCTCAAAAAACCGAAATACAATATAATATACAATACAATATATAAAAAAAAACAATTATTGTCATACAAAATCATATAAATCACAAATAATTAAAATGAATAAAATTTGAATGTTAGAATTTACCGCGAAAAGAAATGAATACTTCGGTTTTGCTATGCCCTGCCATGCACAACCATGCCCTGCCATGCCATGCACCCGTTTGTCATGCGGGTTTTTTCAATCTCTGAACGCAAAATTTTTTTTGCATAGGGATTACGTGTATTTGGCCGTGAGACCTATGCCCTGCCCTGCCCTGCCCTGCCATGCACTGCCATGCAGCAATCTCTGAATCCACCTTTAGAATTATACCGACGATATTATTTTTTAATTTATATTAATTTTATTATTATTAAATATGTAAAATATATTAACTATTATTTATAATAAAATTCAAATTAATAAATAAATGAATATTATAATGTAATATGTGTTGACATATTGTTTTAACTTTATTTCTAGCCGAAACGTTCAATAAAATATGTAAACATTTACTATTCAAATTATTTCATCCGATCCATATCGCCAATTAATTCATCAAACTATACCCAAAAGGATCATCATACAATTTGTTTATTAATATATTTTTTCTTTAAGCATATCATAGGTCCTATAGTAGTTAATGTTATTTTATATTTAGTCAAATATTTATTGTTTATGTAATGTAAATTGTAAAAATTTATGAAAACCATACATTTTCATACATACTACAGAAAAATAAATAAGAAACTTTTTTCACTTAATTATATATTAATTACTATACATATATGTCATAAGATAATAATAATAATATATATAAATAAAACATTTAAATAATAGTCAATGTAATAAGTTGTTTGATATTTATAAACTTAAAAATATACTTAATTAATATTGCAAAAATATTAACATAAACATTATTCTACTAATACTTAATTCTAATATAGGTAAATACAATTATTAAACTATTGATTTTTAAAATGTACTATTTTTAGCGCGTTTTTGGAAACTTGTTTTCAAAAAGGAAGCTTAATAATACGCTTTGTCCGTTTGTACGGCTCCAGAAAAACTTTTAAACTAGACATCGTAGAGAGTTCTATTTTTTTGCATTAGTTCGGTGCTGTCGAGTTATTAGCGCATCGAATAGTTTAAAAGCGCTCAGCCAATGCTAAATAAGTTAATTAATGATATTTTAAATTTTGTAAACAAAACAGTACAACCTATCGAAAACAACTATCTCTATAATTTCACCAGTTGAATCTGCCCAAAATTTACCTCTATAATTCGATCGAGTGCTTTATTTACGAATCGTATTGCTCATACCACAAGCCAATTGTTATAAAAATTAAAAAAAAATAATAATAAAATCATGTGAATTTTTGAATTTGAATATTTTTATAAACGTTACAGTTGTTTTCATTTTTCACAATTTTGTGACTTGCTCATAAAAATACTGATCCGCCCGCAAAAAATGTGCTTAAGTCCCTCGATGAAAAGCACAAGGACTTTTTTAATTTTTTGTATAATGATGTCAATTTCGTTCTGTTTTGAAAGTTATGGATTGAGTTAAATTGTGTATTTGTAATTTAAAATAATAATATAAAATAAGCTTAATTAACTAAACTATGATCAGTAGCGGTAGTTGATTCAATATGTAATTATCTAATAATAAAAAAAAATGAATACATTAATATATTGATAATATTTTCTTAACGTATTACTTCATTGCCAAATCCCAAATTGCAATCCTAAATTCTTGTTTTACAGCATTACGTAATGCGATTGACCGTCCTCTTTTTTCCTTTTCAATAATTTTGAATTTGTTCTATTATAGTTTTTTAGAACGCTCAAACATATGGGGTATATTTCAATATCTGAAAGGTAAGTTGTCAAATGCGATACATTACCGTAATTATGTTCCGCTAGTGGTTCAATAAAATATTTCGTCGTGTTGATTTAAAGAATATATCTTTTTTGTATTCATAAAATACGTGGCATCATGAAAATATATGAGTATGTCTTTGTTCGTTTTTCTATTGATTTCTGTTTACATCATTGCTACAAGAATCTGTTTAGTATTTAGAAAAATACTTTTTAAAGCATTTTCAATGGATAATATATTTTAATTCATACACAGAGAAAAACAGATTGCTATGCACGTATTGCTAAGATTTTTTATAATAGCAACATTTGATTATGCAATAATATCACCCAGTGGCGTAGCGTGAGTTTTTGCCGCCCGGGGCCGACCGGAAATTCGCCGCCCCCTATTTTAATTATTTCGTTGATTACCGCTAAAAGTAATTTTTTTTCAAATTTTCATGAGCAAATTTTGAAAAAAAATTTATTTTGAAAATTTAGTTTTTAGGTTTTTCTACTAAACGATGCAATTTAGAATAATGGTTTTTTCACTCAATTATAGTACTCATTATCCCGCATTTCTCCGAATTGGCGAACGAACACCCTGTATATTGATCGATATTTTGTTGTTATATTCTTTTTTGCTCATATTTGTTTATATTAAAAATAATGTTGGCAAATTGCTTAAGAGGAAATTTTTTATTCCCAAATGAAAAAACATAGAAGGAAACGGTTTGGGGATTCGAGAAACTGTTATTTTGGTCTTTATTTTTAAAAATTGTCGTTTCATAAAGAACAAAACCGTTTCCTTCTATGTTTTTTCATTTGCGAATAAAAAATTTCCAAACTTTGCGTACTTTTTAGTCATTCAGAGGAGGAGAAACTCCCCTTAAGATGAATCAGTATGCAGTAGAAATTAAATATATCCCGCATATCTAAAGCGCGAAACGAATAAACTTGATTATAGATTTTCACGAGGGCGTGGGGTGCAATTACAACACTTGCCATGGGCGCCATTTTGCTCAGTTACGCCACTGTATGTCACTAATAACTTCCGCAGTTTTGCTTGTAGTTTCAATGAAATTTATAAAAGATTCCTCAACTCTAACCTCCTGGTTTTTATTTCCAATTGAAAAAATCGTGGCGCTTGCCGCCGCCCCCTTTTCTTTGCCGCCCGGGGCCATGGCCCCCCTGCCCCCACCTCGCTACGCTACTGGTACAACCTAAACATTAATTTGATTAATTTGCATTGTAAATTTGATACATTTTAAAATACCATATTGCTACGAATGTTATGTATATAATTTGTACTGAACAAAATTATTACAACAGTTCATATTTAGATCGTAATATTTTTTAATACGCGTCAACTTACATTTTGATACAAGTCAGTTCTTGTGCATCATTCGACATAAACAGAGAGAGTAAGTAAAAATATCTACACAGAACACTTGCTCTTTACGCAATTCTCAACAAACATGAACTACCCGATTTGTTAACTGAACAAGAAATTAATGAGCTGATGGATAAAATTAAATCAGGAAATGGAAAAACAGGCATTGTTGAACGAATAGTTAATAATAATAATTTGTCCATCGCACATTTACCGAATATTTTGTTGCAGATTATGTGTGGGATAAATTTAAATCGCTTTCTTTCCAGGAATATAAACAGATTCTGAATAATTTTATACTAGTACAACGTGATAGTGATTATAACTTACAAACTTATAATTTTTTTTCTTCTATAGCAAAGAAAAACTTTAATACAAATACTATACCTGATAGTGTTGATAAAATTAGTTTCTTATTAAAAAATATAATAATAAATAATATAAAAGAATTAAAATTTAATAAGTATTTTGATCTAGAAGAAGAAGAAGAAGATCGTAAAGAATCTATAAAATTTCTTTTTATGCTAGTGGAATATTATTTAATCCAAACAAACGATCAACATGAAATTATTAAACAGATTATAGTAAAAACAAAATCAGAAAATTCACTAAATTTATTTAAAATATCTGCTGAAGCTGGCTGTATAAATTTTATTAAGATATTTATCGAAGCAAATATATTTGAAAAAATGATTATCAAAAATTCATAGAATCGGATGATTGGCGCACAAGTCCATTATGGTTAGCTGCTGAAAATTCTCATTTGGATATTGTAAATTTTATAAAGTCAGAACAATTTTATGATCTTAAATGGAGTGATAGAAATGGTTATAGTTTAAATAAGCGTGCTTATAGATCCATAGACAGTAGAAACTTGAAAATGTATAAATAGAATAATAATTCGTATTTAGAGTATGTCTGAAAAAGTTGGCATCAAATGGGCATTGTTTTTTATTATTAATTTTACAAACAAAAATATTTTTTATAAAATTCTCTGCATCATATATAAATCAATAATCAAAAACCAAATTTGTAAAATATTTAGTGGTATACAGGGAAAATCAAAAATATTGATTTATGCTGAAGAGTAAAGTGCTTTTAAATTTAAATACAAGACAAAATTTCATTTGAAAATGTTGATAGCAATTAAAAATTATGTTCAAGTTTAGATTCATGGCTTTCTAACAATTAATTAATAAATTTAAAGTAAAAAAAAAAAACTACTAAATAATAATAGTATTTGTTGGATTATTTATTGAATAAGATAAATCACAAATTAAATTAAAAATAAATGCGCTCACTGATTACATCACCCATTTTCTCATGGCAAATTTGATAAACTTTTACTATGTTTTGCAAGTATTATCAATAATACTTAATTAATTAATTAATTAAATTATTAAATGGTTAGATTATTAAATAATTAATAAAATTAATTATTAATTAATTATTATTAAATTATTAATTATTAAATGGTAGATATTATTTATTATTAAATACATTACAAAGAATGAAAATATCATACCGCAAGAAAAAATTACCTATCTTTAATTTTGCGTAAAATATTGTCAACTAATATTGTAAATTTATACAATAATTCGATAGTTACATATTTACATTCCAATTTCAATTGCCTACATAAGCGACTAACTTTTTCGTCTGGCTTGTTTATACATAAACTGTTTGTACCCAAATAGTATTTTACTCAAACAAAATAATAATTCTATTTTTGGTATAATATAAAATTTGAATGTATTTTCATGTAGTTAATAGAAACCTTATTTGAAAATATTAAATACAGAAATACAGATTGAAAAACAATATTATGCATTTAATAATTTTGAAAATTAATTTTAAATTAACGTATATGCCTTAAATGCTAGTGATTCAGTAAGTGAAGACAGTGAATTTGACAAATAAAAAAATATGTGTAAATTAATTATTATTACTTTTGAATTGGAAGTACTCGTATTAAAAAATTTGGCCCGTATTCTCACCTCATTTATAAAAGTGATTTTTGCCAAAAGTGCTTTTGACATTTACTTAAAATTACTTATTAAACATTTTATAATAGTTTATTTAAATTTTATAATACGAAATATAATAAAAATGATCAAAAATAGAAAAACTATTTATATTTGATCAAAAACAGAAGCAAAAAATTATTTTGAAATTAATGATAAAAGTCCTTTTTCACGAAAGAGTGAGGTGAGAATACGGGCCTTTGTTTTTTTTTCTGATATTTGATCTACTTATACATGTATAATTTATTAATTTGGACATTTAAATAAAAATATTGGTATATTTTTGTAACATAATGTGCTACTTCAAATAAACTTTTTTTTAAATTTAATTAATAATTTTATATTAAAAATATTAGTATATATATGTAACAAATTGTGCTGCTATAACTAAAAATATTTAAATACATCTCTGTTTCATACAATGTCTCTTTTTACTTATACTTGCAATAATCCAATGATAATAGCATGCTGAGAAAGTCGATAACTCTAAATATAATATATATTAACTAGCTTTCTCGTCGCGCGTTGCTGCGAAACTGCGCAAAAATTCATTATTTTAAAGATAACTTTTTCGTCGCGCGTTGCTGCGCAACTGCAGCTTTCCCGTTGTGCGTTGCTGCGCAACTACGCTGTCGTTTGACATTTGCAGGTTAGCATTAAACATAATTTTTCAAATCTTTTGAGAACCAAGATGAAATCGTAGAAAAATGAAACTTGCCTATTCTCAAATAGGGAATGAACCAATTAAAATGACACCACTCCCATCAAAATCGTTAACTTTTTATTATACGAGAGAGCAAAACCTACACTAACAAGCAAACATATCGAAGTGTTAAACGCCGATTTAAATGAGCTTCAGGTATCAAGTAGAACACTAAAAACTAAGCGACAGGTATTTTTTTTAGCGGCCCTAATCAAGGTTTAGGGGGTGAAAATCACCCCCAAAATTTAAAGTAAAATTGGTTTTTATTTTTTTTCTCAGAAACTATGCATCCTAGAACAAAAGTGTAAATGTACGAATACCTTCTTTTTTTAAGAGCTATCCACCAGTGGTATTAGTTTTTTTCTATACGATTTGTAAGTTACCCTTTTGCACCCCTTACACATATTTTACCCCATATTTAATTGTTATGTATTTTTTTTTTAATTTTATTTTATATTAAGATAGCCCAATTAAAAATAAAATTGACGTGTTTTTGTTTTTTTAATTATTTATTGTTTTAAGGGGTCATCTGCCCCCTTATATAGACACTCGTATGTACTTATAAGTAAGTTTGATTATTTATAACTCGTTAATATTACATGATAGAAAAAAAAAGTATTGGAATTTTTTTATTTGTTTTACATAAGAAATTTTATAAGATATTTTAAAAAAATATTTATGAATTTTAATTCTGTTCAGAAGTGATTATGTCGTCTAGGCGCTCCAATTGAAGACTTTGAAATATCTCGAAAAATAAGCGTCGGACGAAAAAATTTTACAGATGAAAAGTTTATATTTTTGAAAGGGGCATTCACTCGTACCACCTTTTTTGAGAGGGACAGGGCGTAACTTTAAAATCCTAAATAGAAATTTCCATTTTTTATTGCAGATTCGGATTCGGATAGAGGGAAGAGGAGGTAATCGTAGGTGAAGTTAATGTATTTTTTCTGGACAATCCGAATCTGCAATAAAAAATGGAAATTTTTATTTAAAATTTTAAAGTTACCCCATGCCTCCCTCAAAAAGGGTGGGCAGTAGCTCTTCAATTTTAGTACGAGTGAATGCCCCCCTCAAAAATATAAACTTTTTATCTGTAAAATTTTTTTGTCCGATGTTCATTTTTCGAGATATTTCAAAGTCTTCAATTGGAGCGCCCAGACGACATAATCACTTCTGAACAGAATTAAAATTCATAAATATTTTTTTAAAATATCTTATAAAATTTCTTATGTAAAACAAATAAAAAAATTCCAATACTTTTTTTCTATCATGTAATATTAACGAGTTATAAATAATCAAACTTACTTATAAGTACATACGAGTGTCTATATAAGGGGACAGATAACCCGTTAAAACAATAAATAATTAAAAAAACAAAAACACGTCAATTTTATTTTTAATTGGGCTATCTTAATATAAAATAAAATTTTAAAAAAAGTACATAACAATTAAATATGGGGTAAAATATGTGTAAGGGGTGCAAAAGGGTAACTTACAAATCGTATAGAAAAAAACTAATACCACTGGTGGATAGCTCTTAAAAAAAGAAGGTATTCGTACATTTACACTTTTGTTCTAGGATGCATAGTATCTGAGAAAAAAAATAAAAACCAATTTTACTCTAAATTTTGGGGGTGATTTTCACCCCCTAAACCTTGATTAGGGCCGCTAAAAAAAAATACGTGTCGCTTAGTTTTTAGTGTTCTACTTGATACCTGAAGCTCATTTAAATCGGCGTTTAACACCTCGATATGTTTGCTTGTAAGTCGAGTGTGCTCAGTTTCGGTTTTAACTTAAAGTTTAATCTTTAAATTAATTTTTAATGGTATTAGTATAATTTAATATAGAACTTGATATAATTTTAATCCGTACGAACTTAACAGTTGTTGGTTTTAAAACCAACTAGTCATTAATTACGTTTTAATAAATTATTATATTTTATTAAATAGAAACAGTATTTACTGAAAATATCTATTAGATTAAAAAAAAAAAAACGTTTGTATAATGCTACATAAAAACGCGAATTGGAAAAATTTAAATTTATGTTCAACATTTTTTTTTAATTAATTAAATTAATTTAAAATGTTTGTGCATACCTATCTATTATTACTACTTTGACTGCAAGGAAAAAGTAGTATAGCGTTTGGTACGGTGTCTGGAACATTTTCAAAGAAAAAAGAATTGTATAGAAATCCTTCATATAGCCTGTAGATGACGAATCTGAACTTAGTTTATGTGGGTGTATGGATGTGCGTCGTCAGCTCGCTCGGTCGTAAGTCAAAAATTTGTGGCCGCAACTCCTCCTAGACGGTTCAACCGATTTTAATGAAATTTTCAGGATAAATTTGTCTGATGTTCAAGATAGTCATGTGATTTTGTTTTTTTCCAGTGATGCCAACTTTCCGAGAAAAAAATTACTAAAGTTTTTAAAAATTCATATTGGCTACGTTATTTATCCGATTTTGATCAAATTTTCAGAAAACATTTCCCTAATGCTCCCATTAATTACATAATTTTATTAATATTCAGTGTTGCCAACTTTCCGAGAAAAAAATTACTAAAGTTTTAAAAATTTTATTATGGCCATGTTATTTAACCGATTTTACTCAAATTTTCACAAAAGATTCTCCTAGTATTCACATAACTTATGTAATTTTAACAAAATACAGTGTTGCCAACTTTCCGAGAAAAAAATTAGTAAAATTTAAAAAAATCTATTTTGACCATTTTATTTAACCGATTTTAATCAAATTTTCATAAAAGTTTTTCCTAGTGCCTAAATAAATTATGCAATTTTAACAAAATACAGTGTTGTCAACTTATCGAGAAAAAAAATCACAAAATTTTTTAAAAATTTATTGTGGCTACATTACTTATTCCACATAAATTATAATATTATTAAAATACAGTGTTGCCAACTTTCTGAGAAATGTCAAAGTAATCTATATATGGGTTTACCCATATACTTCTAATCTTGTTTTATTTAATTTTTCTACGGTGACTTGTTATTAAACTGGTAAATTTACTAATGAAACTTGTAATTTCTTGTATTACGCAACTAAATAGAATAGGACCTATGTTCATATGACATTTTTCATTTGAAATAACCCCCTAACAAACTGTTCAAAGTTTAGTAAACTCGTTATAAAACATTTAGATGAAAACATGGGCCCGTATTTTCGCCTCACTTTTCGTGAAAAAGTACTTTTATCATAAATTTCAAAATTACTTTTTTCATCAAACGTAAATAGTTCTTTTATTTTTTGAACATTTTTATTATATTCGGTATTATAAAATTTAAATAAACTATTATAAAGTGTAAAGTGTAAAGAGAACTTTTGGCAAAAATCATTTTTATAAATGAGGTAAGAATATGAGCCATTTAAGTTTTTCGATGCTTTGTTTCATTTAACCGTTTGAGTGCCAAACAGCAATTTTGCGCTCTTCTGTTACGCTCGAAATTTGCCAGCGCTTTAGCAAGCTCGGTTTCTGTCGATGCCCAACTTTACGGCTACCTTTCCGTTTTAAGTAAAAATAAAATTGAAGTAATATTACACTTTGTAGGTGTACACCTTTTTATTCTTATAAACAACGATTATTATAATAATATAATAAACTAAATAATGTAAAATAAAAAGTAAGACAAGCGCAAAAGCGCTTCTTGGCACTTTTGGATGGGGAAACAGCAAAAATTCGTGGCACTAAAACGGTTAAAGTAATATCGTTATCGAGTAAAAAAACTCCCTTAGTGAGGTGGCAACCAACTTTACTTGCTTGTGTAAAACTGGTTGCATATGTGAAGCTGTCTTCTGAGTCACTTGTCTATTTAGATTACTGATTTAGATTACATATTTTTAATAAATTTAAATTTAAAGAAAAATAAAAAAATGCAATATTGTCAATTAAATTAACATAACTTCAAAATTTTCAATTTAACGCGGCCGGAAATGTCAGATTAAATACACTTGATCGTGTTTCTTTTTAGTCAAATATTACATTTCTTGCATTTCTTCACACATTTTCAATAATTAAATTCAAATTAATTGAAAATGAAAAATGATAGCGTGACAGCTGACCGTTCAGTATATACTACGGAATGTCCAAAACGAATGTAAATAACAGAACATAGAAATAAATAAATACTTAACAGAACATAGAAGCAATTTACTAGGTCACAAAATAAATAACCAGATCATAAAAATTTTATACATATTTTTAGTTACTTATTTCTGACCTAGAGTAACTTGTTTCTATGTTTTGTTACTTGATGTAAATGTTATTTGTATCAGTTCATCGAAACGTCGATTGTTAATAAATATTAATATAAAACAAAAATCTAAAGCCGTTTTATTTTAATATACATAATGAGTTTCGACGAACTCACCGTACGTCTTCATCAGGAAATCTGATACAAATGACATTTACAATAAATAAACAGAACATAGAAACAAGTTATTAGGAAACAAAATAAGTAACTAGATCATATAAATTTTATAACGCCTAATTAACTACATGATCAGCTAACAATATTTTATGGAATTGTATCTAAGTATATTTTGTAATTATAATTATTAATAATAATATTGTTACTTACCTGTTACCTTAAGCCTGGAGCACATCAAGTAGTAGAAATAGAATAGCATGTATGAGAAATGTTGTAAATGTAAATGAAGCTATAGAGTTGCTAATCTGGATAGGAATGTTGTTACACCCGCAATATTGGGAGTCGCGTCCCAAGGGCAAACGAGTACGAGTCCCTGGTTGTTCGGGCGCTCGGCCGCTAGCTCAGTGAAGAAGGGGGTGGTTCATATGCTTTAACTCTGCTATTTACGTGAGACAGATATAATTTGAATATAGGGCGCCACGTGGTTGTTCTGGAGATTCGGTGACAACCACGAAAACCGATATTATTCGTCCTCGAAGAATCCTGAAAAGGTAGACGAAGGTACGAAGCAAGTCGAACTATAGACTAAATAATATAAATATATATTTAAATTAAAAATACAATAATTATGATGATAGTTAAATTGCGTTTAAATAATACAAAATGAGTACACTAACTGAAGGATCTTTAACTCGCGCGAGAACAACAATTAAAATCAGTATGAACAGAATGCGCTCTCCGTAGGGGTAGTAACATCCGAGTAGAATATAGGATCGCAGTTGCCGTGCAACCAATAAGTAAGTTTAACGCGCGCTACCTGAAGCTGTGAGTGATTGGCCAACCATGCGCAGTATTCAGACGCCGACTAATATATTAATATCGTCCTAAATTCGTAGTTCAGCTACTAACGCCACTCGAGACGAAATAACAACTGAATAGATTCAATAAATTACTCGCGTGAGCTTTACAGTGATAGTAACAGCTATTAATGATTTTTCAGATTAATTAACTCAATTATTGCGCAATTAACGTTCAGTAAACGAATACTAAATGTTTTTCGATTTAGCTTAATGATTCGACAATTATATTAATAAAACAACTAATTAATTTAACTAAAGCTTATCTCATATGGTATCCGTCTTCTTCCGATATATTCCGAACCGTTGTCGTCCACAACAGCACGCCGTTCGACCCTTCAGATGAGAGATTGGCTGATGTAAATCTAATCCAAGCACGTATGTCCAATAACTGCTATCAATCCGGAGACGTAGTGCCAACAACTGCGGTGGAAGATTGCACCGGAACGTACTGACCAGTACATCAACGTACAGTAAGAAGAATTACCGTAAAATAGGAATAACGGTACCATACAATTAAATAGAACGGAAAATAAAACCAAACATCCAAAAAGAAAAGACCTGAGTTGTTAGGCGGCCTATCGTATTTGTTCACCGTCGATTTGTACTTATAAATCCGGGAATTTCCCGCGGACAATACAGTGTCCTAGTGCTGATAATATTAGCAGCCTATGTCCCCAATACGGGCGTTAAATTTTCCTCCAACACCAGAAATATTTCGACACAGAAATAAAAGAAAATTATAACTTGGCCACGTTCAGCTACGTACAACCGACAAACAATGAATGAATGAAATTCCAACTCAATACCTGTCGCATTTGGTCGCAGCGCGACAAGTTATTTGCAAATATATGAAGATATAGTTCCGCAACCCATACTTACACTCTTGTATCGCCCGTTGCCGAAAAGTAGGCAATAAAATAGCGATATAATAATCTGACCCGTAACAATGTTTGGAGAAAACTAATTTCGGGAGAGTGGAAAAAGTGATTGTGTATTCGTATGTATGTATATATGATAAACAAAATAGTTTTAAAACAAAGTTTTATTTTAATAAAAATTAATTAAATAATAAATATAATCATTGATTTCTATATTTATTAATTTATTATTAAAAAATTGAAAGACTCAAAAAAATATTATTATATAAAGCGAATATAGGATTCAGAGTAGAAGGAAAGTTATATGATGAATTTTCTTAGATAGACAGAATTTTTAAGCAATATATTTTACAAAAAAATTAATATGTAGATCAACAAATATTTTATTATAAATTACATATATAATTGTAGAACATATATTATTAATTATTGAGATTCATGAGTAGTTGACATAAAAAAAAACATAACTATTTTACAATAATATAATTGAAGAAAAATTTGTTATTTGTGACTTAATAAAAAACTAATTAATTATTCGTGAAATAAATATGTGTACAGTGTAGCTATTGTATAGTGAAAACAGTGATAAAACATAATTTTGTTATCGTAAATTAATTAAGAAACTTATGTCGTCACATTCAACAATTTTGACTTCATGTGTATATATTTATCTAGAAATCACATAAATTATATATGTGTGAATATTTTAACACTAGAACTACCAACCGGTCAAAATGACCGGTTGCATCAGTTCATCACCACTTTTTGTTCATAATTACAAAAAATATTGTTTTTAGAATAGTTTGTATTTTTCTAAATTTATGAAATCTTTAATTTTACAAAATGTTAGATTCGTGCGATTTCATTTTACAGAGATAAATATGTGGTATACCTAAATATACCAACCGGTCATTCTGACCGTCATATAAAAACATTACCAGAGTTTAGGATTGCTTGTGCAAATGCAAAAAAATTAAAACACGCGTTAGCAACACACTCTGTCAACATTGTAGCATACACAAAACATATTTTTTTACTCTAAATACGGGGAGTCTCACGAATAAAAAGATTCTGTTCTGGTTCACATTTCTGCGGCTAAGTAGTTTCATTTTCTTGTTGGTGCTTCTGGTGCGAGGTGAAATAAATATAAAAAGTGAACAATATTTTGGCAAATATTTTACCATTGTTGCTAATATTGTAAAAGTAAGTTGGGAACAAATATTTTTATCATATACATAATATTTCATATATTTATTCAGTAATTACACATGCAACTACACATCAAACCGGTCATTTTGACCGGTTGGTAGAAATAGGTATAAAACAAATCCTGGTAGTTCTAGTGTTAATAATATTATAAAAATGATAAAAAATTGAAGAAATATTTACATTTGATGAAAAAAGTTATTTTTAAAATAATAATAAAAGTTTTATAAAAGAAAATATACCTATATGTAATATAGGATGATTTATAACGAGTTTACTAAAATTTTAACTATTTGTTAGAGGGTTATTTCAAGTAAAAAAATGTCATAGATCCTATTCTATCTGGTTGGGTAATACAAGAAATTACAAGTTTCATTAGTAAATTTACCAGTTTAATAACAAGTCACCGTAAAAAAATTAAATGAAATAATAGATAGGTATGCACAAACATTTTAAATTTATTTAATTAATTAAATTTCATGTTTGACCTGATTGTGTCGATCAATGGAATCAAATATTGTGTACTCAAAGGTACAGAAGTACATTTAGGAATTCTGAATACATACATACACAATTACGCTATGTATACTCAAAAGAATGTGGCACAAACTCATTAATATTAATTTTTCCAAACATTCCTATTCAGACAAGCAACTCTCTATCTTCAGCCTCATTCATGATACCTAGAAATACATGCCCTTCCATTCCTACTATTTGGAAACTGTTGCTCACGCGAGCTACTTTCTCAATCATACCACTCCAGTTACTCATCAGACGTCCACGCAAACGTATACCTTCAATATCATTTACCTATACATTTTTTTAACCAAACATTTATTAGACTTTTGCTCAAGATAATCGAACAATCTTATCAGGCCAACACTAACTTTTGCAATAACATTTTTTTTTTTCAATTTCATGCTCATTATATATAATATAATTTTTTTTTCGAAAAGTTTGTAAACTTGTGCTGTAGTAAAATTATATAATTTTCGTGGTCACTAGCAAAATCTTTTATGAAGATTTGGTTAATTTCGGATAAATAGTAAATTCAAATTTAATTTTTTTCTTAGAAAATTGGGTTTCCAATTTGATATTGCCAAATAAGATAGTAAAATTATATAATTTTTGAGGACTCAAGAAAAATCTTTAGTGAAAATTTAATTAATTTCGACTAAAAAGTATAGTCAAATTTAAATGTTAAAAATTTATTTATTTTTTTCTCGGAAATTTGGTAATCATGTACGGTAGTAAAATTATATAATTTTCGTCGGGAACAGCTAATTTTTTTGTGAAAATTTAATTAATTTTGTATGAATATTAAAGCCTAATTTATATTTTAAATATTTCGGTTACATCTCGGAAAGTTGGCGACACTGTACGGTAATAAAATTACACATTTTTTGTGGGCACTAGAAGAAATTTTGTTAACCACGAATAACTAATGTGGCTACAATAAATTTTTTAAAACTTTAGTAATTTTTTCTAGAAAAGTTGGCAACACTGAAAAAAAAAACATTTATTTGCCCATCTTAGGTACTAACTGAACATACCCTGAAAATTTGGTGCAACTCGAATAAATGGTCTAGGAGGAATAACAATCAAAAAATATGGACGACCGAGCGAGCGTGCGAACAATGCTCATCTAAACACCCTCATAAACTAACTTCAGATCCGACATCTAAGAATTTCCATATATATATATATACTTAAAATTTTTAAAATGTTATAGAACTGAGAACTATATCCCTTTTCCTTTCAGTCAAACTGGTAAAAAGAGTCACCATTAACATAAACTAATTAATTATAGAATATTAACCATTTATTGCTATTATCTACTAGGTAAGTAATCTATAATTTATCAAGAACATAAAACAATGAGATTTTTTACGAATTATAACAATTCTAAACGCAAATTTCGAACCACTCAGTATATTCAAGAATTTTAAGAATCTAGTAATAGATATTTTAATTTTGTTTTGTTTCTATAAATACATTGTTTATATTGATATTGATTTTATATACACAAGTGACATTTTTACATTGAGAAAAAATGTGCTAACCCCTGAACCGATTTTGATGAGAATAGTGTCATTTTAATTGGTTCATTCCTTATTTGAGAATAGGCAAGTTTCATCTTTCTACTATTTCATCTTGATTCTCAAAAGATTTGAAAAAGATTTGAAAGCTGCAGTTGCGCAGCAACGCGCGACGAGAAAGTTATCTATCAAATACTGAATTTTTGCGCAGTTTCGCAGCAACGCGCGACGGGAAAGCTAGTTAATATATATTATATTTAGAGTTATCAACTTTCTCAGCATGGTATTATCATTGGATTATTGCCAGTATAAGTAAAAAGAGACATTTTATGAAACAGAGATGTATTTAAATATTTTTATTTATAGCAGCACAATTTGTTACAAATATATACTAATATTTTTATTATAAAATTATTAATTAAATTAAAAAAAAACCAAAACAAGAATATGTTTAAGAAAGTTTATTTGAAGTAGCACATTATGGTACAAAAATATACCAATATTTTTGTTTAAATTTGTCCTAAATTAATAAATTATACATGTATAAGTAGATCAAATATCAGAAAAAAAAACAATTTTTTAATACGAGTACTTCCAATTCAAAAGTAATAATAATTAAGGGGGGAGTACACTTTGACTTTTCAAAAAAATGCATTTTTTTTTTTTTGGCTTAAAATGTTCCTTGGGATGTATACTTTAATTTAGAAAAGACTCCAAGTCCGCCAGAATATTCCTTACCGCTTTACGAAGCGATTTCCTAAAAAATGTATGGAGCCGGCATAGCCGATTGAAGGTAAATACTTTTCCACGAGAAAAATGAACGCCGTTTATCTCGAAACGAGGTTTTTCAAACTGGTGTGGGAAATAACTCTAACCAGTTATCATCAAATTTGGATATCGCCTAGGTTTTCTTGTTCAGAATTAAATTCTGCTTAGAAATACGTATCCACATTTTTGATTTTGTCAAAAATGGATTTTTAATCCACGATTTTGTAAGCATTTTTAGGGTGAAAAAATGGATTTTTTTTTCCTAAGGCCACAACTTTTGAAAAAATCAATTTAAAAAAAATCGGAATACGTATTTCTAACCCAAATTTCATTACTAATTAGGATTTAGTTCGATTTATGTACCAGGATCACATGGGAAGGAGTATTTTCCCACACCGTTTTCCGACTTCCGCGCGAGGACGTCTGCGCGACCTGGTGCACCGGCCACGGGGGGGCGCCGATCGAGTTCAAAAAAAATACAAATTGTAGTTCGAAGGATGAGTAATAAATGGGTTATAACATATTTGCCCTCCCTTAGTGTTTTATTGCTTAAAAAAATTAACGAAAATGCCTTACTTTTTGGACGTTCAAAGTGTACTACCCCCTTAATTTACACATATTTTTTATTTGTCAAATTCACTGTCTTCACGTACTGAATCACTAGCATTTAAGGCATATACGTTAATTTAAAATTAATTTTCAAAATTATTAAATGCATAATATTGTTTTTCAATCTCATTAGCATATCTCATTATCATAATTTTTCCAACTGTCGCTTTTTATTTCTGTATTTAATATTTTCAAATAAGGTTTCTATTAACTACATGAAAATACATTCAAATTTTATATTATACCAAAAATAGAATTATTATTTTGTTTGAGTAAAATACTATTTGCGTACAAACAGTTTATGTATAAACAAGCCATTGCCGAGAAAGTTAGTTGCTTATGTAGGCAATTGAAATTAGAATGTAAATATGTAACTATCGAATTATTGTATAAATTTACAATATTAGTTGATAATATTTTACACACAATAGGTAATTTTTTCTTGCGGTATGATATTTTCATTCTTTGTAATGTATTTAATATTTTAATATCTACCATTTAATAATTAATAATTTAATAATAATTAATTAATAATTAATTTAATTAATTATTTAATAATCTAACCATTTAATAATTTAATTAATTAATTAATTAATTATTATTGATAATTCTTGCAAAACGTAGTAAAAGTTTATCAAATTTGCCATGAGAAAATGGGTGATGTAATCAGTGAGCGCATTTATTTTTAATTTAATTTGTGATTTATTTTATTCAATAAATAATCCAACAAATACTAAATTATTTAGTAGTCTTTTTTTACTTTAAATTTATTAATTAATTATTAGAAAGCCATGAATCTAAACTTGAACATAATTTTTAATTCCAATCAACATTTACAAATGAAATTTTGTCCTGTATTTAAATTTAAAAGCACTTTACTCTTCAGCATAAATCAATATTTTTGATTTTCCCTGTATACCACTAAATATTTTACAGATTTGATTCTTGATTATTAATTTATATATGACGCAGAGATATTAATGAAGAATAATTATTTTTGTAAAATTAATAATAAAAATAAATTGCCCATTTGTTGCCAACTTTTTCAGACATACTGTATATACGAATTATTATTCTATTTACAAATAATAATTGAGGGGGCATGAATTTCAAAGTGGTACCTATATATTTAATGATGAATGCAATTTAGTGAATCTATTGAATATTAATTACAAACATTACAAGTACATATTTGATATTTTTAAAGCCGAAATATTAAATAAAAAAATTCCGTTAACTGGCGGGAATCGAACCCAAAATCTCTCGATTTCCGAACGCCTTTTCCGCTGAACTACGAGTACAGGGGACTACGCCACTGATTATAAACATGTTTTCATTCTTGCATTAAAATAAAATATTTCTTTTATTCAAATAAAACGGCCTTTTGGTTGTAGTGCTGTTTTTAGATTCTATTTATTTACTGTTTTTTGTATCAATTTTCCTGATAAAGATGTACATTGAGAATGTCAAAACGTCGATTATTAATAAATATTCATACAGAACTACTACCGTTTTATTTTAATATAATGAGTTGAGAAATATATACTACACTGCTCAAAAAAATTAGGGGAACACTTTTTTCGAAGCCTGTAACTTTTTAAATAATAGTTCTAGGCAAATCAAATTTGGTATACTTCAACGGCATATATTTAACTAAAGAAAATTATAAAAACAATGTTACAACTCTTAGTTACTTCTAAGTTACACTTAAAAATGTCAATTAATAACGCAAAACAAAATGGAAAAAAATGTCAAGTATGCTATGAATTCACGTATGGAAGCCTACTAAAGATGAAAAAAAAAATCAGTTGTCAATTTTTGTTGATTAGAAGTAAAATGAGGCATGTTAGTGAAGTGCAAGTTGCTCGTGCTGTCGCCCTCATTCAGCATGGCCACTCTATTCGAAATGTTAGCAGGGACCTTCGAGTTTCCCCTTCTGTTATTCAGCGTTTATGGAATCGGTTTCGGGAGACTGGCCAATATGTTAGAAGAGCTGGACAAGGTCGAAATCAAAAAACTACTCAAAATCAAGACCAATTTCTTGTCCTTTCCTCTCTACATGAGCGTACTGCCACAGCACGAGACCTCCTAAACGACCTAAGACGAGCACATGGAACAGAAATTTCTGATCAAACTGTTAGAAAGACATTAAAAGAAGCAAATTTTGAAACCAAGAAGACCTGTTTGCGCGCCAATTCTTACGCAGCATCACAAGCAGCGCGAATGAGGTTTGCTCTGGATCACAAAGATTGGCAACTTCGTAACTTAACGCATGTACTGTTTACAGACGAGTCCAGATTTCGTTTAACTTATTGCGACGGTCGAGTATGTGTATATAGACGTCCTGGTGAACGCCACGCAGCCGCTACTATACAGGAAGTGGATAGATTTGGTCGTGGATCTGTAATGGTTTGGGCTGGAATCAGTATAGACAACAGAACTGATCTTGTTGTGGTTCCTGGTAGACTAAATGCCATGAATTACATCGAGAACATCTTGGAGGACCATGTGGTGCCTGCTGCATATGGCGTCGGTCAAAATTTTATTTTAATGCAGGACAATGCAAAGTCACATATCGCCGGCATCACCAGAAACTTTTTACAAGAACGTGGAATTCAGGACATGGAATGGCCGGCGTTAAATCCTGACCTGAATCCTATTGAACACGTGTGGGATCAGCTTCACCGACGTGTTTGCAAGCGCCATAATCCACCACTAACCATACATGAACTGACACAAACCCTGATTGAGGAATGGGAAAGCATACCATAAGAATCTCTTCGCAGACTAGTGCAAAGCGTGCAACGCAGGTGTGAGAAAGTGATTCGTGCTCGGGAAGGGCATACACTGTATTAAACCTTACCAATCCACAGAAAACCCGACTGTCATCGATATTAGGACAGTCGTTTTCATTCTGTTTTGCGTTATTAATTAACATTTTTAAGTGTAACTTAAAAGTAACTAAGAGTTGTAACATTATTTTTATAATTTTCTTTAGTTAAATATATGCCGTTAAAGTATACCAAATTTGATTTGCCTAGAACTATTATTTAAAAAATTACAGGTTTCGAAAAAAGTGTTCCCCTAATTTTTTTGAGCAGTGTATGTTATTTTTTATTGTTTGCTATATTCAAGCAAAATTTTGTTTATTTGCTTTAGGTAATATTACTAATTATTAAAAAAAACAAGATTAGAAGTATATGGGTAAACCCATATATAGACTACTTTGACATTTTTCGGAAAGTTGGCAACCCTGTATTTTAATAATATTATAATTTATGTGGGCACTAAAAGATACTTTTCTGAAAATTTGATCGAAATCGAATAAATAATGTAGCCACAATAAATTTTTAAAAAATTTTGTGATTTTTTTCTCGATAAGTTGGCAACACTGTATTTTGTTAAAATTGCATAATTTATTTAGACACTAGGAAAAACTTTTATAAATATTTGATTAAAATCGGTTAAATAAAATGGTCAAAATAAATTTTTAAAAATTTTACTAATTTTTTTCTCGGAAAGTTGGCAACACTGTATTTTGTTAAAATTACATAAATTATATGAATACTAGGAGAATCTTTTGTGAAAATTTGAGTAAAATCGGTTAAATAACATAGCCATAATAAATTTTTTAAAACTTTAGTAATTTTTTTCTCGAAAAGTTGGCAACACTGAATATTAATAAAATTATGTAATTAATGGGAGCATTAGGGAAATCTTTTTTGAAAATTTGATCAAAATCGGATAAATAACGTAGCCAATATGAATTTTTTAAAACTTTAGTAATTTTTTTCTCGGAAAGTTGGCATCTCTGGAAAAAAACAAAACCACATGACCATCTTGGGTACTAGACAAATTTATCCTGAAAATTTCGTTAAAATCGGTTGAACCGTCTAGGAGGAGTTGCGGCCACAAAATTTTGACTTACGACCGAGCGAGCGAGCGAGCGAGTGAGCGAGCGAGCGAGCGAGCTGACGACGCACACACATACACCCACATAAACTAAGTTCAGATTCGTCATCTACAGGCTATATAAAGGATTTCTATACAATTTTTTTTTTTTTTTGAAAATGTTACAGACACCGTACCAAACGCTTAACTACTTTTCCTTGCAGTCAAAGTAGTAATAAGTATTCACGATTTTATCCAATTATTATTTTTGAGTATTTAAAATATTTATTTTTTCTATAGTAGGAGATCATATGAATCTAAATTAATTGTAATATATATTATTTTGCTAATTTGAAAATTGAACCAGTCAAAATATTTATCACATCAAATATTATTTTCGAAATTTTAAATATTTATTTGTTCATATGAACTGAAAAATATTTATAAATTAGAAATTTACCAAAATTATATTTGATTTATTTGATTGAATTTGATTTATAATATAAAAATATATGATATGACATATAGGTATTTTTGGAATTATAATCATAAAACTAACTACAGTATAAATTTTATATAATTTTACCCTGTAATATTTAAAACTACATATGAATTTTGGAAACAAATTACAGTGCCTTTATTGTTTTTATTTAATCATACATACTATATATATATATATATATATATATATATATATATATATATATATATATATATTAATCTGGTTAGTTGATAGATATATCATTTAAATACAGTTAATGCTCAAATATAATCATAAGGAATAATCTGAAAATGAAAAATTCATATCGCCTCGACCTGGGATCGAACCAGGGTCATTCCGCTTGCCGGGCGAATGCTCTACCACTGAGCTATCGAGGACATTACAGATCAAGCGAATGAAACCTAATCATTTTCAGTACACTTTCTATTCATAATTTTTCATAGTCAACAAATACGCAATATCATTAATTTTTAATGTCTAAATGCATCTAAGAACTATACTTATGAAAGGTGTTGATTATATTTGAGTATTAACTGTATTTAAATGATATATCTATCAACTAACCAGATTAATGTATTATATATGATTGCACTATTGCACGAACCAACGATATGAATTTTTCATTTTCAGATTATTCCTTTATGATTATATATACAGGGTGTTTGCAATCAAGGTATTTTATTTTTAAGGGGTGATACTACAGGTCAAAACAAGGCGATTAACGCCAAAACACCTTAGTAAAAGTTTTCTAATAAACGAGATATTCATTTTTTTTTAAGTAAAATGGTAGCATATGGTATAATTTTTATTATCCAGCTCACAAAAAAAATTATTCTTCATAATAGTTTTGGATTTGCTTGAAACGAATAAAAATGTAAAAATATTCCAGGTTTTAAATACAGGGTGACTCGGATTTGCTGATTTGTGTTTCAACTTTTAGGTAAAATACCCTTATTTAAAAAAATTGAATAATTTTATTTGAATATTATGTTTAGGATTACAATTTAAGTTTACATACAAAAATTTGTGCCGATCGTCGATTGTTAAAACACCTTAGCAAAAGTTTTCAAATAAACGAGATATTAGATACTTTATTTAAATATTTTTATTAATGACACAAATCAAGATAAGTATTTTATTTATAATATTCAAATAAAATTATTCAAATTTTTTAAATAAGGGTATTTTACCTAAAAGTTGAAACACAAATCAGCAAATCCGAGTCACCCTGTATTTAAAACCTGGAATATTTTTACATTTTTATTCGTTTCAAGCAAATCCAAAACTATTATGAAGAATAATTTTTTTTGTGAGCTGGATAATAAAAATTATACCATATGCTACCATTTTACTTAAAAAAAAATGAATATCTCGTTTATTAGAAAACTTTTACTAAGGTGTTTTGGCGTTAATCGCCTTGTTTTGACCTGTAGTATCACCCCTTAAAAATAAAATACCTTGATTGCAAACACCCTGTATATATATATATAAATACTTTGTACATTCATTAAAAATTTACTCAAACTAAACCTTAACTTACGTTCTTTCATATGTACATTTGACCTCATATAAATACACTATCTCGTTACACATACTGGTTACTGTACAGTTACATATTAGAAAGTTATCGCAATTTATAATTATTTTGGTTTTAAAATAAAGGTTGCCATAAAAATGTGCGCTTATCATTACAGTGTTGAATAGCAAATAATTTACAACTTTTTATTAATATTCACCTAGCGCATGTGAGCTGTGCTGTGCTGTGTGTGGTTCTGAAATGTTTAGCGGTGTTAGAATTAGCAGAGCTGCAATCGCAAACGCCTGCGTTTGGCCATGAATTGTTGGTTGGTTTACTTAACAAATCTTTTGCAGTAAGAGTGTCAACATTTTATCTTACACTTTTGTATCAATCAATCAATTCAATGACACTAGTTAAAAAAAATTTAAATTTGCTATTTAAACACAATACAGACAACTCATAATTTCTCTTACAACCAGAACGTCTGGTTTTAAGCACTGCTCAGACCAGAGCAACTTCATTTCAGAATCACAAGCACCACCTTTATCTTTTGACATTATCGGTAGAGACCTTACCAATCACATTCACACACAAAGACTTTTCGGCAATCACACTTCAGAAGCATCTGTCAAAAACTTTCGTACTGAACACTTTTCACACTCGGTAGACTCATATTTTACCCTCTACAGTCGCATTGTACACATTTGTTCTATCCATTCATATTGTATATTTTAATGCACTGTAGTATCTGAAGGTGACTTAATATAAAATATAAATTCTTTTTGAAAATACAATGTTACATATTTCCTGGTAGACTTACGGTCTTTCATTTTACTGTAGTGATTTCTGGTAAATTTGTTCATGTTTCTTCGCGATTTGGGCAGCTTTTGGTAGCTTGATTTGTTATATATTGTTTCCATATCGACTCCATTGTATTATTACGTTTACGATTCGACCAAAGTAAATGTGGATCCAGAGATTGCAGCATTGCAGAGCATGGCAACGCATAGCAGAGCAT
This sequence comes from Clivina fossor, assembly GCA_963966155.1. Classification (NCBI taxonomy): domain Eukaryota; kingdom Metazoa; phylum Arthropoda; class Insecta; order Coleoptera; family Carabidae; genus Clivina; species Clivina fossor. The sequence continues at coordinate 5,435,378 of OZ014561.1, read as the reverse complement.
GGCAACGCATAGCAGGGCAAGAGGCAGATAGAAAAAAATTACATTCAGAGATTTCGACTGTATATCAAGACGATTCTAACCGAGAATACACGATGTTCATATTCGTTCAGGGCGCAATATTCATAGATATTAAAATACGCTTTACATTACAATACGCTTTTATGTAGTTATTACATATAATGTAATATTATTATTATTATTATATATTATTATTATTATTTATTTTTCGATATATTTAGAAAATTATAAATATTTTAGATTTATGTATTATTTTATTTACAAATAGATTTTGATCCCGTTTATAAACTTACAAGAATAATTTCTTTAATAATTTGACATGTTACGATTAAATAATGAATATTGAAATATTATCTGTATTTTCTAATAAATGAAAGAAAGAAATAAATGAATAAAAGAACATTGTTTATTATTTGCTTTATTCACATTTATATCATTTACACAATTGTTTATCGAAATATAGTGTTATTGAAATGTATATGGACCAGGTTTTTCTTCTAAATCAACAATCGAATCGCTCTGTTCTGTTAAATCATAAAACAAACATTAATAAATAAAAGATAAAATATTGTTCTTGCAATTGGTTTGGTAATGGAATATATGTTTGCGTTTAAATGTGTTTATATCAAATTTTATTTCAAAAATAATTGTTTCATATTTTAAACATATTTTCCAATTAAGCCCGCTCGCCACGTCAAGGCACCAATTATGAGCGGGTCATGCGCATGCTGTTAGTAAATATATATATAAAGACTGGTACTACATGCTCGTTCGGTTTTAACTAATACGAATTTTAACATAATTGTCATAAGACCAAAGCTAAATAAATGAACAAAAACATTTTAAACCCGAGTTTGTACTACCAGTCATAATTATTAGTACGTAACTAAAACTACACTAATATAATTAATATGTTAGTAACTGTTATTTTAAGATCAATTTTAAATACAATTTTAGCTAATACCTGGCTCTGACACATAAAACAATTGAGCTAATACAATGAAAAATCGATCTTAAAGCAACAGTAGCACTAAGGTATGGTAACAAATGTTGAAAAATTATACCTGATTCCGTGTAATCTTGCTATTATTCTATAACTATAAGAATATCAATAAAAATCATTACTTAATTCCAGCTGCTATAAATAAAAGCCAATCCTTGCTCCCACCAAGATGGTTGATCTCGTCATTATCATCTTCTTCTTCTTCTTCTTCTTCTTCTAATAGCAACTATCTTGTCTTCAATCTTTCTTTGACTAAATTCAAGAAGTGTGATACACCGCAGGCACTTTACAAAAATCTTTTTAACGAGATAATTCGGACATTTCAAAATGGTGGTCAAGATTATAACGATCAAACAGCGACAACAACAACATCTACAACAACAATTATTTATACAGATGGCTCAAAGCTATCACAGAATAATAAGGTCGCATACGGTATTTACGACTCGTCAAAGAATGATCGGAAATCACACCAGTTACCTGAAATCTGTTCAATTTACTCTGCTTGAATTAATAGCGATCTTTCTTGCTATTAGAAACTTTTATAAAAACATAAATAACAGTTCAAAACAGTTATGACTGTTTTATACAAGGTTATGACTGTTTTTTTACAAGATTATGACTCTTTCTTACAAGATTATGACTGTTTTTTTACAAGATTATGGCTGTTTTTTACAAGGTTATGACTGTTTCTTACAAGATAATAACTGTTTTTTTACAAGATTGTGGCTGTTTTTTACAAGGTTATGAGAATGACTGACGTTTTATTGTACCATATGGCAATATAACCCTCACACGTGTCAATAATGAAAAGAAAATGTAGTTTGAAATTTTCGGCTGATATTAGTATAATATTAACTAAAACAACATTATCTTATGTAACTTTTTATTCCTCCTTCAAAGGCGCATATTCTGATTAGATCTTAACACATTACACATTATATGTGTATGTAAATTTATATTTATCAAATATAATATCACTAGTAAGATTTCGTAATATGTTTTGTATGGTTAGAATAGTTAAGTTATGATATTTTTCATATTATAATAATTTTTATAAGTAACATATTTTTGAAATTCAGGTCAGTTTTATGACAGAGATTTAAATAAGTTCTATTTTAGCTCAACCGACTGAATATATATATAAAAAATAATTTATCGATCGTCGGTAAAATGAATCAATAATATTAAAGAACATCTCTACTTTGCATGTGGGAGGCTGAATTAGATTATAACAGTAATCTAATACTGGATATCATTATTGTTAATGATTTCCCGCTGTCCAAGGTCTCGGAGAGACACCACACACAAAATATATGAGAAACAATACACACTTATACGCAATTAACCCGTATTACAGCACGCAATTTACCTTCCAGGTAACTGCAGGGTTTGCAAGCCTGTCTAACGGATACCTAGGCAAACTACTCTCCCTAAGTCAGAGCACCATCGAATACAAATTAATATTACAAGTGTATAGAACTCAAAAATTATTGATTACAAAATTATGGCTGTTTTTTACAAAGTTATGACTGTTTTTTTACAAGTTTATGACTGTATTTTTACAAGATTATGACTGTTTCTTACAAGATTATGACTGTATTTTTACAAGATTATGGCTGTTTTTTACAAAGTTATGACTGTTTTTTTACAAGTTTATGACTGTATGTTTACAAGATTATGGCTGTTTTTTTACAAGGTTATGACTGTTTCTTACAAGATTATAACTGTTTTTTTACAAGATTATGGCTGTTTTTCACAAGGTTATGAGAATGATTGACGTTTTATTGCACCATATGGCAATATAACCCTCACAAGTGTCAATAATGAAAAGAAAATGTAGTTTGAATTTTTCGTCTGATATTAATATAATATTAACTAAAACAACATTATCTTATGTAACTTTTTATTCTGATAGATCTTTAGATCTATTCTGATTAGATTTATTCTGATTAGATCTTTCTGTTTGATGGACATTATATGTGTATGTAACTTTATATTTATCAAATATAACATCACTAGTAAGATTACGTAATATGTTTTGTATGGTTAGAATAGTTAAGTTATGATATTTTTCATAATATTATAATAATTTTTACAAGTAACATATTATTGAAATTCAGGTCAGTTTTATGACAGAGATTTAAATAAGTTCTATTTTAGCTCAACCGACTGAATATATATATATATATATATATATATATATATATATATATATATATATATATATATATATATACAGAGTGGCCCAATGAAAACAGTAAATGCAAATTTTGGCCACTTAACATAATTTTTTGCGAAACGCTCGAACACGTCAATTTTAGTATGAAGGGGGATATCTGAATCGATTAGTACTATTTTCCTAACATCAACCCTAAGAGGAGGAGGGATTGCACCCCAAAAATTTTAAATGGGAAGGGGTGTTAAAAATGACACCGTTCTAAAGGCCTTTCAATTCGATTTTCAAAAGTATTTTTATTTTTCAAATCCGATCATTAGTTCCAGAGAAAAATCGTTTAGAACAAAGTTTATTAAGTGTTAAAAAGTACAGACAAGTAGGCTTAAACAATTGACAATCAATTAAGTTTAAGTGTAGTAAGTGTTCAGAGGAACAAACAGAAACTAAAATATCACTTTAGTAAGTGTTCGAAATGACTACCACCAACTTTCATACAATGATACAGGTTTTGCTCAAAATGTAGTCGTACGTTCTGCAACATTTGTGGTGTAATCTGACGGCATTCACGTACAATACGTTGTCGTAAATCTTCTAAAGATTCGGGTAGCGTAGCATAAATTTTGGACTTCAAATAACCCCACAAAAAGAAATCTAAAGGTGATAGATCCGGCGATCTTGGTGGCCATTCGATAGCACCTCTTCGTCCAATCCATCTCCCAGGAAACCGACGGTCCAAGAACTGCCTAACAGTCAATGCAAAATGAGGAGGAGCTCCGTCTTGTTGGAATATCAACTCATCTTCTAAGTAACGTTCATCATTTTCCATTATGTCAGTTAAAACTGGATCGATGTGATCCTCTAACAATGATAAGTACATCTCTCCGGTCAGATTATCGGGGAGAAAAAAAGGTCCGACAAGATGGTCACCATAAATACCTCCCCAAACGTTTAATTTTTCAGGTTTTTGTGTATATACTTCATGGAATTGCCTGGGATTATTGTCTGACCAATAACGACAATTATGGCGGTTGACTGTACCATTCACAAAGAAAGAACATTCGTCGGAAAAACAGATCTTAAACAAGAAATTGGGATTATTTATTGTTCGATCACTCAGAATTTCACAAAACTGCAAACGGCGGTCGTAGTCATCTTCATTGAGTTCTTGTACCAATTTTATTTTATACGGATGGAATTTGTTTTTCTTTAAAATGCGCTGAACACTAGTCCGTGAAACTCCTGATACAACAGCAAGTTTCCGTGTACTCAATGAAGGATCCATCGTAACGTGACCCAGAACTGCTACTTCCATCGTTTCATTTTGTACTACATTTTGTGTATTATTTCGCTTTTTATTTGCTACACTCCTCGTCTCCCGAAATTTTTTAACCAAATCGAGAACATAAGAACAATGGACATGTTTTCCTGCGTGTTCCCCATTAAACAATTCGGCCGTTCTTGTAGCCGATTCATCATTTTTAAAGAAAATCGTAATTATTTCCACTCTTTCCGCAATAGAGTAAACCATATTGTTTGTATTTTATATGACACAGTTTAGATATTGAGAGACTCACAAAGTACTTGCTTATTACAAACAATTTATCAGATGCGTTTTTATTTCTACGGTCAATTGTTTAAGCCTACTTGTCTGTACTTTTTAACACTTAATAAACTTTGTTCTAAACGATTTTTCTCTGGAACTAATGATCGGATTTGAAAAATAAAAAGACTTTTGAAAATCGAATTGAAAGGCCTTTAGAACGGTATCATTTTTGATACCCCTTTCCATTTAAAATTTTTGGGGTGCAATCCCTCCTCCTCTTAGGATTGATGTTAGGAAAATAGTACTAATCGATTCAGATATCCCCCTTCATACTAAAATTGACGTGTTCGAGCGTTTTTCGCAAAAATGATGTGGTCCTATGAAAACAGTAAATGCAAATTTTGGCCACTTAACATCATTTTTGCGAAAAACGCTCGAACACGTCAATTTTAGTATGATTTATATATACAGAGTGGCCCTATGAAAACAGTAAATGCAAATTTTGGCCACTTAACATCATTTTAGCGAAAAACGCTCGAACACGTCAATTTTAGTATGATTTATATATACAGAGTGGCCCTATGAAAACAGTAAATGCAAATTTTGGCCACTTAACATCATTTTTGCGAAAAACGCTCGAAAACGTCAATTTTAGTATGAAGGGGGATATCTGAATCGATTAGTACTATTTTCCTAATATCAATCCTAAGAGGAGGAGGGATTGCACCCCAAAAATTTTAAATGGAAAGGGGTATCAAAAATGATACCGTTCTAAAGGCCTTTCAATTCGATTTTCAAAAGTCTTTTTATTTTTCAAATCCGATCATTAGTTCCAGAGAAAAATCGTTTAGAACAAAGTTTATTAAGTGTTAAAAAGTACAGACAAGTAGGCTTAAACAATTGACCGTAGAAATAAAAACGCATCTGATAAATTGTTTGTAATAAGCAAGTACTTTGTGAGTCTCTCAATATCTAAACTGTGTCATATTACGGTAAAATACAAACAATATGGTTTACTCTATTGCGGAAAGAGTGGAAATAATTACGATTTTCTTTAAAAATGATGAATCGGCTACAAGAACGGCCGAATTGTTTAATGGGGAACACGCAGGAAAACATGTCCATTGTTCTTATGTTCTCGATTTGGTTAAAAAATTTCGGGAGACGAGGAGTGTAGCAAATAAAAAGCGAAATAATACACAAAATGTAGTACAAAATGAAACGATGGAAGTAGCAGTTCTGGGTCACGTTACGATGGATCCTTCATTGAGTACACGGAAACTTGCTGTTGTATCAGGAGTTTCACGGACTAGTGTTCAGCGCATTTTAAAGAAAAACAAATTCCATCCGTATAAAATAAAATTGGTACAAGAACTCAATAAAGATGACTACGACCGCCGTTTGCAGTTTTGTGAAATTCTGAGTGATCGAACAATAAATAATCCCAATTTCTTGTTTAACATCTGTTTTTCCGACGAATGTTCTTTCTTTGTGAATGGTACAGTCAACCGCCATAATTGTCGTTATTGGTCAGACAATAATCCCAGGCAATTCCATGAAGTACATACACAAAAACCTGAAAAATTAAACGTTTGGGGAGGTATTTATGGTGACTATCTTGTCGGACCTTTTTTTCTCCCCGATAATCTGACCGGAGAGATGTACTTATCATTGTTAGAGGATCACATCGATCCAGTTTTAACTGACATAATGGAAAATGATGAACGTTACTTAAAAGATGAGTTGATATTCCAACAAGACGGAGCTCCTCCTCATTTTGCATTGACTGTTAGGCAGTTCTTGGACCGTCGGTTTCCTGGGAGATGGATTGGACGAAGAGGTGCTATCGAATGGCCACCAAGATCGCCGGATCTATCACCTTTAGATTTCTTTTTGTGGGGTTATTTGAAGTCCAAAATTTATGCTACGCTACCCGAATCTTTAGAAGATTTACGACAACGTATTGTACGTGAATGCCGTCAGATTACACCACAAATGTTGCAGAACGTACGACTACATTTTGAGCAAAACCTGTATCATTGTATGGAAGTTGGTGGTAGTCATTTCGAACACTTACTAAAGTGATATTTTAGTTTCTGTTTGTTCCTCTGAACACTTAGTACACTTAAACTTAATTGATCGTCAATTGTTTAAGTCTACTTGTCTGTACTTTTTTAACACTTAATAAACTTTGTTCTAAACGATTTTTCTCTGGAACTAATGATCGGATTTGAAAAATAAAAATACTTTTGAAAATCGAATTGAAAGGCCTTTAGAACGGTGTCATTTTTAACACCCCTTCCCATTTAAAATTTTTGGGGTGCAATCCCTCCTCCTCTTAGGGTTGATGTTAGGAAAATAGTACTAATCGATTCAGATATCCCCCTTCATACTAAAATTGACGTGTTCAAGCGTTTTTCGCAAAAATGATTGTTAAGTGGCCAAAATTTGCATTTACTGTTTTCATTGGGCCACTCTGTATATAAATAATTTATCGATCGTCGGTAAAATGAATCAATAATATTAAAGAACATCTCTATTTTGCATGTCTCGGAGAGACACCACACACAAAATATATGAGAAGCAATACACACTTATACGCAATTAACCCGTATTACAGCACATAATTTACCTTCCAGGTAACTGCAGGGTTTGCAAGCCTGTCTAACGGATACCTAGGCAAACTACTGTCCCTAAGTCAGAGCACCATCGAATACAAATTAATATTATAAGTGTATAGAACTCAAAAATTATCGATTTTATTGATTTTCTCTAATTATTTATAATTTTTTTTTAAGTGCAATTTTTGAATGAGCTATAAGATATACGATGCCTTTAGTGAATTCAAATTAATGATTCAATTTAAAAAATTGCAAAATTATCACAGATACCTGAAATATTTGACTTTGACTCTTGAAAAATTTAAAAAAAATTTCACGCAGAACATAAAAAAAATTGAAAATAGAACTTACCGTTTTGGGTGCTGTTTTAACATTTGACTGCCACTGGAAATTCGGCTGGGGAATGACAAACTGAAATAAAAATAAAAAGAAAATAATATTTATAACTCGCCATCAGAGCCGTATTTACGCGCAGGCGCATGAGGCGCAAGCTGGGGCCTCGTGGCTAAGGGGCCTTAGATTTCAAATCAGATATCAGTCACTGAAATCAATTTGAAAATTATTTTAATTTCTAGTTTCCAGTTTTGAATTTACGAGTAAATTATATTTCAATACGTTTCTATTGTTGAAGTACTGGTGTTGTCATTGTCAATAAGATAATATAAACCTGCATATTAAGTAGGATGGTTATCTGACTATTGTAAGAAAAGTGACTATTTTCTCTCTACCCGCTAGTTGCTATTGCTACTTGTTTTCCAAGAATTTATGCAATATTAGGTGGAAGTGCGTTATATTTCCATGACCCTGAAAATGCTTATGCTGCGGCTGGCAGTGTGCATTGTGCGCGCATTTTTAATTTCGGAATTTTCTTTGCGTTGATATACGAGTATTCGATATAAGTTTTTATTTTTATAGTGTAGTGCTGTTATAACATAAAGTAAGTATACCTTTATATATGTAAGATATAATATTAATTTAGTAATAGTACAGGAAATAAAGATCAAGTTAACGATGCTATACATTTTTCAATAATTGTGGATTCTACACCCGATATAGGGAAGTCATATCGATCAATTGATTTTAATTATACGGTATGTTACTAAAAAATGTGAAATTAAAGAAAGGTTTTTTGGATTTCTTCCTATAGAGCGTCATACTGCAGAATATTTAGAAAACATAATTGTAAATAAATTAACCGCGTTAACAATAAATATAAATAAATGCAGAGGCTAAAGTTACGACAATGCGGCCAATATGTCTGGAAAATACTCGGGAATGTAAACTCGAATTAAGGAACATAGTCCGACTGCATTTTTTATACCTTGCGCTGCCCATTCATTAAATTTAGTCGGGAATTACGAAACAGAGTCTTGTTCAACTGCTGTAAGGTATTTTGATTTTGTTGCAAAAATTTATAATTTTTTTTCTGCCTCCACAAGACGATGGAACTTATTAAGCTACAGAAAATTTAGTCAGTGAAACGTATCAGTGACACTAGAACACTAGATGGTCTGCTAGAGCTGGTGCCGTATCAGCTATAAAACAAGATTAGAAGTATATAGGTAAACCCATATATAGACCACTTTGACATTATCACATAAATGATAAGTGATAGGAATTAAAAAAAAATTCACCAAAAGTTGGCAACAATGTATTTTGCTAATATATAATATTATAGGCGCTAAGGGTATCTTCTGTAAAAATTTCATTAAAATCCAATAAATAATGCGGGCATAACAAATTTTTAGAATATTATTAATTTTTTTTTCGGAAAGTTGACAACATCGTATTTTAATAAAATTATAATTTCCGTGGGCACTAGGAGAAACTTTTCTGAAAATTTGATCAAAATCGGAAAAATAATGCAGCCACAATGAAATTTTTAAAATTTTAGTAATTTTTTTTTCCGATAAGTTGGCAACACTGTATTTTGTTAAAATTGCATAATTTATGCGGGCACCAGGAGAACCTTTAGTGAAAATTTGATTAAAATCGGATAAATAACGTGGTCATAATAAATTTTTTAAAATTTTAGTAATTTTTTTCTCAGAAAGTTGGCAACACTGTACTTTGTTGAAATTATCTAATTTATATGGATACCAGGAGAATATTTTGTAAAAATATGAACAAAATCGGTTAAAAAAAATGACCGCAATAAATTTTTAAAAATTTTAGTAATTTTTTTCTCGGAAAGTTGGCATCTCTGGAAAAAAACAAAACCACATGACCATCTTGGGCACTAGATAAATTTATCCTGAAAATTTTATTAAAATCGGTTGAACCGTCTAGGAGGAGTTGCGGCCACAAAATTTTGATTTACGATCGAGCGAGCGACCGAGCTGACGACGCACATCCATACTTCCACATAAACTAAGTTCAGATTCGTCATCTAGAGGCTATATGAAGGATTTCTATACAAATTTTTTTTTTTTGAAAATGTTACAGACAGCGTTCCTACCCTAAGCCAACAGTGGCGCAGATGATAGGGTTTCGTGGCGCAAATGATATACCACTATTGACGCAAATGACAACTCGACATTTTCCAAACCTCTGTACTCATCTAACACTCGGCCTTAGTACCTTCACTACCTGGGCTTGAGCCGACCCTTATTTGTACGCAAGTGACACTAAATAATGTTTGTACGCATTTGACACGTACTCAAGTGAGCCTATTTCAAAATGGTAATACCTATTTATGAAAAATTAATAAAATTTAACTGTTTTATTAATTTTAATTCATATTTTATTCAGGCAAATAATAATTTATTTATTAAAAACAAGCATTTTTCAAATAAATTAGAAAAAAAAAACGATTTAAAAACCGTGAAAAACACTTTTGTATTTTTTATTTAAAATTTGTATAAAAACCAAAAATGTTATTCCGAAATTTTTTCTCAAATATTTTTTATCAAAATTTTACAAAAAATGTAAATTAACATGAATCTTTTTTCATAATTGCTGATTTTTACTTATACCGAAAGTGATAAATAATTTGAAAAACAAATAATTTTTTTTTTCTCAAATAATTCCAACTTTTTGCCAGCCATTGTACATTCATATACTTATTCAAATACATACAATGTTTATATAAAGTTATTAAAGAAAATCCGACAAACCCGGCAGTTAAGTTAATAATTCAATTATGAGAAAGTATTTTATTTAAATTTAAAATTAAATAAAAACAATGTTTAAATAAGGTGTGAATAAAAGTGATTTATAGTTTACAAATTAATATTCGAATATTTTTATTCATATATAATATTACTCTTTATAATAATTAAAAGAGTAAATTTGAAATTAATGAACCATATTATGCCACAGTAATACCATATTAAGTAGCATACAATTTCCCATTTATTTTATTATAATTATAACAAGAGTTAAGTTGACGTATTTTTTTTTTAATATGGGTAGCTGAGATATTATTGATTTTACAACTAATATTATGTTGACATAAATAGTTTTTGTTTCAAATATGGTAAATGGTAGCAATATCTATTGATTTCCAGAAGTTATTTCCCATGACTACTAGAACATAATACGTATATTGTTTATGATAATTTTTGCATTACATAATAATTGTTCCATATACGAGTACAGTTTAGCTTATTATTTTCAAGCTGATTTAATTCAGGACAGGTTACGCTATAGTCGCTATTTTGTCCATAATATTTGATGACGAATGCATTGGTACAAATTACATATAAGCGTTCATACCAAAATTTAAATTAAATGGTATTTCTGGTATTAAAACCTTGTAATATTGAACTGATATTGGTTGCGTCTGAGTGGTTTGGAACTCATTATATTGCTATTTTACAGTAATAATTTACATATTATTAAATTTTTTTATTAAATTAAATTCTATTTTTTCCAAATTTTTATAGGTTTTAAAAGTTTAATTTTTATAATGAAAAAAAAAACCACTTTTCAAACTGCCGCCATTTTCGAAGTTTTTCGAAATTAAAAAAAAATCCTCCGCGTTATGGTAGATTTTACCACTTCGACTGCAAGGAAAAAGTGGTATAGCGTTTGATACGGTGTCTGTAACATTTTTTTTTTAAAAAAATTGTGTATAGAAATCCTTCATATAGCCTCTAGATGACGAATCTGAACTTAGTTTATGTGGGTGTATAATTGTGCGTCGTTAGCTCGCTCGCTCACTCGCTCGGTCGTAAGTCAAATTTTGTGGCAGCAACTCATCTTAGACGATTTAACCGATTTTAATGAAATTTTCAGGATAAATTTGTCTAGTACCCAAGATGGTCATGTGGTTTTATTTTTATCCAGTGATGCCAACTTTCCGAGAAAAAAATTACTAAAGTTTTTAAAAATTCATATTGGCTACGTTATTTATCCGATTTTGATCAAATTTTCAGAAAAGATTTTCCTAATGCTTTCATTAATTATATAATTTAATTAATATTTAGTGTTGCCAACTTTCCGAGAAAAAAATTACTAAAGTTTTAAAAATTTTATTATGGCCATGTTATTCAACCGATTTTACTCAAATTTTCACAAAAGATTCTCCTAGTATTCATATAATTTATGTAATTTTAATAAAATACAGTGTTGCCAACTTTCCGAGAAAAAAATTCGTAAAATTTTTAAAAAAATTTTATGACCATTTTATTTAACCGATTTTAATCAAATTTTCATAAAAGATTTTCCTAGAGCCTAAATAAATTATGCAATTTTAACAAAATACAGTGTTGCCAACTTATCGAGAGAAAAAATCACAAAATTTAAAAAAAATTAATTGTGGCTACATTATTTATTCGATTTTGATCAAATTTTCAGAAAAGTATCTCCTAATGCCCACATAAATTATAATATTATTAAAATACAGTGTTGCCAACTTTCAGAGAAATGTCAAAGTAGTCTATATATGGGTTTACTCATATACTTCTAATCTTGTTATATAAAAAAATAAATGGGAAATTGTATGCTACTTAATATGGTATTACTGTGGCATAATATACTTCATTAATTTCAAATTTACTCTTTAAATTATTATAAAGAGTAATATTATATATGAATAAAAATATTCGAATATTAATTTGTAAACTAGAATTCATTTTCATTCACACCTTATATTTAAACATTGTTTTTATTTAATTTTAAATTTAAATAAAATACTTTCTCATAATTGAATTATTAACTACCGGGTTTGTTGGATTTAGTGCCCATATAAATTATAATATTATTAAAATACAGAATATTTTATGTAATGAACGTAGATCCTACCAATTTTATCCGCTGAATTAAATGGTGCACTTAGTTTGTTAAAATTCCAATTGTTTACATTATTTGTTTAAACAATTATTGTTTAAACAATTACTTTGGTCCAACCACATTTTTGTGATTTTATTTACATTTATGCTATGAAACGGGTAATTTTTGTGACTGTAATAATGCTGAATTTAGTTTTTTGCGATTACAGCGCCACCTGTTGTAAATAAAAAAAACACTTCAAGTAAACTTTACGTAATTTTTTATGTTCTTTCGGAATCCGCAATAAAAAATAGGGGGTTCCATTTAAGATTTCAAAGTTACCCCCATTAACCACCCCCTGGGGGCTCGGGGGTTGAAAATTGTTATAGCATCGGACGTCCCCCTCGAAACAATTAAACTTTTATTTTTAAAGTTTTTTTGTCAGATGTACTCATTTCGAGAAATTGCCCTGGGAACATTAAAATGGGACACCCGGTATATAGATCTCAAAAATTATTGATTTTATTGATTTTTTTCTAATTATTTATGATAGTTTTTTAAAAAAGTGTAATTTTTGAATGAGCTATAAGAGATACGATGCCTTCAGTGAATTCAAATTAATAAGATTCAATTTAAAAAATTGCAAAATTATCACAGATACCTACGTGAAATATTTGACTTTGACTCTTGAATAAATTGAAAAATTTTTCACGCAAAACATAAAAAATAATTGAAAATAGAACTTACCGTTTAGGGTGCTGTTTTAACGTTTGACAGCCACTGGAAATTCGGCTGGGAAAATGACAAACTGAAATAAAAATAAAAAGAAAATAATATTTATAACTCGCCATACAAAAAAAATTTAATTTAAAGGCATGCATTTTTTTACATATTTTTTTTAAATTTTATTAACAAATATATTAAACAGAATGTCTAGTGGAAATATTGTGCATAAAAGGTTAATAAATTTATAAATATAAATAATTACAAAAATTAACATTAACATTAACATGTACAGTATGATAATGCTAATGTTTGGCGAAACTGCAGTCACGTTTCTATAATAAAGTGTGAAATTACCAAAGTTAAACGTGGAAATATTGTGCATAAAAGGTTAATAAATTTATAAATATAAATAATTACAAAAATTAACATTAACATTAACATGTACAGTATGATAATGCTAATGTTTGGCGAAACTGCAGTCACGTTTCTATAATAAAGTGTGAAATTACCAAAGTTAAACGTGGAAATATTGTGCATAAAAGGTTAATAAATTTATAAATATAAATAATTACAAAAATTAACATTAACATTAACATGTACAGTATGATAATGCTAATGTTTGGCGAAACTGCAGTCACGTTTCTATAATAAAGTGTGAAATTACCAAAGTTAAACGTGGAAATATTGTGCATAAAAGGTTAATAAATTTATAAATATAAATAATTACAAAAATTAACATTAACATTAACATGTACAGTTTGATAATGCTAATGTTTGGCGAAACTGCAGTCACGTTTCTATAATAAAGTGTGAAATTAACAAAGTTAATTTACTTAAATAATTACTTTTTATGACTTAAACAAAATTTATAAATATTATATGAAATTTCAATTAACAATAATTATATCTAAATCACATTTAAAATCGTATTATGTAAACACAGTAATGAATAGTTGATAGTTGATGATAGTAATGATATTGAGTTTGAAGTCGAATAAGATAAGATGCGTGTGTATTGCGCTGTGATATTTTTTGATTTATTAGTGTAATTTCGAATTAATAATTAACTTAAATATGTGTAAATAATTTATTAGACTATATTTTAGTGATTAAGATTAATATATATATATGGTATATTTAAGTGTACGTTGTGTTTATTATTAATTGAACATTTATAAAAAATGTGACATTTTATAATAATCAATATTTTGTGATGTGTGCAAGTTAAATCTGTATGTAAATATTGTTTATAAATTTTATTATAGATATTTATTGTAGTTTTGTTTCATTTACATTTTTTTATAAGTACATATATTTGAAATAGAATCTAATTTGACTGATTTAAAACCTGTTAAGTAGGTAAATATTGTTTTACAATCTGTATATGCATGAAACATAATTTTTACAGAAATGTTAAAAAACAAATTAAGGACAGGAAAGTCCACAATATAGCGGATACAAAATGCTATTGTCATTGTTCCAGTTACGATAAAATTAGAACAAACGGTATTTTGAAGAAAATTATTATAAATATAACATGCAAAAATTATACAAATTTTACGTCAAACTATTACTTTCAGCTTAGCTACATTATCAAAATTTTTATTCGATTTTAATATAAGTCTCAATATCAAACAATAACAAATGATTTATTTACTTATACAAAATCTTTTCTAACAAAGTATTATTATTATTATTGATTTGTTATTGTTTGTAAATAGTAACATTGTAGTCTTATTTTATTTTTTGTTAATATTAATCGAAAAATAAGTACATAGTTTTTGGTGAAACTTTTTAACAAAGTTTAATCAAAATTGCACAGTAAACAATGGCCAATATTGAATTTAATTTGTTTTATACTACATTATATGCATTGTTGATAAATAACCATAGAATATTCGATTTATATTGACCCTGAATAAATCAATTAAGTTCAGGAACAGTCTAATCTAATTTTTAGGTATTTTAATTACAGAAACACTTAATGAAAAAAATAAATTATCATTAATACTTTAACGATACGTCATATTTAATATAATATAAATTGCACAAAAACAGTTGAACGGAGAATATAAACAATTTTTTACATAGCTCACTTGCAAAAATTCATATCTGCAAGAACAAAAAAAAAAGAAAGTCGTATAAAATATATTTTAGTGTGTTCTACTTTTCCGTAAGCAACAGCTGGGGCATCTCTAAGCCCTCAAAAGCAAATAGAGACATACAAAAGCGTCCCGCCAAAACGAACAAATACAGACGAAATTCATGCCCGTTTGCGGGCTCCAATGACACATGCTACGAGAATACCAAAGACTTCGGAGACACGTCCAATTGACATGTATTATATCAATCGAAAGAACACAAAAAAACGGAATTTATTAAGCCAGCGAAAATTTCAAATTTGCCTAAAACCTGCGCGACGAGAAGAAACAACCGTTAGGTGATCGATTCCCTCTGAAGGCCAACCACTCTTCCTACTTGTCAAAGAAACTGGCAAATTACTTGTCACCCGATAGACAGAAACATTAACAAATCATTAATTTTCTCTCCGAAACATTACACACACGAATCGAGCTGAAATATCTGCATTTACTACTTGATACAAAGCGTACAAAAACTACGTGATGTTTACCTTTTATTAATCAAACATGTATTATCCTTTTTTTCGTCCCACAAATAGTGACACACACACACACGAGCACAATGTCTTTACGAACTTAACACATATCACCGATGTTTATTTAAATTATTGACGACACGTAAATGAACAGAAATTGTTATAATTAGATTGCTACTTTATGAAAACATTCATCGCCCTAAAATAAGACCGACCGTGAGTTAGCCACCATTTTACAGCTGTGTTGAAAGAACGTGTCGCATGGATAGTGCTGGTATCTGGTGGCAAGCTCCACATACTACTTGTTCAACACAGCAACGAGTCGGTAAGAATATCAACGACATTTTTTTTTATTTCTTTTTTTAACATTTTGGTGAAATAAACGTATTTATTAGTACAAAAATCCAAAAATTGAATTAACCAATACGCAGTACTAGGCAGTTGCCTAGCGCCCCCGACTGACAAGGGCCCCGACAAATTAAAAAAAAATTATCTTTTTGATAAAAGTAATGAGACAAGTTAGATATTTTAATTTTATAACAAAATAAAATTTTATTAATTTTCGAAACATTTTTTGGCCCCATAAATGAAACTATCGAATTCAGTAAAGATAGCAAATAACAAAAGCAATAACAAATAAATTGATTGACGGCATCACTAGTTCAGCAAATTGAAATGCACAAAAAAGTTTTTCTGAATCTCGTGTTAGCAGTTGCAAATGTTATTTTCATTATAAATAAATTTTATTTAAATATTAATTATTGTATTTTTATAACTATCATTCTTTAATCTGTTATAAAATTAACTACAATTAAATATCAATAAAACTAATGTTATTTTTAAAATTTCCAATTCAATTTTAGCAATCATATGCAGGGAATTATGTTCCAATAATACATATTTACATTTTTTCATAGCAAAATATTACCTGTAATCAGGTACAAAACAGACCCTATTCACTTATTAATAATTACAGTCTCTGTGTTAAACCAGCACAGGTGTTATGATTAACACATACCTGGATATTTAGGACAAAAAAAAAAACTTGCATCTCTCACCATGTAAAATGTAACCAGTAAAATTCTGTCATAAATTATTCTTTTACATGTTTATTTACTATTTATATGTGAAAATATTTATTAGATGTTGTTAAAATAACTATAATTTACATTATTTTTTTACTATTACACCTTTATCATTGCACAATACAAGGATGATATTAGCTTAAATTACTAGTTAGATGACAAAATAAATCTGTAAATCTGACATAAGTTTTTTACGAATTATCTATGTTTGAAAGTATTAATTAGATATGACGAATTATTAATATACGTACTAATAATTTATATCATTAACAATGTTAATAAAGAAATCTGGTTAACTAGATCTATATATCAATATAAATTGATTATTTACCTGTTGCAAGCTTTCAATCCGCGTACAACCTAACCTAATATAGTCAATTGTCAATTCATGTTCACAAACACACACACCACCGTAATAACACCGAATATTATTTAAAGAACACTAAAAAACAATAAATAAAATAGTTTTATCCAAGTAATGTCCGATTTTTCACTGATTTATTAAAAACATTCCAACCATCAACAAGTGTATTCTTATCACACTGACAGCCACCGACTGTTAAAGTACAACCAAGGTCAATTAAATTACTAGGCCAAAACAAAGCCCTTAATAAACAAATAAAATATTAATGTTACCTATTATATTATAATAATTTATAAAAAAAATGATATTTAAAAACAAAAGCATAAAAATGTTACAATTTATAAATAAAAATAACTTTCAATTTTTCTTGCAAATTAAAACGATTAAAACTACCCAAAAGTAGTTCACGATTTCTCGAACAGATGTCACCGCCTAGATAAATTATCGATAAATAAGGAAAAATAAAAATACAAATGCATTAGCGGACAAATATAAAAAGAAATTATTTGTAACCGTCAATAATCAAACTCATTCACCATCTGCTTAATCAACAATCATTAAATGATTATTTAAATACTGTACTGACTTATCAAGTATAGTGTTTTATGTTTTTTCTTTCACAGAGACAAATTAATTGAATAAAAATTTATATTTTTACATGTCAACAGTTTATCGAGAGTGTAATTTTGCATGTCTACCATCTGTTTTTTTTTATTAGCCTGACTGACCTAGAACATACTGTTTCTATTCAAATCAAAATAAATTACTCAATTAGTAACAAGTACTTCCTAATTAAGATTCCGAGAAAAAAATTACTATAGTTTTTAAAAATTCATATTGGCTACGTTATTTATCCGATTTTGATCAAATTTTCAGAAAAGATTTTCCTAATGCTCCCATTAATTAAATAATTTTATTAATATCCAGTGTTGCCAACTTTCCGAGAAAAAAATTACTAAAGTTTTAAAAATTTTATTATGGCCATGTTATTTATCCGATTTTACTCAAATTTTCACAAAAAGATTCTCCTAGTATTCATATAATTTATGTAATTTTAACAAAATACAGTGTTGCCAACTTTCCGAGAAAAAAATTACTAAAATTTTTAAAAGTTCATTATAACCATTTTATTTAACCGATTTTAATCAAATTTTTATAAAAGTTTCTCCTAGTACCTAAATAAATTATGCAACTTTAACAAAATACAGTGTTGCCAACTTGTCGAGAAAAAAAATCACAAATTTTTTTAAAAATTCATTGTGGCTACATTATTTATTCGATTTTGATCAAATTATCAAAAAAGTTTCTCCTAGTGCCCACATAAATTACAATATTAAAATACAGTTTTGTCAACTTTCCGAAAAATGTCAAAGTGGTCTATATATGGGTTTACCCATATACTTTTAATCTTGTATTATTGTGCGCTGGGTTTAGGAACGTATAAATTCGAAGACGAAAATAAAATTATAATTGGCTGGTTTTTTATTTTATGATATTGACTGTGAAAAATTTTCACAGTTGCTATAAATAAAAGTCGTAATGAAAGAAAATACTAAATAACGTCATTTAACATAAAATAATAATAAATCTGCTATTACTGATGTACATGGCTTAGAGTATCTTCATTGCTAGACCAATCAATATTAGCAACAGATTAATAAGAGAAGCAATAGAATTTTATAAGAAAAGAATAACGTAAAGGCACTGAGATAACTGTTTTTATATTAATATAATTTATTATTAATATTAAGAGAAAATGTTTTGTACTTTATTAACATGATACTGATCTGAAATAACAGTTTTTTTTCTAAACATCTAGAACACAATTTATTACCATATTGTGAATATTATCCGTCCGAAAGATCTATACGAGTTCAATAATTTAATAAATAATAATTATCCTAATCCATCAGTATTTCTACTTAAATTATTCTTAAAATAAGTAAAAATTATATATGTAATTAACAAAATTACATTAACTAATTTTAAAATTATTCCAAAGATAAAATTTATGTAAATTTATCTAATGTTATTTGATGTAAATGATTGAATTTTTATATTATACATACATACATACATACACAATCACGGCATGTACCCAAAAGGGTGTGGTACAAACTGTTTTCATCATCCCGAAATCAGTCGCCTCCAAACATTCCTATCCAAACAAGCAATTTTTGCTGCATCCACATTCATAATTTCTCTCATTTATTCTTTCGCTCAAGCAAAACACTCTCAATCATACCACTCCAACTACTCATCGGACGTCCACGCAAACGTATACCATCAAAATCATTCAAATAAATCTTTTTAACCAAATGTTCATTAGACATTCGCTCAACATGTCCGAACCATCTTAACTGAATAAACACCAACTTTTGCTACAACATTTTCTTCAATTTCACACTCATCATACACTAATCTATTTCGTACCCAATCTCTTCTATAGTTACACCCAGCTATCCCACGTAAAAATCTCAATTCCACAGCAGTCATTTTCCGTTTATGCTTTTGCAACCAAACCCAACATTCACTACCATACATCAAGCTGGGCACCAAAACTGCATTGTATATACTCAAACGGGCTTCTTTGGAAACATTTTCATTTCTAGCAAAAGTTCCCAAAGCACCCAAAACCTTACAACAAGCATTTACTCTCCTATCAATTTCACGATCAAAACGAAAGGAATTTTAAAACAGTACTTAAAAAAATTATAATTTTCGTTTCCATAAAAAAAAAAAGATTAAATTTAAATAATCTAAATACGAGAAATGAAATCTATATGCATAAAAAAATCCTTTACTTAAAAAAAAAATTACGCACATAAAAGTATAATTATAATGAATAATCGAAAAATTAATATTTTTAAAATCAAAAATGATATTAAGTGGTTATGCCAGATATAAAATCGTGAGAAAATTTTCCTCGATCAAAGTAGAAAAATATGTTTGTAATTAAAATTACAATTAAATTTTATTGAATATAAAAACCGAAATTAGAAATAGCTTATTTGTAATTTGATATTGTCATTTCGATATTTCTAAAAAAAAAGAAAATCTATCTATAAAAATCTATAGAAATTAATGAAATTTGCGTTGAAATATACAAAAAAAAAGCTTTTAAAATATTATAATGGAGCTGTCCAATATAATCGAATTTCTTTGTCAATTATTTTACTAATTATTTCTATAATAAATATATCCCAAAAATTGTGTTCATATAATATATATTTATTGAGATAAATCAGTTTTTAAAAAACTAAAAAAAAAACAAGCTATTTTTCAAATTATATAATACATCACACAACAAGACAATAATATTGTCTGTCACGAGAAAGTGGCATTTTACATATAACATACGTAAATATTCTCCGCTTAAATATATATATATATATATATATATATATATATATATATATATACACCGGGTGTTCGTTCGTTAAGTTCGTATGGGCGTTTAACATGTAATTTCGATTTCGAAGAAATATTTAGAATACTTTTCGATAGGGCATAAAAAATTCTATTATTTGGTTTTAGTTTTAATTTGCTAGCATGTGCCGTTTGGGCGCAATAATTTATTTTAGATTTTTTGGTTTTTATTTTTTTTTCTCAAAAACTATGAGGTGTAAAAAAATAAGTGTGACATGGAAAAATGCGGAATAATGAGTACAATAATTGAGTAAAGAAACCATTATTCTACGATGTATCGTTTAGTAGAAAAAAATTACAAACTGAATATTTGAAAATCTCTCAAGGGGGGTAGATATATCCTTGCGATTTTTTCAAAATAAGACTTTTTTCAAAATTTGCTGTAAAAAATTTGAAAAAATTCAGTAAAATAGAGAAAAAATGAGCTACATAATAGCTAAGTAACTTTTTTCTCTACCTCATGCTGGTTTAGCAGGAAAATTATTAAAAATTCTAAAAATCAATTAGAGATTTTGAAAAATTAAGTATTTAATTTTTTTTTTACTAAACTACGCATCCTAGAATAAGGGTTTTTACACTCAATTATAGTACTCATTATTCCGCATTTTTCCATATCATGCTTATTTTCCTACACCTCATAGTTTTTGAGAGAAAAAATAAAAACCAAAAAATCTAAAAAAAATTTTGCGCCCAAACGGCACATGCTAGCAAATTTCAACTAAAACCAAATTATAGAACTTTTTATGCCCTATCGAAAAGTATTTTAAGTATTTCTTCGAATTTAACTCGAGAAAGTAGTATATCGCAATTTATCGAAATTACATGTTAAACACCCATACGAACTTGACGAACGAACACCCGGTATATTGTCTATGTCATAAGAAAGTGGCATTTCACATACAATATACGTAAATATTCTATGCTTAAATATATACCGTGTGTTGACTTGGACCGTCGTACATAGGAATTTAGCATGTAAAATCAGACATGTGCGTTTTTCTGCTTCCCAAATTATTTTACAAAAAAAAAAACTTTCGGATAAATGTTTTAAGAAACACTTTTTTTACATGTAAATCAATCAACAAAATTTTTGATTTAAAACCATCCCAACGTCAGGAATTAGCCTTAAAGTTGTCAAAAAATTGACTGAAAATGGCATTAGCCGTGAAATTGGAACAAAAATAAAACAAATGCTAAATGCTATATGCTCGTATTTCACGGCTACTGCCATTTTCCAGTCAATTTCTTAACAACTTTAGACCTAATTCTTGACGTTAGAAAGGTTCCAAGTATAAAATTTTAGTAATTGATTTACCTTGCAGAAAAGTATGCCCTAAAACATTTATCATAAGGTTTTTTTTGTAAAATAATTTGGAAAGCATGAAATCGCACATTTCTGATTTTACATGCTAAATCCCTATGTACGACGGTCCAAGTCAACACACGGTATATATTAAAAATCAGCGGGTCACCATCGACTAATTAATGACGGTAAAAATGATCGTTATAAAAACACGTTGAGAGATTTTATTTCTCGAATTTAAATCTCGCGTAAACAGAGAAACACGAACGGGACCGAGAGGTATAAATTATATTTCAAAGTCGTGCGTAGTCATCAAATTATAAATCTCACGCGTAAATACTACATACTAAATAAAACACTATAATATACGAAATTAAATAAAAAGAAATTTGTTCAAAAACTCACCGGAAGGAAAGAAGTCTTCACTGCAATTCTCACGAAGTTTTCGCCCCTGAAGATTTAATGTCTCTTTCATAATATCGCGAATCACTGATCACGCACCATATTGACAAAAGTTTATGGAGGAAAAATACAGTTTATTTCAAACGACGCGACACAAACAGAAAACACAAGTTCACGCAACTTTACGCCCCCACAGTGGTATGAATCCTAAATCTAGGTGGGCAAAGTCACCGGTGCACTGAAAAAAAAAAACTAATTTTCAGTAAATCAAAATCTACGAATTACTATAAATTCTATATTTTTAACTTTTATCCTTACCGCTAACTCCAAAGATCCTTTTACTCCAATCAGAACCAAGAAAGTTACAGCTACTCATTTGGGTCAAAATTTCACTGTAACAAAATTATTATTATATTACTTACTATTGCGTGCAAATATGTCAATTATTTAATTATGTATCATAATATTCAAAATATTATTTCATTCACGTTTCTCTAATTTTTATTAGACAAACATGATTTTGTAAGTAGCAAATTTCGCAAACTCACTTAATAAAATTATTAAATAAATAATCTAATCAGTTATAATCGAAATTTTATTAACAGAAAACGAACGATGTTGTGAATGTTCGGATTGTGAATTTCGGAATAACATTGAAATAAATAATGCCCCTAGGAGAAACTTTTCTGAAAATTTGATCAAAATCGAATAAATAATGTAGCCACAATGATTTTTAAAAAATTTTGTGATTTTTTTCTCGATAAGTTAGAAACACTGTATTTTGTTAAAATTGCATAATTTATTTAGGCACTAGGAGAAACTTTTATAAAAATTTGATTAAAATCATTTAAATAAAATAGTGATAATAAAATTTAAAAATGTTAGTAATTTTTTTCTCGGAAAGTTGACAACACTGCATTTTGTTAAAATTACATAAATTATATGAATACTAGGAAAATCTTTTGTGAAAATTTGAGCAAAATCGGTTAAATAACATGGCCATAATAAATTGTTTTAAACTTTAGTAATTTTTTTCTCGGAAAGTTGGCAACACTGGATATTAATAAAATTATATATTAATTAATGGGAGCATTAGGAAAATCTTTTCTGAAAATTTGATCAAAATCGGATAAATAACATAGCCAATATAAATTTTTATAAACTTTAGTAATTTTTTTCTCGGAAAGTTGGCATCACTGGAAAAAAATAAAACCACATGACCATCTTGGGTACTAGACAAATTTGTCCTGAAAATTTCATTAAAATCGGTTAAACCGTCTAGGAGGAGTTGCGGCCACAAAATTTTGACTTACGACCGAGCGAGCGAGTGAGCTGGCGATGTACATCCATACACCCACATAAACTAAGTTCAGATTCGTCATCTAGAGGCTATATGAAGGATTTCTATACAATTTTTTTTTGTTTTTTGAAAATGTTACAGACACCGTACCAAAAGATATACCACTTTTTCCTTGTAGTCAAAGTGGTAAAAAGGATATTATTTCTAGAGATGTATGTATAAAGAAGAACATATCATGGCATTTAAATAACTTCTTAAAAAAATACTCTTATTATATCGTTCAAGTTTAAATTATTTCGTCTAATTTAAAATTATATATCTAATTACAAAAAAAAAATCTATCAGTACTGATCCGGTTATAGTATAATAAAATAAAAATATAGTAGGCTATGATAACAAAATTTCGTTCAAAATACTTTCTCAATTTTTTGTCAAAGTGATGAAATAAGTATATTACAAATTAATATCAACCTTCATATTATGTTGAATAATTGTATAATATATAAATAAATTATTAATTTGTTAATACAATTAATTAATTACATATTAATAATATATTAATAATCTTACTGTACTTAGGTACGTATGTATCTTTAAAAAATCGTAACATTTTAATTAAAATAAAACTGCTTTAGTTGACGTTCTGTATAATTATTTATTATTTTTTTAGTTTACTCAACGCTCGTCGTCAGTATTTTTTATCCTAATGATGATCGCCGTTGAGTTTATCAAAACGTCGATTCTAAATAAATATTTATACAGAACTTTAACCTGTTTTAACCAGTTTTAATTCAATAAAATGAGTTCTGAAAGATTTTTTACTATGTTATAACAGTTTAACTTAATTTGGAAAACATAATTTCAGATGTTTTTTCTTTTTAATATAATATGAATTTTGAAAGCAATTCATTACCTCAGCCAACTATATTTTTGTTAATTACATTTTTTTTAAAAGCTTATATACTATTCCTATGCTTGTATTATATCTCTAAAACTACAAGTAAAATAAATTAATTGTTATAATAAAATCGCCATTGCAATATTTACAAAAACTTTTTTTTTTCAATTTTCATAAATAAAAAAATTATAATCGAAAATAAAAATCAACCAATTTTCAGTTTTAGCGACTGATTTGTAAAAAAAAACTATTAAAGATATTAAGTTTGTTCCAACAAGAACCCCTGGGGATAATAAAAAACTTGTTAGAAGAATGCACAGTTTAAATTTTCTGTGTTTAGAAAAGCTCAAAATTATACGATCAGAGACTCGTATTAGGGTAAATATTTACTTGGCCCAATTTATTTTTCATCGTAAGATGAAAAACAAAAAGCTATATGGATCTTAGCTAACTAGAATAATGTAGATTATGTATGATTTTATCGAAAATTAAATACCCTGTACATTCATTTCATTCAAGATTCTTTTAAATATTTCCCGGACTTGTGTTTTATTCAACCGATAATGTAATTCAACAAATTATTATTAATACAACTAGATTTCATTATACTTAATGAAATGAAATAATTTACCTTTTTCAATTAATTCGATTTCCATTGAAAGCTGAACGCAGAATTCGTACGGTTGCTGAACTCCTAACATTTCATATTTCTATCTTCATGATCAGTTGCAGATCTTATCTTGTGCCGCCAAATAAACTCAACTCATCCTCAAAATACGTAGATTTAATTCATAAATGTTTCGCATCCTAAAATCAATATTTCTTAATAACAGGGCACTATACAAGTTCAAGTGCATATAATTTTTATCTTAAAAATAAATCCTTCATAGCTTTTTCTTTTTAATGTTATTCGAAATTTCTAATTTAAAAATTTAAAATTTTTATTTAATGTTTTAATAAAATATCTTTGAAGGGTAAATATAACCAAAACAATCTTTGTGAGCGTCCTGAATAATTGTTAATAATAATATCAAAATTATCATTAAAACGCGGTAAACACATATTTTTCCACAAGTGTTAAAAAACTATAGGTACTTTATATCAGTGTAAATTGTAAATTATAAATAAATAATGGATAAATGTTTATAGCAGTCCTGTCCACTAATTTTATTTTACCAATTTATATTTTACTCTAAAAATTAGATTTAATACATATATTTTTCAAATTTATCCTCCGTAAGCCCAAAAAAAATAATAAAAAATTGCGAATTTGGCGGCAAAGATTTGGCGTATTTCGTATTCTTTATACTTTTTTATAAACTCATCTATTTCAACTGCTATATAATTTTAGAACACAATATTTAGAATATATTACTATTTTAGACCAATGTATAATGTAAGACGATTGAAATAAAGAAATTCGATTAAAGTGGACAGCCACATTGATATAGAATCATAGAAATAAATCAGATATTGCAGCATGTTAATATTCTTAAATAAACAGAAATTTTGTGTAATTTACCTGATCAGCATAGAATTTATCACCGATAACAGCTACACAAACATTAGCTGGAACCGACCACCCAACCCACCCATGATTGTATCTCTGGATCGTAAACTTCAGCATACAATTTATCTTGGAATGTAGAATAATTCAAACAGTTCCAGCTGTCACATTCGCCGACTGCATAGACGAGATTGTTGAATGCTGCTCGAACCAGTTTGATGCCGACCTAAACACAACATGAAACAATATCATCTCTATACTAGCATTTTATGAGAATTTTGCGTGGAAATGTTCAAAATATAAATATTTGTTTTACGTTTTTTGCAGACATATTTAAAACTTGCACATGTTATAAATATAAAGAATAAGATAATAAATTGCTATAATGTAAATTTAAATAAAAATAATGCAAAAGTTAAGTGTCACAGTTATAATGTATTTATTCCGAAATGAAACCAAATGAACCGATTGGTTAGCTCTGAGATTTACTAGTAAAACTATTTTAAATTAATTATAAATTATAAAGATAAATTTATTTATTTATAAATCGAAAATTTATATAGTAACATACAAAACTATCTAACCAAATATATGACTAAACAACATCGAACAAAATTGTTCATGAATGTCACTTGGTGAAATTAATATAATAATAATATTCTAAAGTTGAGACATTTTATCAAAATTTCACAAGTTACTCAGTCATTGAATCGGCTGTTAAGCTATGCATCAATGACTGGCCAGATTAACCAGATTAACCAAAGACCGAAACACGTGTCTATGGTTAATCTGGCCAGTCATTGATGCATAGCTTAACAGCCGATTCAATGACTGAGTAACTTGTGAAATTTTGAGAAAATGTCTCAACTTTAGAATATTATTAAATATATGACTTCCTATTACATTTTCAAATAACTTTTCGTAATATTAATTTTCTTACTTTACTTTTTTTTATAGATTTTTATAAGAATAGACAATTATGTATTAATGTTTTTATTTTGCTATAAAAAAAAATGAAAATCTTAAAATATATTACCAGATATAATCTCACAAAACGTCAATGTTCAAGTGTCAAATTTAAATTCGCACGTTAAAAAAAGCCAGGTAAATAGTTAAAGTAATACACCACATTTTCAGAAACCGTGTAACTGAAATGCAACTGGTTTTGTTGAAAAAAGCCAACCGGTTCATTTGATTCAATTTCAGAATACACTATTTGATTTTCAATCTATATATGACAATAATTACCTATAACACAGTAATTAAATCTTAAATTAAAAAAAAATTACTTGATCTGAACACCCCATCCCCCTTTATGATAGTCACAAGATGGCGTAATCAACTTAAAATAAACTCTATAGATAACAACGTATTAAATTGTGGTCTTTAAACCGACCGACATTACGCACGATGAAATTTATTCAAATATCAAAAATTATATAGAATAATTCTATTAAACATGTTCCGATAAGGCGGCTCCGAATACTAAAATATAATTATGTTAATCACAAAAATATGCACAGCAATGTTACTAACTCGTCATTCAAACGATCTATTTAATTTCAATGTGTCGTACAACTCAATGTGATTTTAAATTACACATATTTTGTTTTTTTTAATCGTAATATATATTTTTAATTGCATAATTTGAGAGTGCAGCCGCCATCCACCCTTAATCCGCCGTCACGGTATATCAGTATATTTTAAATAAATTAATATTACAAATTTATCATTTACCTTTGATTGCAGAGTTATTATATCTTCAATTTTTTAGTCTTTTTCACTTAAAATTATAGTCCGTTTGTAGATTTATTTCATCTGCCGCAGAATGAGTAACTTTATGTGGTTGATTTTTGCCATCACTACTATCGAAGGTTTGCTTTGGTTTAGTTAAATAACGAATAGCAACGGCTCCAAATTAATTAGTTTTATTAACAGTATAACATTCACACTATTATAGATGTATAATGGCTTTTTACCATTAGTTTGATGCACAAGAAATACAAAATTACACAGGCACATGTGACTTATTGCTTATATGCCACCATTTCTTAACCTTCCGTTCTCACAAACCGGGCATTTTTCGCACTGTTCCGCATCGGTTCGGTAACGCTCGGCTGTAGACGCGCATAGCCAACGCGTCGTATGAATAAAAGGTTTAAGCGATATAGTTCAACATAAAATAAAGTTTTGAGCGCAAACACCGTTAATGTTTTAAAATATGCAATGTCCATTTTTATTATATAAAATTTCGCAATATTAATTGTGTTAATTAGAAATAGAATAACAGTACAATATTTGTGTCACCTTATAAACAAAATATATACTTATATTTAGTAAATATAATCATGAAACACTAATAAATTATAAGTTTTACACAAATACTTTTATTAAAATCGCGCAAAATTGCCACTAACTGCTACAGAAAATATGCACTTTTCACAACTAAATTTTCGTTAAAAACATACTCTGACTTGTATCAATACGGATTGCTCATCTCTGATTTGCCATTATTTCACTTTGAAATTGTCGTAAGATGCTCATAACATAAAAATATGAGTTAGAAAGTGATAGAATAATACTTCTCTGTTTACATGTATAAATATATTATAAAAGTTGTTTTGTTTGTAGAAACCAACAGACAAAATTTAACAAGATTACGCAATTTATTTAACGAAAATATTTCTTTAAAATAAAACTATTGCAAGTCAGATAAGTATTGACATAGAATTTGATTTATTGAGTTGAGCAAATAAATAATACTTTACTATATTTTTATATATATTGAATATAGTTGACATATAAATGTATTAAACAAATGAATTTAATATTTCTGTTAATGCATACATACATACATACATACACAATCACGCCTTGTACCCAAAAGAATGTGGCACAAACTTTTTTCGTCATCCCGAAATCAGTCGCCTCCAAACATTCCTATCCAGCACAAGCAACTTTCGCTTCATTCACATTCATAATTCCATTCTCATATATGCTCTTTTATTTCTACTACTTGGAAACTTTCGCTCACGCAAACCACTCTCTCAATCATACCACTCCAACTAGTCATCGGACGTCCACACAAACGTATACCATCAAAATCATTCATATAAATCTTTTTAACAAAACGTTCATTAGATATTCGCTCAACATATCCGAACCATCTTAACTGACTAATACCAACTTTTGCTACAACATTTTTTTCAATTTCACACTCATCATACACTAATCTATTTCGTAGCCGATCACTCCTATTTACACCACATACCCCACGTAAAAATCTCATTTCCATAGCAGTCATTTTCCGTTTATGCTTTTGCAACCAAACCCAACATTCACTTATTCACTACCATATATCAACGTAGGCACCAAAACTGCACGGAGAAAAATGTATTGTATGCAGTACAATTATTATAATAGTAAGTATAATATTTTTTTGTAACCGAGTGACAACAATTTGGAAATTGTACTATGTACAATTTAAGTTTATTGAACATTTTAACAAGAAGTTATTGTAAAAAATATGTACAATCTTCATATTATATGTAGTATAATATTATTTATTATGCTATTATCAACTATGTATTATACCCAGTATTATATAGTTTATATAGTTTTATAGGATGGGATTTGTAATAGAAATGAAATTTGTTTAGTGTCATTAAAATAATTTATTATAATGTTTTTACCACTTTGACTGCAAGGAAAAAGTGGTATAGCGTTTGGTACGGTGTCTGTAACATTTTCAAAAAAAAAAATTTGTATATAGAAATCCTTCATATAGCCTCTAGATCAGCGTTTCTCAACCTTTTTTGGCCCGCGGACCAGTAAAATTTGTAAAAAAAATTCGCGGACCAGTGATATTTTTTTAACAACAAAATTTTACTAGATATTAAAAAACTACTACATAAGTTAATTGTAACATTTTTATTATCATTTACTTACAATAATATTTAAATGTAAAGATATGTAATTATATATACATATAAAAATTGAGTATATAAAGCTTTAACAAAAATCACAGAAAATTATAAAAAAAAATCACAAACTCATGGACATAGGAACATAACAAAAAATATCACTTACGATTATTATTATTATTTTTTTGATAAGTAAATTTTTTTTGCGGATAGAAAAAATTGTCCGCGGACTAGTAAAATTTCTCCGCGGACCACTGGTGGTCCGCCGGACCAGCGGTTGAGAATAGCTGCTCTAGATTGTCTAGATGACGAATCTGAACTTGGTTTATGTGGGTGTATATATGTGCGTCGTCAGCTCGCTCGCTCGGTCGTAAAACAAAATTTTGTGATCGCAACACCTCCTAGACGGTTCAACCGATTTTAATGAAATTTTCAGGATAAATTTATCTAATGCCCAAGATGGTCATGTGGTTTTGGTTTTTTCCAGTGATGCCAACTTTTCGAGAAAAAAATTACTAAATTTTTTAAAAAATTCATTGTGACTACATTATTTATCCGATTTTGATCAAATTTTCAGGAAAGATTCCCCTAGTGCCCACATACATTTCGTAATTTTAATAAAATACAGTGTTGCCAACTTTCTGAGAAAAAAATTACTAAAATTTTTAAAAATTTATTACGGCCATGTTGTTTAGCCGATTTTGTTCAAATTTTCACAAAAGATTCTTCTGGTATCCATATAAATTAGATAATTACAACAAAGTACAGTGTTGCCAACTTTCTAAGAAAAAAATTACTAAAATTTTTAAAAATTTATTATGACGTTATTTAACCGATTTTAATCAAATTTTACTTCCTTATCTATGGATAAAACCATGCTAAAACATGGATAAAACCATGATAAAACATGGATAAAACTTGACCGAAAACTAACTACACAACGAAATGCGTACTGAAGTTGGTAACAAGCAGGGGAATAAGATTTCTAGAGATACTATATAATATAATAATTATATATTTTATTATTATTATTATTATTCTAATTATTATTGTATTATTATTATTTAATTATAATTATATTATTATATTTTTATATTATAGTATCTCTAGAGATTTCGAGATTTCTACACTGTGCTGACATCTTACATGAATTTTATCAACATGCAATGACATTTTGTCAAATGTCAAATATATAACCAATTTTTTAAAGTTGCATATTAAAAATACATGTTAAATTTTATTTATAAACGGCTTTACAAACATCTATAACATATATTACGATTTTGTAATGGATTTACATTAATACAAGCTGAACTTGTCTGTACAGAATGGAAAGATATTGTTAAATATTTAGAAAAGGTATCGTTTATATTTATATTTTATTTTTTAACAGAATATTTATTTCAGAAATATAATATATGGAAAACTTGTTGTTATAATGATATACCACAAAATGTATTATATTCGATTATGCGAAGTTTTTCCGGCACAAATGATGACAGCAAATGGAGAATTATTTTTAAAAATTATTATTCTTGGAGAGATTTACGAATAATAAATTCCGAACTAATAAAAAACAACGATATGTGTTTTGTTCAGCCTATTACATGCGCAAAAATTTCTGGAACGTATCTATATCAAATGATATTCGGATTCAAATAGTTGAATATAATATTTCTCTAATAAGTAAAAAAAATGAAACGGCTTTAGGTTGTAGTTCTGTATAAATATTTATTAATAATCAACGTTTCGACAAAATCAATGTACGTCTTCATAAATATTAAGACAGCTGGAGCAATTATAGCAAAACTTGTAGACTGGTGACAAATTGTTGAAAACTGGAGAAGTGATGTCACCCTATTTATGATATGCACATAATATTTTAAATATTCTGAAAAGTTAAACTCTTAAATAATGAAATCGAAAGAATGTATTATCTTTGTTTTACAGTCTCGTTTAATACATTATTTGAAAGTAATTTTTAGTAGGTATATCTCTTTTGTAAAGTTGTAAAAAATTAGCTGAAATTGCAAATAGTAAATTGTGAATGCTTATAGACCCTAGATCGGACCTTAATGTGTATAGTCTCTGAAGCCTTGTTTTCAGTGAGGTGTCGAAAATGTGGCTGTAAAAGTGTCTCTGTTCTATTTTCATTCCTGTGTGTGAAGTGTCGCTGGTATGTCAAATTCTTTATTATTCTTTAAAGTGCTTTCAATGTTTTAAAAGTACTTTATAACACAACAACTCAAGTGTAAGCAGAAATCAAATCCATCAAATTACATTACTACATTTCACTGTTTCCACAGCTTTCGACACCGCCATGAAAACGTTTTGTGCTAACCAGAACACTTCATCAGGAGAAAATCGTATCTTAAAAGATGTAGAAACATTTGTACAATCACATATGTGACTAGAGTAACAAAACCTGTTTCTACAACTTTTAAGATAAAATATTTCCAGATGAAGTGCTCTGGTTGGCACGAAACACTGAGTTTTTTTTATAAAAATTAATAAATGATTTCCGTAATAAGACTGAGTTTTCGATACCCTTTCTAAGCGATATAGTTAATCTATGGTTCTTATTTTTCAATTACAGAAATATGTGGTACTGTGTTACAGTGAAAAATTGTAATAAATTATATGAATGGAAAATAAAATATCTTTTTATTTTATAAAAATATTTTGTGGTCCTGAATAAAAATTATTAAATTATTGTGATGGATAAAACCAACGACAAACATTTGTTCATTTTTCAATTAGAATATTTTTCACATTTTTTTATATTTAAATTTTTTTGATGTAGTAGTACTTATTTAATTGAGTTAGTTTTTTGTTACTAAATAAACAAATTGTGTTTTGTCAATTTATTTTTGCGATTTGGTAATATGGAGTTTTCACTTGAATAGCAGAACATGAACCGTAGAAAACTTTGTACCGGATCCGACAGATGGCGACAGTTTTTTAAATGGTTTTGTATTCGTTAGATGTCACTATCTTAATTAAACTAATTAATTAAATTAATCAGGTCCTCTCTGAATTAATTAAAACAATTGACATTTCAAGTTGTATGTTGTAAAATGTCAAAAATGTATCAGGTAGAAAATATAAATACATGTTGGAGAATCTTGAAGAACGAAATATTAAGACAAAACAGAAAATATTATTTTATTCTTAATTTTGCCTTTATTGTGTGAACTGAGTTTTGCGATCGTGATACTTTTTTTTAAATATTTGGGCCCTGCCTCTTTTTGCGATTTTCAATTTGGATTTGGAATACTGGATAATTTGGTTTATCATTGGCTGTGTTTTTGGTACTTGATTTGGATATTCAACTGATTTGTGTTTGGCTACTGACGATAATTGGGCGCTTTCGTACACGGCTTTTTTTATAAATATTTTTTGATATTTAGGAAGGTAAGTTAAACATTTTATTACTGCATATGAATAAAAAAGCTATTGAAATTAATACCCTGTATATATCTTATGGCAAATTTCGTAATGTATAATATTTTTTTATAGATCCAATATTCTTGTTGCGTACCGTCTTGCGTCCAGTACCAGAATCAAAGGAAATGTCGGTTTCCAAATCCGGAATTTTTGTATATTATTTATGGTAAGGTTATATTGTAACCACTAAATGAAAAATATGAATTCTCTATATTTTATATTTTCATTTTAATCGAACAATGCATAATGCATAAAATTATAAATAAAATTTGAACATATGAGTAAAGAACGAATAATAATTCTATATTTACTATAAACATAAAAAATAATTTGTTATTATATACACCGTTTATATTCATATCAATTATTTTGTTAAATAAATTGGATGAATGAAATTAATTGTAGTCGCGCAACAAACACAAGGAACTTATAAGATGAAGTGTTATGTGGCAAATTTTGATATATTTAAAATATTAAAAATCTTTCAGAGAGTTGTTTATTATTTGACATGTTTGTTTGGAAAGATCGTGTCAATTATGTTTGTAATAAATTATTTGAATTATATTATTCTATTCTATAAAATGTTTCGGTATTCTATTAAATGCTACAATTGCGAAAACATTCGATTTAACAATATTTTTTTCTATTTTAATATATGTACAATATTATTTTCCATGAGTATGCACCTTCAACTATACGAGTTTTTAGATTGAAGAAATCTGCTATAAGAAACATATTTTTATTATAAGACCGAGTGTCTTGTAGAAATAATTTTTTTTTACGTGTATACAGGTTTTTATTAATTCTATAAAACCGAATTTTTTAGCAAAAAAATTGCATCCATTTATTTAACCAATGGTTGATGAGATAATAAGAAATTATAAAATATATTTCTAATTTAAAAAAAAAAAATTAAATTTTAGTAATTTTTTTATTAAGATCGGAGTACGTCAATTATTTAATAAATTAACTACCATAACTTAACTTTAATAATAAATATTTTCAAGTTGTTATTTATTTATTTGTAAAATGTGCAATTTTATATTTATATATATATATTATATTATAATATATTATATATTATATTTTTATATTTATATTTTTTTTGTATTTTTGTACTGTAACACTGAATTTTGTATGTTAACCCTTAACCCGAAGTATCCTCTTTTAGTCTATTCTTGGAAGTATGTGTATGTCAGACACGTAATTCAAATAATAAAAAATTGCGCTAAATTTCATACAATAAAGTTTTAATACTTAAGCAGAAACATTTATTCATAGTAATAACAACGTTACAAGCAATTAAACATTATTTATAGTATGTGTTTTGTGTCGTGTCTAGAAGTATGTGTCGCATAAATATAAACGCTTCAAGAAGTATGTGTCTACCAGACACCGTGAATCTTCACATAAACACCGAAAAATATGAACGCTTTAAGAAGTATGTGTCTACCAGACACCGTGACTTTTCACAATTGACGTGTGTTCAACAAACGACAAATCCCAACTGGCCGTATTTGAGGCAGCAGTTGCGTAAGGTCACGTGAGGAGGATACCATAAGGGTGGGGTAGCCAAATGACTTAGTACGTTTACAATTGCAAAAACAAAAACAGTACGTGTCTGTCAGACACATACTTCGGGTTAAGGGTTAATAAAGTTTTATATATTAAATGTACACTTTGTATTAATTTGAAATTTAAATTTAAATAAATGCGCGAAATTCAAAAATGTACACTAGCGCCACACGAAAGCAAGCAGAGCGGATGTGATGCCAAGTATCTGTTTGATGACGTCACATGGTCATGCCTGTTTATCATTGAGTGCGCCATCCCGGTCGTCCCTGCACTTTATATTTACTATCGTGGTTTTTAGAATGTACTGCCTGAAAAATATTACAAAGTTACTATGTAAGTTATATTTCCGTACTTTCCGTAACAATACATTTAAATTGAGTCGTTCCATACAGTTATATTTCCGATAATAAATATAATAAAACAGTGTTTATACAAAAATTAACTAATGATTTAATTAGTTCATCAAAATAAATTAATAGCGATTTAAGTAAAAAACAAAAATACTATTATATAATACGCCATATGTAATTAGGAATATAAAATATATATTTTTAATTAAAAAAAAATAATAATTATATACTTTTAATTGATTTCGACACTCCGCCGGACTCCAATCGGTCGGATGATATTTTTTATGTGCCTCGTTTAAATAAATTCTAAGAGGTTCGGTGTTTTCGCACCATTCAATTACACCGCTTCTTTGCGATAATGGAACCACCTAAAATTGTTAAAATATTTTTGTTTGTTTTCTTTTTCGAAATGAATTTTTGTAATACTACTTTGTAGGTACGAATTAATAGTTTACTAGTTTGTTTATTTATCGCTAGTAAAGTATTCATGATACTAAAGACCTGTTGCATGACTGCATCCTGTCTTAGATCATCCTTGCCTTTAACTAATTGTGTTCGTTTTATGACATCTGTTCCTAAACATATAATTTTCTTCGGTGCATTTATACCACCCACCATTGAGAAATTACCTTCAAAATCGGCAATCCCTAGAAAACATATTTTCGTTTAATACATAAAATTAGAAATCGATTTATTATATAAATGCTTTAAATATTATTTTCAATTAAAATATTGATTTCATTGATATTATTTAGATATTTTATATACAGGATGTCTACATACTTCGAGCAAAGAATTAAATACTGATCATGGAACAAAAATATTTTTTTGAAAATTCGTATCGTATTTAAAGTTGATAGTCAATTTAACTCTACTACACTACAAATAATTGTTTACACAACGCCTAATAAACACGTCTGATGTTGTGTAATTACTCATTAATAATTTAATTTAATTTACTTAGTTCGATGTAGCACATAATACTTTCGTGGAGATTATTGTTAGTCTTATTTCATTGTTAGTTTCGAGTGTACAGTGTTGTGCGGTGTTTATGAAAACGAATGCATACAGTGATAATGAGTTAGAGGATATGCTGTTACTTTATGGAGAAGCAAGACAAAATTCCTGAAAAACAGTTTTTTAACGTGGATTAAATGTAAAGTCTTACATTATAAAAAAACATCAGAAAATTCATTAAAAAAATTTGACAGCTAGTTTAATTTGCAAAGTCTGTGATCTCCACATTTGGTTTATTTACTTATAAAATATCATAAAAAAAATTTAAAGCACACGAAACACGAAAGAAAACATGACCAATATGAAACCCGAAACCTAACCTAATGGCAGTATTGACAGCTGCTAGTTAAAAAATCAGAATATACTCCACTACTTACCAACCACATTTTCATAATTTCGACTTTTTCTCACGTCTAGATTAATCGTAGGAATTAAAATATTATCGAAATTACGTATCGAATTAATTGATTCACTTCTCGGTATAATACAATGCTGTTTACGTTGCTGACAACTACTAGCATCCAAATATGCTAAACTAATCAACGCTGACGAAAGTAATTCCATATTTTTTATTATTCTCGTTAAATGTTTCTTCTTATTTAATCGAATTAAAATCTCTTTAGCGGTATTAACACGAGCCTCAACTGTTTCAGTATTATTATCTACTTCATAGTTGCGATCCTTATACGAATCGGAAAAGCCTAATATTATTGGTAGCGTATGATGTGGATGATCGATGGAACATTGTTCTGTAACAATTCAAATCATATTCAAATAACTAAATTATAAAAATTATATCTAATTTGTTTTTTTTTTTTTGTTTCAGAAATCTAGAACACGAGTTGTATCTGCCACCATTTGGTAAATCTAAATTTTGACGCCAATTTTTTTGAAAAAGTAAAAACTTAACTTTTTTGATGAAAGAAAAATAAATATTCGACGTAAATTAATTTCTGTTTAAATAAATAAAAAAAAAAGGAGCACACTCTAACCTTGGTAATAATAAACAGAAGTTAACTACTAACTCTAGAATAAATTCGGAATAAGTTACTCCATCAATGTTAATAGCATAGGGTTAACTCTAGAATAACTAATCGAAAAATATGAATGTATCTATTATTACCATGGTTAATGTGTATGTATAATACCTAAAAGATCTTGAACAATTTTCTCAAATAGATCATTTGGAATCGTGTTGCCAATATGTGGTACAAGTTGAGGCAATAATGGAACGTATTTATAAGATGCAATCTTTGGCAACGACATTTTTAATATCGTAAGAAGACTTTTGTTAGTTTTATTTTCAAGAATTAATGATAAGATTCGAAATACTTTTAAATTGTATAAGTCACAGTTTTCTAAAATCCGTAAGTAGCACCTGAAAAAATTAACAGTAAATCGATTACATGACCGTAAAGTAAAGTTTTACCAGTCACAATTAGGAAATAACAATTATTTTCTAGATTTTATTACGAAACTGATATTGAAATAGTTACTTGACAGCAAGAGTTAGATATAATTCCTCTTCCTTGTAAGCATTATTAACTTCATTTTCATCAATTTTACTTTGTCACATAGAGCAAGTGCCTTTTTCTGATCGGTAGTTTTCGGTTGCGATTGGAGAAATATTTGTTCGTACATTCTCCGAAATTTAGCTATAGTTTGCACTTTACTGACAAAACTAGATGACTTTATATAGCTTGATACCTATTTACAACAAAATTCATCTTAGTATTCAATAAATATTATTGAAATATTATTAAATTGAAAAAATAGTCGACTGTTAATATTTAATAAATAATTACTTATAAACGGAATTCAGTCTTTTAAAACAACTAAAAAAATTTCTTAATATACGTTTCGGCAATTACTATTGCCTTATTATACATATAATAATAAATATAACAAAACAAAAAACATTTACAGCAGAATATTTTTAGTTGATGTTACATTTGACGTAAATATACGTTATTTTAGTGTTTCTCAATTGATAACGTATCGCGTACCAGCAACATATAAAATTTTCTATCGCGGACCACCAATTATAATATTGTAGATATATTTTGTGTAATAAAATATAATAAATGTACTATTAAGCAAATTTATTATCCACATAGATTCTACATATTTAAAATTTACAAAAACTAACACAAGAAAATTCGACAAAAATAAGAGAAAATGAATAAAAATTAGGTTGTAGGTCACAATATGAAACCACCGGTTGAGAAACCCTGCTTTATTTGATCAGAAAATTAATAAAAAGGCAATAGTGATTGCCGAAACATTGGCTTACTAGTTAATAAAATATATCTAAAACACTGAATTCCGTCAATTAATTACTAATTATTTATTATTGAAAATATTACGATACATACTTGTTGATATTGCAAATCGGCAAATCTAGCCAAAGAATCCAATGTCTCACATTGGTTTTCAATGTCTTTTTGTGTTTATTGAAATTCCTTAAGAACGTTTAGAGATTTTTGGAAATAATTTTCGATAATTGTTGTTGGATTTTCCGAAACGCCACGCGCATTCATATTGGACGCTTAAGTCGTCCGTTTTAAAATTAGTAGCGAGAAAATGTAAACTATTGTTGCGTAACGCTGTTGTTAGGTCTGAAGATGGTGCTTCAGAATTGTAGCCTAGGTTCGAATCGTAATGTAAAATAACTTGGTCCCATTGACCCAAGTTTTTATAATAATCAATTCTTGATTTGGGATTTAAAATATAAGAAATTCCACAACCATGCATTGCATCAATGTCTCCGATTTTTTTATAACCCTATTTTTACAGAAAAAAAAAACAATGAAATAATAATAAAAACATAAAAAAAAAACAACTTACTTCTCTTATCATATTTTCAAATGCTTGATTTAAATCGGAAGATTCATTTTCAAAAGTTCGAGTCAGAGTTTATAATGTATTCTGTGAATCGTAGGGTTTTTTCATCCAATTTATCATAACACCATAACTCAGCGTATAAAATAGATGTGAAATATGCTGAACAAAATTGAGCAGCTTAAGCAACATGTAAATAATTTAGATGTAATTCGTTTAATGCTTTCCTAAAATCAATTTTCGCATAAATAAGAAAATATTTATTCCAACAGAGTAGTATTTTATATTGAAAATAAATGTTAAATAAATATATTTTGTCGTAAGCGTATAAAATGTATAACGTTCAACATGCATTGTACCGAAGCCCGATTAAATACAACAACACTATCTGTAGAAGCTTGCGATAATGATGTACGATTTGGTAAAGTGCCTTGCCAATGATTCGCGAAAAATTGTTGAATTTGTTTACTTATAATCACACTACAAACATTGTTTCGTTGACATAAAATTAGATAAATTAGCATTGGTAGTAATTCTTCAGCAAATTCCACCTAATAAAAATATTGTCAAATTTAAAAACATTTCCATAAATACATACTAGGAAGTTGAGAAAAATCTCGACATATGCAAAATTATAATAAATACCTGTAT
This sequence comes from Clivina fossor, assembly GCA_963966155.1. NCBI lineage: Eukaryota > Metazoa > Arthropoda > Insecta > Coleoptera > Carabidae > Clivina > Clivina fossor. The sequence continues at coordinate 5,395,365 of OZ014561.1, read as the reverse complement.
TTGACAAACAGGAACCAGATGTCGAAGAAAACAGTTTTCCGGGAAAATTTTCAGTAATTCTGATACTAATGTTATTATCCATTCCGAATGTAGACATTGTGCAGTCGGACACCATAAATCAAAATAATTCAATTTTAGACGAAAATCATCTTCATTTATTTTAAAATTTATTGCTATATTCGATTTCTTAGTTGTATGCAAAAATGGTGCGAGATATTTTATTTCTATTTTATGATCCGATTCTAAAAACAAAACATTATTAAAAGTTCAGAATTTTTTTTCTATAAAAAAAATGTTATTACAAACCTTTAAATATTTTTTGATCACAGCAAGCCAGAACAGAATAAAGTGCTTCGCTCACAGTTTTAGCAACATGAACATTTTAACTGACTAAATATTGTGATAATAAATGAACAACTTGTTTTATTACAAATTCTAAAGGATTTTCATCAATGTCTGATAGTATTTTTTCAGGTTGCAAAACTAAAGTTGTTAAATCTGTCGAACCCAATTCTCCTAAACACCTGGCTGCTTCTAATCGCACCTATAATCATTATTTTTATTAATATTATTAGTATTGGAAATGCTTTAACTGCCAAATATGAGGTAAGACTCGTTAAGTTAACAGAATTAGTGTGGAAAATATTTGCATGTATAATATAGAAATGTTTGTAATTTTTGAGATTTCGATGATTTTGGAATGTAAGAAATTAAATATATACATTGATAACAGAGAAAGAAAATTCTTTGAATGGTTACGTTTAAAGATGAATGTTCAAAATTGCTTTAAGCTAAAGATCTTTAAATTTAAATGTAATGACCAGAATAGTGGTATAAACCTAACCTCAACGAGGGACTTTTTAAATAATTAAGAAAATAACTTACTGTTGTATTAAATGAGGTAGTCAACTTAACCAACATACAAATTAATTGATGTAATATACTTTGTTCACAATCATCACAGAATTCACGTAATTTTTCCAATTTAGCGTACAATTCGTTCAGTTCATCTTTCTTTTCAGCTAATTGCGATCGTAAATGCTGAAGTCCTTCACTACGATCGCCGATTTCAATCGAACTGCCCGCATTCCGAAAATGTACAATTTCTTGTTCTAAACTAAAGCTATCGTTTCCGTACTTAATTTTCTCGTAAATACGTTGAATATTTGCGAATTTTTCGTTGATTGGAAACGGATCTAGTTTGCCAATGCCAATAAATATGCCAATGCCAATAAAGATATTTCGAATTTTATACTAGTAAAAAATCATTCGCAGCTTAATTTCGTATCCAATTTGGCTATTGGAACTAACGTAGTTATAATCAGAACCAAAAACTTTTCGAATATTTTCGGACAATGCATTAGAGTCTTCAAGCAAAATGTTTTAAAATATCGACATACTGAAATAGCCAAAATCGGATATTTCTCTTTAAATAATTTCATCAAATTCATGAGATTATAAATAATCGTTCTCATTAAAAATAATCTCATTTTATTATCGGTTTGTAATTCGGGAATTATATAATCGATTAAAACTGTGTAACGCAATAATGCAATTAATTTATCTTCTATTGTTGGACTATTTTGTAAGTCAATTGTTGCTTCCAGTAAAATGTGTTCTAATTTTTGTGGACAGTTTTTGATACAGTATGCGATAATTGAGTTATCTGATAATGATCTAACCTAAAAAACAAAATATATATAAAATAATCCCTCAATTTACACGATTAATTGGTTTCGTAAATCTAAGGCGTAAATAAAAGTCATAGCTCCTTATAAAATTTTAAAAACAAGCGCATTAAAAGTCATTTGCGTTAAATAAAAACGCGTAAATCTGTAAATGAAGGAATCACTTATAACTTACTTCTATATATTTGATTGTTTCATTAAATAAATCTAGTTGATAAAATGGTGGATCAGGTTCCGGTAAAATTTGTTTAAAATCAAATTGTGAAATTAAATGTTTGCTGTCATACAATCGCTTCAATAAATTAATGTATATTTCGTCCAACATTTCGATGAATAGCGTTGAGAAATGATCCGCACCAAGCATTGTCTCCAGCTGTCTAAATAAGCGTTTGCCGACTAAGATATCGTTATTTGTTATATCAAATTCATTTGATACTTTACCAAATGAACAGATTGGCAAATATTGAGCGATAATATTTGGATACGAATCCTAGAAAATGCCAGATTGTATGAGATGTCATTGTATGCAAAATTAAATAATTATATTTACTTTGATAACTTGAGTTAAAGACTTTAACAACTGAACACATAAAGTTCTTAGTAATTCAGTATCGTCTTGATGAAGAATAATAGGAACGACAATATTTACGTAACTTGTAAAAAACGCTACGTCATTTTCACATTTGAACAGAGTGAAAGGAAATTCGCTAAGTTTCTTTCCGCTTTTATTCCATCGGAAAATTAAATAATTCGCATTGAGTTCCAACAAGTAATTAGCATCGTCCATATCTAAATATTTTCCAACTAATAATAAAACTTTCTGAATTAAATCGGTATTGAATTTCTTCTCGTCAACCAATTTCAACATCTCAAAGAGTGCTTCCTTCCGCCAAATCGGATTCACAACAATAAGAGCGGCAAATGTATGTAATGCACTTGCAGTTCTATTTGCCGATTCGTCAATTGCTTGCTCGGCATTTAAATTGTTGTTAATCGAAAATGATTCTAAAATCTATCACAACAAATAGTTAAGTAATATAACATAGTAAACAGAACTCATTGTAAGATTAGAAAATGATCTACTGTGGCGAAATTTAAATAAAAATAAGATTATAAAAAATCCCAAAACCACACTTAAATTAAAATAAAGCTAAATACGTATTTCGGAAGCTAAGCTTCCATCTTCAGTGATCTTTGACAAGTGCTTAAGTGTTTATGTACTTCAGATCACAGGTAAGATTTTTTCGTAGCTACTGAAGATGGAAGCTTAGCTTCCGAAATATGTATTTAGCTTTATTTTAATTTAAGTGTGGTTTTGGGATTTTTTTATAATCTTATTTTTATTTTGAACTCATTGTATTCAAATAAACGGCTTTAGGATTAAGTTCTGTATTAATATTTATTAATAATCGACTTAGACAACGTATTCAACGTCCGTCTTCGATTATTATTAATAAATTAATTTATATAGGACTCAAACCTAAAACCATTTTATTTTATTGATATTTTTATTGTTTTTAATTGATGATTACCATTTTACATGTAGTTTGAAATAATAGTTTTTGACGTTTCAATATTTCTGGTGTTGTATTCGTATTAGCGAAGATATTTAGCATATTTTTAATAGCAATCAAGCGCACTTCATGATTAACAAATTTTAAAAAATTTAATAAATTTGCTACAAATTCGGAACTGTCTGCCCATGTGCCTTCAGGATTAATCTAAAAAATAAAAATATGTAACTATTAATGACGAACAAAACAAAATTATAATATATAATATATGGTAATAATATAATAATACATAATGATAACGTAACAAATTTTTGTATACAAGATTTTTATTTATTTATATGAGAATTATCTCTAATTGCTAGCTGGCCCGGCAAACGTTGTCTTGCCTTTATTTTAATGTGTATATTAAATTTTTTATGAATTTTTTTTGTATCACAAAAAAAATCAATTACATTTCTCATATTATAATTATTTTCAATTTATTTGGAATCAATTTCTTTCACACTTTTCTATATTTTTCCTGGGGGGAGGAGTATAAACACTAAAACTGTGACACAAGAATTTTATATATTAGATTAAAATATTTTCCAATGTATTTTCATTTAAACTATTTAAAGATTATTAAAAGCAAAATTATTATCAAAAAATACACCTGCCTGAAATGAAAGTGAACCCCATTTTCATTCTCAATTTCAATAACTGAGTAAACATCCACAAAAAACAAACAAACCAAATACTCTATCGCGTACGAGATCCCGAAAATGAAAAACAAAAAACGACAACTGACTTAGAAAGTAAACACGCGCGCGTGTTTCAACATGTATCAAACTGAAATAAACCGATTTTTTTCCGTTTCCGTTCCGGTTTTTGTTCCAGCAAAAATAACGGTTATTTTTCGGTTTTCGATTCAGTTTCGGTTCGAAGAAGCAATGGTTTATTTTCACTATAAAAATAATTATTTAAAATATATATATATATATATATATATATATATATATATATGTAAATACCTTTAGAAGTTCGCCAATACAATTAATAATTGTTACACTAACTGATATACCATACGATTTTCTTCTATCATAGAAAGGTTTTAACAATAACAAAGAATTACTTTGTTTCTCCCTGTTGTTTTCCATTAGATTAATGTGGCAGAATGTATCTGAAAGTATTATTAATTTTCAAATTTTATTTTTTTATATTACTTTGTTACTGTTAAGTTTTAACAATCTAATCTAAATAATGTAATTTACAGTTAATATAATATCTTCGCAACATTAGCTGTGTTTTTTTTTTACATTCCACTCAGATCAGTAAATCTTGTAAATGAGCTGAGCTGAGTTGAGTTTTGCTGAGTGAGTTGTATTGATAATAGACCGAGAGCCCGTGACTGCCAGACCTTCCTTATTTTATAAAAGCTGAAAGTTTCTCAGCGCATGCTCCCAACACAGGTAGGAACGATAAGCTACTTACGAAGTTTGGATCATCGTGGCTTTGGCAGGTAACAGGTTGCAAAGGTGTATAAAATGCCAACTTAAATTTGTCAAATAATAAAGCGTAATTTTCATATATTTTCTTCAGAATAATATTAGAAATTACGTCATCCATTGCCAGACACTTAATATCGCGGCAACCCCTTGCCAGACACCCTTAAACTTCAATTTTATTGAAAATTTTAAAAAACGTTTTAGAATTTTCAATAATTTTTCCTGCCAAACCAGAATGAGGTAAAGAAAAAAGTTACTTAGCTATTATGTAGCTAAATTTTTTATCTATATTACTGAATTTTTTCAGATTTTTTTGAGCAAATTTTGAAAAAAATCTTATTTTGAAAAAATCGCAAGGGTACCTGCCCTCTTGATAAATTTTAAAAAATTTAGTTTTTTATTTTTTTTCTACTAAACAATGCATCCTAGAATAATGGTTTCTTCACTCAATTATCGTATTCATTATTCCGCATTTTTCCATAACATGCTTATTTTCCTACACCTCATAGTTTTTGAGAAAAAAAGTAAAAACCAAAAAATTCAAAAAAAAATTCTAGTGCCCAAACGGCACATGCTAGCAAATTAAAACTAAAACCAAATTATAGAACTTTTTATTGTCTATCAAAAAGTATTCTAAGTATTTCTCCGAATTTAACTCGAGAAAGGAGTATATCGCAAAAATTTAAGTTGGCATTTTATACACCTTTGCAACCTGTTACCTGCCAAAGCCACGATGACCCAAACTTCGTAAGTAGCTTATCGTTCCTACCTGTGTTGGGAGCATGCGCTGAGAAACTTTCAGCTTTTATAAAATAAGGAAGGTCTGGCAGTCACGGGCTCTCGGTCTATAAATAAAACAGTTTATTTGAAAGTGACATTTAAAATCTAAGTTCCACATATGATATAACCTAAAATATTAAATGTATTTGGATTGTTTGCGTTGATAATTTATTGCAACTCGCCGGATATCTATTGTTTGATTTCAAAATAAAATATTCAAATAGAAATGTCAACGTATCAAACACGTTATCAAATCTTAAACTAGGAAAATTGAATTTAAATCTCAGCTAAGTACTAGCTAAATATCAAACTCAGTATTGGTAAGAGGGGGAAGCAATTCACTCACTTCGAACTCAGTTACGAAACGACAAATAAAACAGCTGTTATTTCAAGGTTACTGATATTTGCTGATCTGAGCTGAGTTTTTCGGTAAAAAAAATACAGCTATTTGTATTATTTTGTATTTTTTCTTCTTTTCTTGTATATTACATAGCTGATGATGGCTATGATACAATGACCAATATTTATTATATGATCTATTATTGCCTTTAAACCTTTCAAATGAAAATATTATCGAGGATCAATATAAAATAATTCCACATCATTAAATTTTATATGAAATAAGTACCTTTCAAAATATCTAAAAGTAATAAAGCAGCTTGATATTTTTCATATCTTTTCTCCATTAAAGTTCGTAAAGAATTTAAAATAAATTCTATTACAGTATCTGATAAACTACCTGGTTTACATGATAGTAAATGCTTTCAACAAATGAACAGTCTGAAAAAAGAAAAATGCAATTTATAATTATAATTAATATTTTTTTTAAATACCATTTGAAATTCGACGTTCTTTTCGGGATCAAATTCAGGTTCTGCTAAAATATCCAATGCATGTTTTTGTTTTTGATTCATTTCATTTGCTGTCGGAACACAACAGAATGCTGATAAAATCTTCATCGCCATTAATTGCATTCTTTCCGCATTGTTTAAAGAATTTTCGTTTAATAATTCCATCGAACTATTTATTAAATCCAAATCGGATGATGATACCATTAGTTCGCTGTCCATATCATCTTCAACAAAATTAAAATAATTCAATGTATTTGCAAAAAACAAACACAAATAAAATTGCAAAAATATAGTAGATATTTGGAATGAAAAATTTATGTCAATATAAATAATAATAATAATAACTTAATAATAATAACTTTAAAATGTCGCTTGTTAAAAATTATTTTTATTACTGCTTGGAATAAATAAGAAAAAAGAATTACGTATCAATTTCGACAATGTTGTGCAACACGCAGGTGCCATTTTGTTTATTCAATAAAGAACATAATTTATTATGTTTTGAATTTTTAAATTTAAATTTTTATATATTAATTACTTTTTTTAATGAAGTTTTATATAAATTTTGAATAAATATGTCTATTTACAAATTAATATTATTGAATTTTCTAACTAAAACGATTCCACTGTATATATTATTTTATTGGTTGCCTATGAAAAAAAGATTTGTTATCTTAATAAAATTTTAGTAATTTTCATTTACCTGTCGCATCAGGTTCATCGGTATTAAGCAAATCGAAGATAATTTTCAAAAAATCAACAGACATTTGTTGCCGAATCAACGCAGAAATCTCTTTGCAAACATTTAAGGAAAACATAAATTCCACTTGCTTTAAAAACTCAATTATTTCAATGGTTTTTGAAACGTGAGCAAAATTATTTAACTGATCGAATAAATTTTGCGTATCGACAACTTGTGATAGATTTTCTATATCACAAATTTTTAATGATATTAATTCGGACAATAAATATAATATTAATATTATTCCATTCACTAAATTAATAGCATCCGAAATAATGCCATATTCCGATTTATACAAATGCAAAGAAAAGTCATTTAATAAGTTCGTTAATTCTGTCATTAAATTTGCATTTACTAAATAATTATTTGTTGTAGAATGTAGAGCTTTCGACAAGTTTTTCCGATTTATTAACTAGAAGTCCGTTTTCAAATGCAGATAACGTATATGAAAATTCAATATCATTATATTTTCTATTAAGTGGTTCTTTAATATTATAAGTAGTTTCATAAGGCCAAGTTTTCATCACAAGTCCCACGAGAATTTCAGCAGAAATTTTATCACAATATACTGTACTATCCAATATTTTATCGCTATTTAAACCGAGTATGAAATTCATTAGATATATTCGGCTTTTCATATCGATTCCACTTTGACCAAATGCGGGAATAATAGTTGTTTTGCATAAAATATGCAGCGTTTGAATACTGTATTTGGTAATATTCAAAACGCCCGAAGTATAAATTGGCAACAAAGATAAAGGTTGGAGAATTTTTTTGTGATGTAGCATTGTTTGTAATAATTTATGCGGGGCCGCTTCGTTTTGATTTAATCCTACGGACCTAGAAAAAATATGTTTACTTCAATCAATATTCTTGAATAATACGAAAACGAATAACGGAATACTAAATAAAAATAAGATTATAAAAAATCCCAAAACCACACTTAAATTAAAATAAAGCTAAATACGTATTTCGGAAGCTAAACTTCCATCTTTAGTGATCTTTGACAAGTGCTGAAGTGTTTATGTACTTCGGATCACAGGTAAGATTTTTTCGTAGCTACTGAAGATGGAAGCTTAGCTTCCGAAATACGTATTTAGCTTTATTTTAATTTAAGTGTGGTTCTGGGATTTTTTATAATCTTATTTTTATTTAAATTTCGCCACAGTGTCTCGTATTCTTACAAACCTTAAAGTGGTTTCCCAAACTTTGGTCCATAATAAATCAAGTCGTTCCAAATCGAAATGTTCTTCAGCTAATAAATCCTGAGCTTGTACCATGCAACTTAATAATTTGTATAAATAATCTCGCGTTACAGAATCCTTACATTCTAATTGTAAATTCGCTAATATTTCCAATAATGTTAGAAAATTTGACGGTTGAATAATATCCGGATAATTATTTAATAATTCATCCAAAATACATAACCTATAAATAAATGCAAAAGTTAGAGCCCAGTCTAGGCAACGGGGGTTGTTTATAATAAAGTATTTTTTATTTGGCTTGAGACTTGAACAAGTTTGAATAAATCATCAAATTTTTTAGGGTAAATTACGTCCATCAATGACACTGATGGCGATACCAGGATGGTTGAATTTTAATTGTTTAATTTCTTTAATATTAATCAATGATTTAAATCACAATTTTAATTAATTATTTTTTCACTAAATTTGGTTTCTAATTATTATTTAATTAAAATATTTAGTTGTATCTAGTTATATTTAAAAATATTAATAAAAAATGCTTACCATGGCCAATTAATTTCTTTTGATCGTAATTCGGAAATAATAGCATCGAATCCTACATTTAATCTTGGTCTCTTTGCTGTAGGTAAAATGTCAGATACATTTTCTAAAACTGATACTTGAGTAATATCCGTAATTCCCGCGTCGTAAACCTTCAAAATATTTTACAATAATGTATTCAAGGTCAACACATTCTGTTCAGGAAAAACATTCTTGCATGCATTAAGGGGGTAGCCCAATTCTCTGGATCTATAAAATTCGTTTTTTTTTTGCATAAAATTAATGCTATAAGTGTGTAGAATGTGTGGCCGAAACGGTTTACACAAAATCGAAAAAATTACGAAGTTATAGCCAAAAACGTAAGCGTTTAAAGCTCGCTTCCTTGAAACGTACTTTTTCGTCATGGCGATAACTCGAACAATTTTCAATCTTTTTTAACAATGGACATTTCTGCCGACGGAAAATTATTTTGTTAATTTTCAAAACAAAACAAAAAAAACTGAATTAAGAGTCAATAGCCACACTTTAAAGCTCGATTTACATTATACTAGATTCGGCTAGAAACTTTGACTAGTTTACATACTAGATTGGAAACTAGAATAGTCTTTAACACGTTCGCTGCCGGTTTGAAATCATGTACTTCCGCTAGGGGCCGACTAAATACAACGCATATAAACACAAACAGTCAAATACCGCGCTAGCGCGTAACCGGCACCCAACAAAGGTATCATTTCACGCGCCAGCGCGTTACCGGCAGCGAACGTGTTAAAGTAGTTAAAACTTTTTATTAAGGCGCATGTTCATACTTTTTAGTTGTACCCCGGCGCGGAATTGGATGTGAGTAGGTTTGCAAAAATCCAAAATGTACGTAGTGTTTATATACCAGTTTGTTATTGTGTGAAAGTAAGAGGTTAAGTACAAAATGAATTTTCATAGACGTAAACAAGAAAAACTAGTTAAAATTTCTAAGATTTTGAAGCTTTCTGAGTTAGTTAGTTACGCATTTACACTTTGCACAGAGTTGGTAGCACTGAAATTACCGCTAGTGCGCAGATCTAGTATAGAAACTTGGATGAGAAATTGGTCCGGAGCTAGTTTGAAAATCAACTTCTAGACGATTCTAGTTTGAAAACTTGGCTGGATTTTTTCTGATTTACATTATCCAATAAAAGATTAGAAAATGATCTACTGTGGCGAAATTTAAATAAAAATAATATTATAAAAAATCCCAAAACCACACTTAAATTAAAATAAAGCTAAATACGTATTTCGGAAGCTAAGCTTCCATCTTCAGTAGCAAATAAAATCTACAAAAATCTTACCTGTGATACAAAGTACATAATCACTTAAGCACTTGTCGAATATCACTCAAAAGTGTGGTTTTGGGATTTTTTATAATATTATTTTTATAATATTATTTTTATTTACATTATCCAAGTTTTGACAAGTGCGTCTAGTATGTAAACTAGTCAAAGTTTCTAGCCGAATCTAGTATAATGTAAATCGAGCTTTAATCTTCACCACAGAAGTCAAGAAAACCAATAATCATAAGAAAATATTCACCTGTCTAGCAACATCGACAAAGAGAGCTAAAAAATTTGACTCTAATGTCGTAATCGAACGATAACGAATAATTTCGACTTCTGTATATAAAGTCGAATACAATTGTTTTAGAAAACACTTCCATTTCGACCAATCGTAAGCGTAGGCGGAATCATTATCTTGAGTTACGCCGTTCGGATGATGTAGCCGTAATTGTAGTAAAAGAAAATCAAATATGAAACGTTTAATACCACTAAAATGATCATCGCGTGGCTTGTACAACTCAAATATAAATGGCATTAATTCTTCGCCAAGTTTGCAAGATGCCATACGACAATCTTTCGCCAGCTGAAAATTGTTTTATTTAATTTGTTGTACATTAGATTTTGGCTAAATAAGCTACATAATAATTGTTCATATAATTACTTGTGCACAAAAGCAAATAAGTAGTTGAATTAAATGTTCATGTCGCGCAAAATTGTTGCTTTTTAAATTGGTACAAATCTCTTTAATAAAAGAAAACTCCTGGCGTAAATATATACTTAAAGAACTGTACTTGCAACCATATTTTATTGTCAAATACAAGCCTTGAATTATATTTTGTTTATCACTTTTTGTCTCTGGACAACTTTTGTATATTGCTTTCAATAATGAATATATGTCTGAAAATAATACTTATAAATCTTATTTGTAATTTAAATGAAATAACGCTTTGTTAAAATGAAAATTACTTGAATTCTGTAAGAAATTTTGTTGCAATATACATAGTAGGACGTTATTTTTCCGGAACTAAACCGATATATTTTTTTAATTAAAACGGAACGAAAACCGGAATTAAAAATATAACGGTTCAAAGCCCTGATACATAGAAAGTTTTCTTACGAAATCCAAGAATTTTCATTTTAACGAAACCATTATTTTTAACAAAAATGTTTCAAAATACGAGAGTATTTAATTTTTTTTACCTTGCCATTTATCATCATCTATTTGTTTCCAATATTTTCGTACAGAGAGAATATGTTTTAGCAAAATTTGTAGGTAAACTTCTCCGAAATATTTTTTTAAATAACTTGATTCGTAACATTGGAAAACACTATCAATTAGTTTCGAAACAGATAATCTCACATCTAAAAACATTACAAAAATGATTTACTATTACAAATAGGATTAACTGCCAGTTCCATAATAAACACTTCAACTAAACACATATAATTATTTAAATTAAAAAAAAATAATAATATACGTTTTTAAAACGGACTAAAAAGTATAAAATAATATCTCGTAGTTAATAAAAATTACATATTTTTTTTTATAGTGAATATAAATGTACCTCCAGAATTTGCCTTCGCAATAACTTGTAGTAATAAAGTGTGTGATGTACTTTTTTTACGTTCTGCAGACGCAGCTCCTATTTGTCTAATTTCATCTTGATATAATTTCTCTCCTTCCTAAAAATATAAATAATATTTCATTATTAAAAAAATATTACAACCAACATTAACTCTTCTTTAAATTTCACGATAAAAACGACTATCCTTAGATAATAAACTACCAAAAATACACATCTATTCATTAACCTACTCTAAACGTGCACTGTATCAACAGATACATTACATTCAGTCGTCAAATAACCCCCTTCTTGAAAAAACATTTAATACAAGATTCATATCTTTACCAACAACAATACATCTATATCAATGTTATCCTTCTCAGTTGGTCTTCATAATCAGCCCAAAACAATCACGTATAGCATTTTCACCACAGGAAGCTTTCCGAAGAAGAACATCCATATATAAATTAAGTAAATAGCCAAGGAGACATATAAGTAAAAAAAAATTACTAAATATTATATTTTTTATACAATAGTCTTGTTCGATTTGCGCTCTTGCAACTACAAAACATTCTCATCATATGTAATAGAAACTGCTGTAGATAATTTGCTATTGCATCATTACTGCGTAAATTTGTCGTAATTAAAAAAAAAAAATAAAACCTAACGATTTCTCCGTAACTCAATGTGAATAAAACAAACAACAAACTTTAATTGCAGCAGTTAAAATTAAACGCAAGTGTGCAAATCAAATCCTATTATGTACCTTACCTTTCGTATATATCTTTGAACAGAAGTATATACATAATCCCAATTTCTTCGTGGATCATTAGAATTAAGATTATTAATAATATTAGAATTATTAATAATTTCACGTAACGTATCTGCAGCTTTCTTGCGATCAGTAATTTTATTTGAATCTAATGCAATGCAACAGGAATCTAATTCGTCACACATTTTATAATAACTATTAGAAATATCAAATTAAATACAATAAGATGTATACGGAAATAGATTTGTAACAAATATTGTATGAATTAAAAGATTATTGATTGGATCAGACAACATTCCTCAAGAATAGAAATGAAATCCAGTTTACTGATTAATAATAATGCTTGTTGTTCACTGACAGTTAATCACGTTGTTTTATAACAACTATAGGACTTATTATAAACAACTATAACATATGTTATTACAACTAAAAGTTTATATTCAACATTTTATAAGCGCGAAACATGTTGATAAAAGATTTCTTGCCGCAATTTTTGGTTAGAAAACATCTGTCACTTGTCATTGATACCACATTGTACTTACTTACTTACAAAATCCCCCAGAATAATAAGACAATTTTAATATTTCAATGCTTTTAATAAAAAAATATAAACAATATGTACATATAAATATTAATATTTTTCGTATTATAAATATATTTTTAAGTGCACAAAACAAATATTTACAAGGTGCATGTGTATATTTGAAATGAAATATTGGCAACACGGTTGTAAACAGAATATCAATATCATTGTGTGTGTCAGTATGCCTAGAAATTTTCGGCGTAAAATCAAAAGACTGCAGAATAGGCAGAAAAATTTAACGTTGAAGCTATATAGTGCAATAAAACTTCAAGCTGATATAGATCATGCAGAATACGTAATAGGAAGCAGCTGCAAAACAGTGTTTCTGTCCTAAAGCGCTCCAAATATTATAAACATTATTTTTCAGTAAGTGTTAGCTATAATATAATAATAAATTTTAATTTTAATTAGTATTTAGTAATTTAGTAGTAATTTAATTAGTATTTTAATGAAATAAAGTAAAATTTTCTTTTTATAACTCGAATATTATAATGATTATAATTTTATTTAAAGTTATTAGACAGTATAGCAGAGCTTTGAACCGAAAACCGAAAAAAATCATTTTTTTTTCCGGAACAAAAACCGGAACTGAACCGGAAAAAAATATCCATTAGAAAATGGATGTTGTAATTTAAATAAATTATAATTATTATTAGTTTAAACTTGTAAATGAATTTTCAAGATTCATGTTTTACATCCTAGGGTTAATTTAATGTCGTTTTGGGTAAAGGACCAGTCCAGCAAATATAATTATATAATTTTATTAGTAGTTCTAAAATCAATATTAAATTTTTTAAATCCTGCATTTTATAGTATTAATATACACTACTGTTTAGTTACGTCGTTTTATTAATATTAGTTTTGACTAAATTTTGCTATAAGTTTCTAACTCCAATTTACTTTGAACATTGCGTAGGTATATTTTACTAATGAAAAATTATGAAAATTTATTAGAGGAACTAATATTTTCAATAAAAAAACTTATTGCTGTGACAAATTATTTGTAAAAATTGTTAATTTTCAGGTTAGTATTGGCGGTTCGGATCAGAAATTACACGAAGTAATGATTCCATTTTGTAAAGAAATCGATCCGGAAAAAAGTAAATTATTTAAACGGGGGATAGATGTATTTATTGAATTAATTCTAACAAAGGCCTCGACAGATAGTCCCTATTGGGGCCTATACTCGCCGCAGATAAGAAAAAACAACATTGGCTCAAATGCGATTTCAATAAATGGGGCAGCATGAAGATGAATCTGCTGATGAAGGTAAAGAAAATGCACTTTTTCCTACGATTGTTAAAAAAAAGTTGTACTTTAGTTTACTTATTTTTCTATGTGTGTAAGATATTTGTTTATGATAATAGTACGAAAGTAAGTTTAGTTAATTGACAATTTTTTTAACAATTTTAAAATTTTTCGGCGATTGTTTAAAAAATAATTACTCCTGGATGAAATGTCTGTTTATGATAATGCAAAAATAAGTAAATGTCATTTTTGTATACAAATGGAAAATTTATAATATTATTTTCATGATACAAAATGATACAAATGAACATTTATAGTAAATAAATAGAACTAATTAATCAATCAATAAGTAATCATTTGGCTATGTCATTAAACTCAATTTAAAAATACATTTTAAGCCTGGTTTTATAAACGCTGGTTAAATTTATTTCATAAATAGGTACTAAGTAACCTCAAAATTTATTTCAACGAATTACGTATTGAATTATTATTTAAACATGTACATACCGAACACTTTTTTTTAAAAAAATCTTTTCGAAATTTTCCATAGAGTCATAATTTCACATTCTAAACAAATTTTCTCAATAACATTATGCGCCGTACCTGAATATAAAATAGTTTTTTACATTTTTCATGGCCGCTTTGATTTTTAAAAAACGAAAAATATGCTTAAAATTGTTTTCAGACAAAGCAAAGCGGAATCTGAAATTCTTAATTTTGTTTTCGATTACACCTATAGTGAACTGAATCCGGGGACACACTGTATAATATTTTGAATTATGATTATACAATCTTGTGTAACATTAATACAATCTTATTATTTATTATTTAAATTTAATTATAATTCAATTAGAAACTGTTTTCGAATTAGATGAATTAGAAGCGTTTAGTCTTGTCGAAACATCATTTTTAATAAAATCAAATTAAATCAGAATCTAATCGTAAAACAGTTTTTTAATTTTAATACAATGAGTTCTGGGAAAAGAACGGAAAAATAAGTCCCCTATTAGAAAATTATTCATATCTTTTCTTTCGATTTTCGTTTCGGTTCATTTTAATATATATCGGTTCGGTTCCGGTTCCGGTTTTTCGTTCCCGGTAAAAATAATGTTTTGTTTTTTGTTTGTTTTCGGTTTAGTTTTGAGGGATTAATTTTTAAATTCTTTCAATGTTTTTATTTGTGTTAAAAATTTATTTTCTACATTAGAACATTTTTATTCCTACATAAACTAGTACAATAATATAATAATTATTAATTAATTAAAGGTATAATAATTACAAGTATATAATTTATTATTCGAAACTTATATAATCTGTGTTATTATATAATAATAAGATAACGTAATGTTAACGTAACAAATTCTTGTATACAAGATTTTCATTTGTTTATAATTAAAAAAATATCATTATTAAAATATTTTCCAATTTAAACTATTTAAAGATTTATTAAAAGCAGTTATTATCAAAAAATTCGCCTGCTTTTTTTTTTCAATTTCAATAACTGAGTATTCATCCAGAAAAAAAAAACAAAAAACAATCAAATACTCGTTTGCGTAAGACGAGTTGCGACTTGCGACTACGCTGTGTGACCCCCTGAAAATGAAAGAAAAAAACCCGACAACTGACGTGGAAAGTAAGATTGTTGTGTTAACGCGCGCGCGTGTTTCAACATGTTGTGTCGAACCGAAATAAATCGGTTTTTTCTTTCAGATTAGTTCTGGTTTTGTTCCAGTAAAAATAACGGTTTTTTTTCGGTTCTCGGTTCAGTTTCATGTTTTTTTTTTCGTTGTTTTAGTACCAGTGAAAGTGATAATTAAAACAACGTCCGATTCTAATATTACCAAATCTAGATCTTCCAGTAAACAAAGCATTCTAGAAAAACAGGTTAGAAAAACGTGGGGCGCATGCAATAGATAATAGTAAAAGGAACGTCCCACGTTTTTCTAGGAGAAAAATTATTTTTTTTTTACTTTTTAGTCCGTTTTAAAAACAAGGTTATACCAAATATTTTTTTTTAAATTTTGATATTTAATCGTAATTTCTAATTTATTTAAAAATTGCGCGTTTTTAATACACTGTAATATCATAATATCAATCATTTATATTGGTAGTGGTGCGCCTTTGATTTGTAAATTGATTTCTGCTTAAATGAATAAAGAGTTTGTGCCACACCCTTATTAATATGTATGAATTCTCTAAGTGCTAATAAGATATAACATGTATAGAAATTGTTAAATTTTGCAATAATTTTTGTTAAATATAGTTTTTGTTGTTAATTATTATTAATAGTTTACGGTTAAATATTACACTGAGAAAAAGATTTCTTTAACATAAAACAAATTTATCGAAACAAATATTTATTTATAAATAATAAATAATTTGTTTCAAAATCATAAACAGATTTTATTTAATAGAAACAAACCTCATTAATAATAAACACCTTATTAAACCTTTTATTAAAGTAGTTTTATATTAAAAAAGTGATTTATTAATATTAAATAAACTAGGTTTTTAATAATATATATTCATATTTAATAAATCGCATTTTAGATTCATAAAATGGTTACTTACTGACAAATTTTGTATTTTGACTATTAAATAATATTTGTTTTATGGAAATAACTTTATTATTTGTATTAAATATATTTCTTAAGCCCGTGTGATACGATGCATTAAAATGCAGGAAATCAGCGCGTTAATTTTCGTAAAATTTATAGAAAATTGAACTATTGTGCATTATGGCGCTTTTTACTAGTCCAAAATGCAATTCATGCAATTCCGATGATTATTAACGGAGTGGTGTGAATTTGAAAAATATGATTTCTGACTTGGAAAAAAGCTATAATGATTAATAATCATTATAGCTTTTTTCTTCTTCCATCTTTTAAGTGTAAATTGCTGATCAAAACTTGTAGATTCAGATGGAATAGAAGTTACACTTCCTAGATGGAACTGATGTAATTTATAATTATTTTAAAAATTTATTGTAAACATTATCTCTTATTACAGGTTAAAAACTTAATTATTCGCAAAATTATTTTATGTAGTCACAAATTAATATCAAACGTCATCATTATAAACGTTATATAACATAACTTTACTAATAAAGAAAACGAGTAATTATTATTAACCCCAAAAATTTAAATGCAGTTTGCATATACCGTCATATATTTTAAAGAAATTGTAAAAACCAAAAAAAAAATACCTTCAAATATAGTTATTAGAGATTCAAATCCCATATTTTGTAAAAATATCTTTGTCTCTTCGTCGGACATGATTAATTATTAAAAGTTTTAGATGTATTCGTACTTACCAGCACAATGGCGTTGGACACTTGTATTGCATTTAAAATGTAGCTTAGAGATAACATATATTTATTAATAGTAAAGAATCGAAATTAACTATTAACAAAGTACATTAACATATAATATTTGATTATTACATAGTAGTTTTGATTTTATAACAGTTAAAAAATAATATATTATTAAGAATCCTTTCCTTGTTTTCTAAAAATAAATAATATTAATAATTAACATATATATTATACACAAACTATTTGCATATTTATATTTATCATACTATTTATATTAAAGAAGTAATATTATATGTAAATAAATATGTTGTTAATAAATCATTTATTTCTGTGAAATAAATTAAAAAATTGTATTTAATAATTCAAAATATACAATTATTTAAGATAACAAGATTAGAAGTATATGGATAAACCCATATATAGACTACTTTGACATTTCTCGGAAAGTTGGCAACACTGTATTTTAATAATATTATAATTTATGTGGGCATTAGGAGATACTTTTCTGAAAATTTGATCAAAATCGAATAAATAATGTAGCCACAATAAATTTTAAAAAAATTTGGTGATTTTTTTCTCGATAAGTTGGCAACACTGTATTTTGTTAAAATTGCATAATTTATTTAGGCACTAAAAGAAACTTTTATGAAAATTTGATTAAAATAGGTTAAATAAAATGATCATAATAAATTTTTAAAAATTTTACTAATTTTTTTCTCGGAAAGTTGGCAACACTGTATTTTGTTAAAATTACATAAATTATATGAATTCTAGGAGAATCTTTTGTGAAAATTTGAGTAAAATCGGTTTAATAACATGGCCATAATAAAAATTTTAAAACTTTAGTAATTTTTTTCTCGGAAAGTTGGCAACACTGAATATTAATAAAATTATGTAATTAATGGGAGCATTAGGGAAATCTTTTCTGAAAATTTGATTAAAATCGGATAAATAATGTAGCCACAATGAATTTTTAAAAACTTTAGTAATTTTTTTCTCGGAAAGTTGGCATCACTGGAAAAAACCAAAACCACATGACCATCTCGGGCACTAGGCAAATTTATCCTGAAAATTTCATTATAATCGGTTGAACCGTCTAGGAGGAGTTGCGATCACAAAATTTTGTCTGACGACCGAGCGAGCGAGCGAGCGAGCTGACGACGCACATCCATACACCCACATAAACTAAGTTCAGATTCGTCATCTAGAGGCTATATGAAGGATTTCTATACAATTTTTTTTTTTTTGAAAATGTTACAGACACCGTACCAAACGCTATACTACTTTTTCCTTACAGTCAAAGTAGTAAAAATACTTGCTTTTTACTACTTTGACTGCAAGGAAAAGTAGTAAAGCGTTTGGTACGGTGTCTGTAACATTTTCAAAAAAAAAAAAATTTGTATAGAAATCCTTCATATAGCCTGTAGATGACGAATCTGAACTTAGTTTATGAGGGTGTATGTGTGTGCGTCGTCAGCTCGCTCGCTCGGTCGTAAGTCAAAATTTTGTGGCCGCAACTCCTCCTAGACGGTTCAACCGATTTTAATGAAATTTTCAGGATAAATTTGTCTAGTACCCAAGATGGTCATGTGGTTTTGTTTTTTTCCAGTGATGCCAACTTTCCGAGAAAAAAATTACTAAAGTTTTTAAAAATTCATATTGGCTACGTTATTTATCCGATTTTGATCAAATTTTCAGAAAAGATTTCC
The DNA here is from genome assembly GCA_963966155.1 of Clivina fossor. Taxonomy (NCBI): domain Eukaryota; kingdom Metazoa; phylum Arthropoda; class Insecta; order Coleoptera; family Carabidae; genus Clivina; species Clivina fossor. The sequence continues at coordinate 5,376,064 of OZ014561.1, read as the reverse complement.
CTAATGCTCCCATTAATTACATAATTTTATTAATTTTCAGTGTTGCCAACTTTCCGAGAAAAAAATTACTAAAGTTTTAAAAATTTTATTATGGCCATGTTATTCAACCGATTTTACTCAAATTTTCACAAAAGATTCTCCTAGTATTCATGTAATTTATGTAATTTTAACAAAATACAGTGTTGCCAACTTTCCGAAAAAAAAATTAGTAAAATTTAAAAAATTTATTTTGACCATTTTATTTAACCGATTTTAATCAAATATTTATAAAAGTTTTTCCTAGTGCCTAAATAAATTATGCAATTTTAACAAAATACAGTGTTGCCAACTTATCGAGAAAAAAAATCACAAAATTTTTAAAAAATTCATTGTGGCTACATTATTTATTCGATTTTGATCAAATTTTCAGAAAAGTATCTCCTATTGCCCACATAAATTATAATATTATTAAAATACAGTGTTGCCAACTTTCCGAGAAATGTCAAAGTAGTCTATATATGGGTTTACCCATATACTTCTAATCTTGTTTGTTAAACAATCACACGTTAATAAAAGCTTTATTAACTATTACTCAGTCTTTTTTCTCAGTGTAGTGTTAAATTGTTATCAAGTTTTTGTTTATATACAATATGAAAGTAATTTTAAATCAATAGACAATTAATTTGTTTAAACCGCTATAGAAATTAAATTAAATTAGATATAGATTTATTTATGTCTTATATAGCTTGTTTAATTTTCAAATCATTAAAATTTAACGTCTTTATTTAATTTTATTGTCAAATACAAAAAATAACTTTGTCATATAATTGAAATATGATCTTGCTATGGCGAAAAATTAATAAAATGAAATAATTTCCCTTAAACCACAAATAATAATTTTAGACAAAAGCTATATAGGTACCTACATTGAAAGCTAATAATTATATTTCTGTTATAGAAAATGAAAATATCTGTAAAACACAAACGGAGTTGTAATAGAAGATGAGCAGCAGTGCCACAATTCCAGTCTGTGAAAAGATGGTAGGTATACTATTTGTTAATGATATGCTAAGAAGAAGAAAAATAAGAAAAACAAATAGAAAAAAGCCGAAATGTGAATTTTATTTTTAAATAATCAACTGTTTGTATATAGTTTTCTTAAGAAATGCATTTTCTCGTTTGTAATTGTTTGTCTTTCTCCGATCTTATTCATCATTTGCAATTATACGTTCGAATCAGATTTATTATTAATATAATAATATATAAGAATTGTTTATTTTTATTACCGGATGATGATGTCATCACAATTGACCACCCGGTCCGGGTGGTACAACAATAATTCTATCCGAGCCGAGCGTAATGGGCCAACTAAAAGAATATAAATCTTAAACTTCTTGTAGACAATGTTACATATGCACAGATAAAAAGCTGGATAAATCGCATCAATGTAGTATTTATGTTACAAAGAATTTAATGAAGCTGGGGCTTGTAAAAATTAAGTTATAAAATTGAGATTTTGTTTTATTACTATATAGGATAGGTATAGGTAGTTAGAAATTCTATCTCAAAATTTCAATTTAATAATAGATATTTGATTGATTTTAAAATTAATTAAAAGTGACTAACCAGTGTGCATTCAGCATTCATTATTATACAGTTAAATAAAATAACAATTTTTATACATAATATCCTCAGATCGGAAACAAACATATTAGGAAATTTACAGTCGATTTATTTTATCAAACAATTAAAATAATTGAACAAGGTCATACAATCAGCCAATCCACTTCTTATCAAATATGACTAGTTTTCTTTTTTTAATATACAGTGTGTCCCCGGATTGAGTTCACTATAGGTGTAATCGGCAAAAAATTTAAGAATTTAATTTTTATGTTTTGGGATTCCGCCCCGCTTTGTCTGAAAACAATTTTAAGCATATTTTTAGTTTTTTAAAAATCAAGGCGGCTATGAAAAATGTAAAAAACTCTTTTATATTTAGGTAAACGGCCTTTTCTGTCAATAATACGGCATAATGTTCTTGACAAAAGTTGTTGAGAATATGAAATTATGGCTCTGTGCAAAATTTCAAAAAAATCAGTTTTAAAAAAAAGTGTCTGGACATAACGCCGAATCGACAAAACGCCGACTGAGGACACTACACCGACCGTTCATTCGCATTTGCGCAAGCTAAATAAACAAAAGATTGACGCTTGTACAAGCCAAAACGTTGAGGGTTGACGAAAATCTGTCAATACATCAATCTCATGCAAAATATCTAACAATAACAACGATTAGCAGTCGGCGTTTTGTCCAGTCGGCGTTATGTCCAGACACTTTTTTTTAAAACTGATTTTTTTTGAAATTTTGCACAGAGCCATAATTTCATATTATCAACAACTTTTGTCAAAAACATTATGCCGTATTATTGACATAAAAGGCCGTTTACCTGAATATAAAATAGTGTTTTACATTTTTCATGGCCGCCTTGATTTTTAAAAAACTAAAAATATGCTTGAAATTGTTTTCAGACAAAGCAGGGCGGAATCCTAAAACATAAAAATGAAATTCTTAAATTTTTTGCCGATTACACCTATAGTAAACTCAATCCGGGGACACACTGTATATACAGAGTGTCCAAGATAACTCCGTATGCATGGGGATCTCCGGAACTGCTGGAGATACGACCTCGGTTAAATTAGATGAAAGTTGCCTCATTAGTAGGCGAGTTCAGTCATCTTTTGTTTTTTCCAAAAAATTCTTTAGGTTACTAGATATAGACAAAAATGCAAATTTTGCTGTTTTAGATTTTTGCTTATAACTCTCGTATGCAAAACGATACATTATTTTGGTTTGCACTTTCTTAAGACACTTTTTTACACAGAATTTCCAGAAGTTACCAGAATTTTTGTGCCATGTACTGTTTTCGAGATTTATGATGCAACTTTCATTTTTCTTATGTAACTAGTATTTCAATGTAGTGTAATTAAAAAGACCTTTTTTTTCTCTTTCCAGTGATATAACATAGTCCTACTTTATTTTAAATAATAACATGGAAAATTGAAAAAAAATCTATTTTGCAAAGTAATAATTAATTTTTTTAGTTGAAAACTAAGTAGGTCATGTTAAAATAAATGAAACATGAGCCCTACCTTATTTTAAACAATAATATAGAATTATAATCCAAAAAAAAAAAACAATTTATTAAATACTAATGCCATATTTTACATTCGTAATAACTAATAACTATAACAGTAAAATTACATTAAGTGTTCAAATAAACCACCGTTTTCTTGAATGAACATACGTGTTCTCTTAAGCATAGCTTGTGTTAGGTTAGTTTTAGGTATTTAATACCGTACTCAATCAAATTCATGTTTAATATCCTAGACATCCCTACACTGGGTTGCCTTCTTTAAGGATATAAATTTAAATACATTTCCGCGGCTAATACTGCGTTACTTTGACAACGAATGTAACAATAAAGCATTTCAAACTTTTCTAAATTTTCAAACCGCTCTATGAATTAATATTCTTTCAATAAGCACTCCAATAAAACTAACTAACTAACTAAGACAATAATCAGAAGAAAAGCAAAACCAAAAATCTAATAATAAGGAAAACAATGCCTATTTCTCATGTTTCATTTGTTTTGATATGGCCTACTCGGTTTTCAACTAAATAAATGAATTATTACTTTGCAAAATAGATTTTTTCAATTTTTCATGTTATTATTTAAAATAAAGTAGGACTATGTTATATCACTGGAAAGCAAAAAAAAAGATCTTTTTAATGACACTACATTGAAATACTAGTTACATAAGAAAAATCAAGGTTGTATCATAAATCTCGAAAACGGTACATGATAAAAAAATTTTGGTTACTCCTGGAAATTCTGTGTAAAAAAGTGTCTTAAGAAAGTGCAAACCAAAATAATGTATCGTTTTGCATACGAGAGTTATAAGTAAAAATATAAAACAGCAAAATTTGCATTTTTGTCTATATCTAGTAACCTATGGATTTTTTTGAAAAAAACAAAAGATGACTAAACTTGCCTACTAATGAGGCAACTTTCATCTAATTTAACCGAGGTCGTATCTCCAACAGTTCCGGAGATCCCCATGCATACGGAGTTATCTTGGACACTCTGTATATATACCGGGTGTCTACTTTTTTTTGTTACATAGGGAATAAAATGCTAAAATTTTCATTTGGTGATAAATTTTCCCCTAATTATTATAGAACAAAAGTACAAATACAAAAGTTGTTTAGAATTCAAAAATGCATCAAATGATGCCAAATTTATCAATATAGGATGTTCTGATCAAGAATTAGAAGCAAATTAAAATTTCCATTTTTGCGCTCTTTACATCAAAGTGCCACGGAAATTAAACAAATAATTTCATTTCTTCTGGAGTTTGAGTTTGACAGATCGTATTTATTTTATTGTTACGTTCTGTATTATTATTATTATTATTATTATTATTATTATTGAAAATAATGAATAAACTTAATGTAAATGAAAAGCTATTAAGTATAAAAAGTATTAAGTATTTATTATTTATTACAATGAAAGGGTATTTTACTCGGCTGTACACTACGTACTAGCTGTGGTTTTAAATTGTGAATGTCTCCATTATAATTTTAAGTAATTGTTTAATTTATTTATTAACTTCAAGTTATAAAAACAATACATTTGAATTAGATGACTGGCATTATGCCTAATATATTTATTATAATAATTTAAACTTATCCCTGAGGATGCTGTAAGTTGTGCAGTGAAACGTCGGATAAGAGTTTAATAAATAGTAAATAGCTGAACTCCGTAAAACTTTCTTTATTTATTACAATATTCAATATACCTATAAAACAGAAAAATTCATGAATACAAGATATAGGAGAACAAAAACGAAACTAACAATTTAAATTAAATGTTCAAATAAATCGCCATTAACTGCCAAACAATAACCTAATCTGTTATAAAATTCGTGACGTACAGAGCTTAATTGTGTTTGTGTTATATTCAGTGGCATTTTTCAAATCAACAAGATTTTTGATATGTCGTTTATAAATTTTCTCCTTCAAATATGGCCATAAAAAGAAATCGCACGGTGCTAAATCGGGCGATCTAGCTGGCCAATTAATTGGACCACCTCTACCAATCCATGAATTTGGAAAACATTGATCCAAATATAATTTAATGTTGCAGCTGTAATGTGCCGGACATCCGTCTTGTTGATACCAGACAACATTATCTTGAGTTGCACACTCTTCTAACTGCGGACCAATATGATTTTGCAACATATCCAAATATTTTTCGTTGTTTAAATTATTTTCAATAAAAAATGGCCCAATTATACACCTGCCAAAAATTCCAGCCCATACATTAACTTTTTCTGGATATTGGGTACGTGTTGCTACCATTAAATGAGGATTTGTTTGGCTCCATATTCTAAAGTTTTGTGTATTAGGTTCGCCATGTAAAGTAAACGTAGACTCGTCAGTAAAACAAATAGATTTCAAGAAGTTTCTGTCTAAATTGGATTTTTCCATAATAATGTTACTAAATTCGCTTCTAGCCATTTTATCCGCTTCAAATATCTCTTGGTGCGTGGAATATTTATAAGAATGATATTTTTCATTTTTTAGTACCTTATGTATTGTTGAAGGATGCAAATTTAATTCAGCACCAAGTTGACGCACACTAACATTTGGGTTTTCCGTTACACACAAAAGTATATTCAATGTATTTTCTTTAATTGCATTTTGATTTAAATTCTCCTCCTGATCTTCTGCGTTGATTTTTCTACAATTTTTACAACGTTTTAACACACTTCCAGTTTCTTCGAATTGTTTAATTATCCTACGAATAGTCATAGCGGAAGGTATGGGACGGTTTTCAAAGAAAGCGCTGAATAAATCTCTTACTCGTCGTATCGAATTTCCAGTAAAATACCATTTTACGCACTGAACTTTTTCATTTACCTTAAGTTTATTCATTATTTTCAATAATAATGATAATAATACAGAACGTAACAATAAAATAAATACGATCTGTCAAACTCAAACTCCAGAAGAAATGAAATTATTTGTTTAATTTCCATGGCACTTTGATGTAAAGAGCGCAAAAATGGAAATTTTAATTTGCTTCTAATTCTTGATCGGAACATCCTATATTGATAAATTTGGCATCATTTGATGCATTTTTGAATTCTAAACAACTTTTGTATTTGTACTTTTGTTCTATAATAATTAGGGGAAAATTTATCACCAAATGAAAATTTTAGCATTGTATTCCCTATGTAACAAAAAAAAAGTAGACACCCGGTATATATATATATACAAAGTGATTTATAATGAGTGTATCAAATTCATTTCGAATGAAAAATAATAAGTTACCGTAGAAAAACAAAATAAAACAGTGGAGAGGCAAAGTAAAATTAATCTCCCTAATTGTCAAATGTATATATGTTTCTCCAGCATCTCCTCCTAAACCCCTGAACCGATTTTGATGGGAGTGGTGTAGTTTTAATTGGTTCATTCCCTATTTGAGAATAGGTAAGTTTCATCTTTCTACGATTTCATCTTGGTTCTCAAAAATTTCAAAAATTATGTTTAATGCTAACCTGCAAATGACAGCGTAGTTGCGCAGCAACGCACAACGGAAAAGCTGCATACTGAATTTTTGCGCAGTTTCGCAGCAACGCGCGACGGGAAAGCTAGTTATTTTGTATTTTACAAAAAATGTTTAAAGCGAGCTCCTTGAACTTGAATACAAGCATGACCCAAAGAATGGTACACGCGATTAATGTCAATATTATAATCAATTTTATTTAATGCTACCATAATTCTTTTCATCAACTGTTCACGAGTATTAATTTTCACACTGTACACGAGCTACTTTAAATGTCGCCAAAGATAATAATCCAAACTATTTAAATCTGAGGATCTTGCTTGCCATACGACAAAACCTCCACGTCCAATCCATCTATCTGGATAGTTAAGATTTAACCATGAGACCACTTGTCTACCAAAATGGAGTGGTGTACCATCATGTTGGAACCACATACATTGTCGAATATGAAGTGCAGTATCTTCTAACTTTTCATGAAGCCTGTTATTAAGAAAATTTGTCTTACGATTAAATAAATAAGCTAAATAATCGTCAGATTTAAACAGTTTGTGCATAGCTATCTATTTTGGTTTTCTTCAGTAACTAGTTATTAAACTCGTAAATTGACTATGCCACTAATAAAACTTTAATTTCTTGTAGTTACGCAACTAGATAGAATAGGACCTATTTATGTTCATATGACATTTTTCACTCGAAATGACCTCCATAACAAAATGTTAAAGTTTGGTATGCTCGTTATAAATCACCCTGTATAATAATGAAAAACAGTAACAAATTAAAATTGATTTTTTTTACCTGAGAATTTAACGTAATCGATGATTTGACCAAAGCAGGAGGTGAAATAAATGAACGAGCTGCTTCCCTTAAAACGTCTACGAAAGGAATGCTACCAAATACTAAATTACCGTGACTCATATATAATAGTTGTAATACAGATCGAGATAATATGCAAGGACCACTTTTACTAAATTCTAAAAAGAAATCCTAAAACAAACAGATAAGTTTACATTTAAATAAGCTATTAATGAAAATAAAAATATATTCCTACCAATGCGCTATGGAAGGCAACAAAACCATTTATTTTACACACAGTTTTCAAGCGTTCTATCATTTCGTCGAAGTAATCTAATGCTTCTGATCTCGGTTTAATTTTTGTATATCTAGGAAACGTAGGAGGTAAAAGACGCTGATTTATTAATGGTTCAAAACCCAAAATGTTTGCGTGATTAGCTATAATAAATAAACAAGTAAGTATAACAGTTAAATAAGTACTACTACAAAAAAAATTGATTGAAAGCAACTTTACTTGGATCAGCAGACTGAATTCCTAAGTGAACTGTATTGTGCATAACGAATAACATTTCTCCACATAGAGTTAGTAGTCTCTGACAATCTGGTAAAACTATCGATCTTTCATCTTTAGAATGTTGCAGTAAACCGTAAAGGCACTGGTAAAACGCTCTTACAAATTTTATTCGAGTATATAACGCCTCAGTTTCTTCTGCCTAACAATAAAATTCATATACTCATTCTAACTTATACATAAATATATAAATAACAAAACAATAAATATAATATCTATTAAAATAAAACTGCTTTAGGTTAAAGTTCTATATTAATAAATATTCTAAATACAGAACTTTAACCTAAAGTAGTTTTATTGTAATAGAATGAGTTCTGAAAGATTTTTTACTATGTTATAATATCGATTATATACATCAAATAACAATGAAAAATCTGATATGTATTACCTCGTGAGGATATTTCTCATCTGTTTGTTTTGAACGCGACTTTTTATGTAAATCTTCTTCAACTTCTCTTAACATTCCAATAATTCCCTGTTCCGATATATCTGGATTTAATCGATATCCATATTGCATTGGCTGAAAATCTTCCTCTTCAAAAACCATTGCCCTAATATAAATATCTTAATTAGACAACCATTTTGGTTTCGATAGAAAATTAAATATAAACTTGTCCCTTACTTATGTATAAAATCTTTAATTATGTCGATTAATTTGTAAACAGCTAAACAAAATGCTTTGAGCACTTTGTCTTCTATTGAATACGGTTTATGCAAATATAAATTTGTAAAAACTGTCTGAGCTAACAAATGACCTTCTAACCACGATACAATACACGCTAAAGTTGTATCTATTATGCCAATAATTTCACTATTTGTTAATTTATCTAGTTTCAAAGTACCCGCCTGAAATAAATAACGAAATATCAATAGTAGAAACTATTTGGATAAAATGAAATACTACAGCTGAATAGTAATTTTACATACTTGAACAGCTTGCTCGAAGGAAAGTGCTTTTTTCTTGCCTCGATTACATAGCATGCCTGCATCCATTTTCGGATCCATCATTTCAATTGCAGACATTGCCTCAAATAAACCAAATAATTTATCATGTAAAAGTTCACCCAGAGATAGATCTATTAAAAGTATATCGAATTAGATTTATAAAATATTTGTTTTAAAACAACTACCTGTGACTGCTTCAAAAAATTCATTTGTAATATTTACCCAATTATATGCTACTTGGGGAAAAGAATTGTGTTGACTGGAAAGTAATATTTTAATAAAATATAACAAATAAAATTCGTGTTATATATTTACCTACCATTCATTAATATCCATTGTAAATTTATATATAGTAAAAGTTGCAATATTAAATGTACAGAATAATTTAAAATAACTAGAATTTGGTAATCAGTGTTGAAATTAATGTGATATTGTTACTGATGACATTTAATTTTTCCAAATATGTATGTACAAATAAAGGTTATGTCCGACTATTGAAAGAAGAAAAATCTGTGAAACTTTTTTTAAAAAAATCCGGTAGATGGCTCTGCAATCCCATTAAATAAAAGCAGTTACCTACCTATATAATTAATTATATATAAATTTAAAAATATCACATAAAATTATTATTATTTTATTATCATTAAATAACAGTACAAATTTGGAATTTTGCTAAATACAGATTGTATTAAATATTTTACATTATTGTACATACAAGATACAAGTTTTTCTTCTATAAAAATTATTATCACCAAAAGTAATTTTGTTAATTAAAAAACATTTTTATTAAATAAAATTTGTACAAAAATGAGATATTCTACTACAAAATCAAAATACATTTTCTTTTATGAACTTTAATATATTGCATAGTTTGTAGATCTATTTACAATTTTATCATAAATTTATTTATATAAAAATTACATAACTTACATATAATTCCCAATGAAAAATGACTATTTCTGTGAAATAGTTCCAATTCTGAGTACTTTGCCGCATACATACATAAGATAGATAATTTTGTTTTTAAATTAAAATATAAATTACACCAATACCTCACTTTGCGTCGTGGTTACGTTCCAAAAAAACACGACGCAAATTGAAACGACGCAAAGTGAATTATGATTTTCTATAGCAAACCATGTAAAGATCGAAGATAGGTTACAAGGTTATAAAAATACTACTTTTTAAAAAGAAAATTGAACGAAGTAAACATTTAAAAAACAAAAAAAATATAAAATTTTATTACATACATACAAAAAACAAAAAAAAAACAAATTCAATTAAAACAAAATAAAATATTCAATTAATTTATAAAAACAAAATAAAAATTAATCACTGTCTGATGAGTCCATAGTGGCTGTTGTCGTAAGTCGGCTTTCTTTCACAAAAAATTGGTCCAATGTTTTAAAAAAAAAATTAGAGACTCGAACCCAAAACAACGCAACTTCGAAAATCTAACGACGCACAGTGAAAATTAGTACTAATTCAGCAGCGACGCAACTTCGAAAAAACGCAAAACGAAACGACGCAAAGCGAGGTATTGGTGTATATAATACACACCAGAGTAACATACAAAATTAATAAATTATTGACATTTTCTTCTTCAAAATTATCTGACCATTGAAATAACGTCTTTCCTTAAATACATTACGGCATTAACAAAAACATGTGAAATGAAAGTATAATTAGTGCATGATAATATCACAAATATAATGTTTATTTTCTTTATTTTTAATGAAAAATATCTGTTCATTGGATGTTTATATAATTATTGTAAATAAAATTTCTAACGAAAAAAGAAACATTACATAATCATTGCAATATTACAAAAATCATTGTATATATATATAAATATATAAATATATATATATATATATATATATATATATATATATATATATAATTTCTTACAAAATAATAGGAATGTACTCTTATATATATATATATATATATATATATATGTATATATATATATATATATATATATATATATATATATATATATATATATATATATATAAATAGCTCTAATTTTAGCGAAAAATTGTTCAATTAAGTGAGATCTTGCATCAAGTCAACTACAGTTATATTTTGATTATATATTTAATCAATATTTTTATTTGTTTTATAAACAACAAATTTAGATTAAAAATTAAAAAACAAATTGTTACTTTCACTACGTACATGGAACATGATTTATGTCAATCACAATATATAAATATTACAAGTTTTATTTCGAAAAAAGTTTCTTTACTTTCATAGCAAAATACGCTTACAAATTACAATTAGTATTTATATATCTATTCGAGGTCTATATTGCAATATTAACGGAGGATTTTGAAATCTCCATCGTGTCACGTAGAAAAATTTCAATGTGTGATCTTTACCCAATAGTTCGTCATTACACAAAATGTCAATCTAAAAATAATAATTGCAATATTAGTTTGTTATTATACTATTATTATGTGTTTCGGAAAATTTTGTCCATCTTGTTAATGTCCATTTTGTTAATGACACATATTCTGATAAAAAAAATTGAATGTGGCGTGCTACAGGGTTCTGTACTAGGTCCTTTACTTTTTATAATCTACATAAATGACTTACCTCAAAAGATTACTCGAGCCAGTACCTTATTGTATGCTGATGATACCACTTTAATAAATCGTGGAGCCAATCATGTCAAAATTAATGCTATTATTAATTTTACTTTAAGTGAGGCAACAGACTGGTTTACCTCTAATAAACTTCTGTTAAATAAAGATAAAACGCAAAGTATAGTTTTCAGTGTTAATAGGATAGTCAATGATACTACTAGTCTATATAATAAAAATGTTGCAAAATTTCTGGGTTTTGTTTTAGACAGTGAACTAAATTGGAAACAGCATATAGATCATGTGGCAAACAAAATTAATATTGGCAACTATATGTTGCGAAAAGTTGTACAAGTGGTGTCAGCTGATACAATAAGGAATATGTATTTTGCTTTTATCAATACTCACTTATATTATGGCTGTTTGTTATGGGGTAATTCTACAAACAGTGATCGAATATTTTAACTGCAAAAAGCATCTATTAGAATAATGACATTTAGCAGTCAAAGACAATCCTGTAGAGATCTTTTTATTAAACTAAAGATATTGACTTTGCCAAGTATTTACATCCTACAGTGTCTTATGCATACCAAAGATAGTTCTTTTGTAGTTTGCAAAAAAATTGTAATTATCATAACTATGACACACGTACGAAAGAGAACTTTAGATTAGATTTTTGCAGATTGAATATTGCAAAACAACTTCCTATGAATGTGGGAGCTACACTCTTTAATAAGCTTCCATCTACCATACGCGATATACAAAGTAAAGAGTTTTTTAGGTTAATAAAGAGCTTTTTACTAAATAATGCCTTTTATAATATTGCTGAGTTTGTGAATGACATTCACAAACTTACTGTTTTCATATAGGAATTAAATTTACCATATTTTGTTGACTTGTCTGTATATACATTGTTGTATCTTAATCAGAAATAAATTTATTATTTTTATTTTATTATTATTATTAAGAAAAATAATTATTTCAAATTCATCTTCATTGTAATTACAGAATCATTATATATTACAATTATTTTTTTATTTTCATATAAAATCAATATTATGTTTTTTTAATTCATTGTCAAAAATAGTAGAAAAAAACATGAAGGAAAAAATGTATTAAAAAAAATACACTGGGTTTGGAAAAAGGATATCGAAAACTGTCTTATTATAGAAATTATTTATTAATTTTTATAAAACTAGAGCACTTCATCACACATGCGGCTACAGTAACAAACCCTGTTTCTATATTTTTTTAAGATAAAATTTCTCTTAAAGAAGTACTCTGATTAGCACGAAACGTTGAGTTTTCAAATTTCAATATCCTTTTTCCAAACTGAGACGAACAGTCGACGAAATACCTACAACGCAACGGTAGCATCTACTATTACTAACTATTTTCAAACGAAATACATAATAGAGTTATTATAAAAATAACGGACACAATTTTCTGGTAGATCTTGTAAAATAAACTTACGTCACGATATTTTTCCATTCCATTTAAAATTTTCTTCGCTACAAATTTCTTCAAATGCATAATAGTCGCTTGGGCAGAGCACCGAATAAATCTACGCTTAAGTGTTTTAAGGTTAGGCTGATACATTCTAAGCAAACATTGACTTGTTCGTCCTGTCTGTGATAATCGGATTCCGCGTGAACATCAGCTGGCGTTTTCTCCTCTTCCACCTCGCTAGGATTGATTGGAATATCTTTCGGACAAGGCAGACCTCGTAAACGATAAAATTCTCTTTCACGTAGACTTTCACCTGTTTAATAATAATAATATTCTTAACTAACTTATACAAGACTATTCCTTTGAACATTATAATCCATAATTTGGTTTCTAAATGTATGTGTGTATGTGTGCGTGTGTATGTTTAAAAACGCTTAAATTTTCCTAAAAAAAATCGAATATTTTTTTGGGGGTAAAACTTACTCTTCTGTAGATCAGGAACTAATTTATACACAATATCTTGCATTGTGCGATCAAAACTAATATACTGTAGTGGATGAGATTGGTGTATTACAATATTGCACGTTGGACATGTGTTGTTTTCTTCTAAATGCTTGACAAGGCAACTTTTGCAAACTGTTAACAGAACCGATTAAGTACTACAAGAATTAAATGTCAAATCTGAATATCGTACATGTATGAAGACATTCTGTCACCGTAGTTGCGTCTACTAAATAACCTCTGCATATTTTACAAGTAATATGATTATTCAAAGTTTTTAACTTTATTCTTCTCTCCATTATCATAATTCAACAGAAATCATACTTTATTTTATATGAATTAAAGTGAATTGCACTTCCACGAGAAGAACAATTTTTGGCAAGTGTTTATATTGACACTTGACATATATGAAACATTTTTATTTTCAAAAAGTAATAAAATGTATATGCATATTTACATATTTACACTAAAACATTTGTTTTCACACAAAAGTCTATAAAATGGATACAGAAAATATTTCAAATCAGTTCCTTCATTGAAACTTTCTTTTCTTTCTTAAAAAGTTCCAGTTTCGTAAATTATTGTTATCTACATCATATATTGACATATCCACTTACACCTCACAAATATTATTTTGTTCAATACTTAAAAAATAACTGCATTTACATAAAAATGACTTTTCCTTTGAACACAACAGATTCAGGTTAAATGATTAACAACTCTTAACTTTTGAATTATATATTGCGCACACTGTGTAAACCACACTTTATTTTAAAATGAAATTTATAAAAATATTTTAAAAACTGCATTTAAAAATCAAATATTATTATAACTATTATTTATAAGATTATTTGTTATCAGGAAACATAATAAATAGGTACACATACTACAACCACATCCTGAACCACATAACGTTTATGAAGTTAGCTGTAGATTTACAACAAATCGTTTCCAACATAAGGAAATAAAATTTATTTATTTATTTATATATATATATATATATATATATATATATATATATATATATATATATATATATATATTTAACATAAACTAATAAAATAAATAATTATAAAAATTAAAAAAGTTAAGTTTGTATGTATCAGTGGCGCCAATACCAATTTTTAACTTTAGTGTACTAATTTAATAATTACAGTGATACCTTGGCATGTACCTGCCGGTGTTTGTGTGAGGTTATAAGAAACCGAAGAAGTTATTTAGCTGTTTATCTGTTTGATTCTAAGTGCAGTGTATGTACATTATTTGTCAAATTGTTTTTGTTACCTATGAATTTCAGTTTTAAGCTGTAAGTATTCTTTTGTTGTGTGGTGTATATTATATTGTTTTTATATAAAAGTGTTATAAAGGGTAGTGTAACGTCTGTTGATTCTATTTTATACAAAAAATATGTTTTTTTTTAATTTTTGGCTAGTTTTAGAATACTGGCAATATTTTTTGAGGTTTTTGATGTTATATTTTTAACATGCAAATTAATAATTATTTTTTAATTATTGTACAAATGCGAATAGCTTTGATATTGCAATTGAATTTAAAATAAATACTTGTTTAACATCAAAGTGGTTTCATTTCTACGCTTATAATTTTATTTTTTGGTTTTTTCTAATCATAATTAACGAACTAAGTTTTTTCGCTTCCATTAGTTGTATTTATTAGTTGAATTTCTTTGCTACATTTATTTGAACAAAATTTATTATTATGATTTAATGACAGTGAGTGGTACTACAACCATGGTTTTAAAACAATTCTACTACTGTCTTAAGACAAATACTAAACAAATGAATTAAAACACATTAAAACTCAATTTATAGTGCCACACACTGTATCAATTTTTAGCTAGAGTATCGTGTTAATTCTCGATTAATTTCAATAGGAAATAAAATACGTTTGCTGCACTGATTGTACTTTGCATTTGTACCATTTTAAATATTATTTATCTTTGTTCTGTCAGAACAATTTGGTGTTAATGATAGGTATGGTCTTAAAAGCACAATTTATTTATACTTTTCACCCTTTACGCTTCAGCAACGAGCTCTGCACAAATTTGGCTTTATACAAAATTTGTTTTTTTTTTCTGTTTGAGCTTTTGTCATATATTAATATTTAAATTTATTTCAGAACGTTAAATATTTATAAATGAAATCTATTGTACGTTTCCAGAATTCGAACATTGGATTAACAAAACAACCGAAAGAATAAAAATTAAAGACGAGTTTATCCGAAGATAGAAATATGAAATTTGAATTGAAAAGAAAATGACACCAGCATATGCTAGAAGTTTAATAACAGTACAAATTGCGTGATCAGCTTCAAGTAGAATTGGTATTAAAATAGCAAGGTAAATTATTACAATTAATTAAATATAGTGAATCTTCGATAAACTTATACGTATATAAAAGTATTAAGATGATCCATACTTGTCAACTTCTTTAGAGATTGTTTTGTAAATTAATGTGATATGTTATAAACGAAATAATTAGGGTATATTAACCAAACATACATAGCGTTATACAAAGTGTCACGCTTTTGAGATATAATTTTTTGCAAAATATCAATGTAATTAACTAATTACTCTAACATTGTTGTTGTTTAAAACAGTACTTTTGGTAACTTAAATACTCTCTGCAGTTGAATACAATTCGTATTTTGCTTATAAGTACAGAAAGTTCATCATTAAATTATAAAGAAAAGCAATTTTATTTTTAAATATATACTTATGGAAAATATTTGTACAACTTTGAAATGTTAGGCATTTTAAAATGCTGTATCTTTACCGCAAAGTAATGACATATCCGATAATTGAACTTTGCACAAGAAATTTTAATTTTCTGTTACTGAAAACATTTATTTTACAACGTTAAACATTTATGAATTAAATTCACTTTGTGTTTTTAGAATCGGAACCCAGAGTTAATAAATCAATCGAAAGAATCAAATGCAAGTGATGATGAAGATAGAAATATGAAATTTGAATCGAAAAGAAAATGATACGAGTGTGTATGTTACACTATAACAGTAAGAATTCTATGATCATCCTCATTAGTGGACTAGTTATTAATGGAATGGTAAATTAGTTCAATTGAATACAGGGAGGCCTTTCGATGTATTGATTATTTGTTAAATTACATTCTTATTTTAGTATAATTCATACTTGTAAATTTATATACAGGTTGTTTGGTAGGTCGATGAAGTTAATTAGAACATAGTATTAAACAAAATGTGAATAGTCAGTAATTATTTGTTTTAAATAATTAAATAGAATCTTAGACATGGTAAAATGCTTATTTTATTGCTAAACAATGAAATTTATAAAGCCGTGTATTTATACATTTTATCCGCTAGAAGCGCTAACTAAATGCTTATATTACCTTCATGCATATACGACATGAGAAATAAAGTATTATTAATATTATAATTTTATTATAGCTATAATTAACAATACACGTCACTTTTATTTATCATAATTAAATGAATTAGGTTAACTATATTATGACAGCTAACAAATTGTTTTCAAATAAATATTGTCAGTTTGGAGCGGAACTAGCCTATCTCTATTTTTTGAGTTTACAAACGTATTATCAAAATAGTCTTTTAAATTTATATTTGTATTATTTTTTACGAGATAGTTAATACACATTTTGTAACTTTCTACATCTTCATTATTTATTTCATCAGAGAATAAACAAAATCACCATCACCATCTTTAGAGTTAGGATTCATATTATGTTTTTCAATTAAAAATTTCATTAATACCGAATTAAGACTAGAAGCAGTTAAATGAAGTATTAGGGAACCATATTTATTGGTTGCATTCAAATTTGCTTTATGTTCCAACAGTGGCGTAGCGAGGGGGGGGCAAGGGGGTCTATCATGCCCCGGGCGCCACTCGCAGAGGGGCGCCAAATGGTCCCCAAGACAAAGAGGATTTTCCGGAAAATTAAAATTTTAAAAAAAATATTTTTCTTGTCATAATAAAATTATTTTGAATCGTTATGTAAAAATATCGTAAAATTTAACATTATTTTGTTATTCTTCGAGCAAACTTAAAAATGCAAAGGCAATTTTTTATCTTTGTCGTCATTCATTCGGTTCCACAACCCCGCTGCAAGGAGGCCAGACGCCAGACCCTATTTACTAGCGGTCGGCTCTCGGCCGGCTAGCTAGGTATCTGCTATTGTACGTCGCCAATAAAAGTAACATCTGGAAACAATTTCCTCTGTTTTGCGAATTTTATGTATATCTTTAACAACTATAGTTATCTACTTTTAGGGATCTTTATAAAAATTCTGTTTTAAATAGTAGTTGCAATTGCAAACAGAAGACTGCGTCAGATTCAATTATAAATATTCAAAAATATGCGTTTTGTCACGTACTGATTATACAATATAGCAGATATTCAACATTTGCGACAACATAAAATATAGTTTCTTTAAAATTTTTTAGTCCAAAGTTTTATTGCTTTGGGAAATGTTTATTTATTTCCGCTTGTTCTCTAGTACTCTTTAAGTCTGGGCACCCCACCCACCCTCTATGGAAAACTGACCAATTAGATTATCTTGCTGTAGTAATAATTTTTTTCTATCCAAAGATGATAGATTTTAGAAATTCATCACCACTTATCAGTCATCCTCTTGTTCGCCAAGTTGAGTTGAAACTAATTTTCTTAGTAACCCTCGTTTGCAAGTTTTAAGTTTTTATTTAATTGTGAGTGATTTAGTTTTATTTAGCAGCCGACAAGTTCAAAAGCAGGTGAATCAAGTCAATCAGTGCGATAGGGATGTTGGCACAAAACATCTACTAGACAATTCTATTATTCAGTAAACTGTGTATGAGTGAAATTATAAACATTGTTCAATAAAATAATTGAAGAAATAGACAATATTCAAATTTTATTAGTATATTGTTTGCAATTTGCAATAAAGTAAGTTCTTTTTTTTATATTTTCAGGGTTACCACTGGTTACCAAAATCTATTTTTCTCGTATTTTTCCTGTGTTATTATCACTTTTTCCTGTTTTAAATTTAGAATTTTATTATGACTTATACTCTTGCATTGGTAATATTTATTTTTATTTTCATAATAATTTCAACTAAATGGCTCGTTATATGTTAATATTTTTTATTGAAATATATATTATAAAATCTAAATAAGATAAACTACATTTTTTGTTGATCACATTTGTAAATAATCACAGTTCATTAATGATTTTATTAGGTATAGGTTTTGAGTTATTTTTCCATCAGTTTTTGTCAGAACGTCTGAATAAATTAATATAAAATTATTTTTTGTTGATAAATACTTGAATCAGTTCCTGTGTTTATAAGATATTATTATCAATGTGTTATTAAAAATTGAATATTTTTCAATTAATATAATATTAAAATTATCCAAATTAATGTATTAATCTTATTTTGAAGTTTACTTAGAATTTCAATAAAAGTTTATACAATACATATAAAAGAGTTATTTTGTAAAAAAAAAAAACGTATGTGATCAGATTTAAATAAATATGTATGCTTGAAAGAATTAAACAATTTAATTATTATGCAATGTTGCCAATTTTCCGTAAAAACTATTCAAAATTTATTTTAAGCATACTATTTGTAAGATTTAAAACAAATTTTTAAAATAGATTCTTTTTATGCAAAATAATTACAAAATTTAAACTTTGCAAAATGCTGGCTCTCTTGATGAAACAGTATAAATTGTTTATTCTCATTTCTTAGTATTTTTGTAATAATGTCAATGTATGGGTTTACCCATATGCTTCCTAGTCATGTTATTCTAATTTTTGAAATGCTTGAAGAAAAAATAGCATGTCACTCGGAGCAGAATACTGTTTTTATAGTAAACATTTTTTTCTTTTCTTTGTAACATGATAATCGTAGATACAAATAAACCTTTTTCCTATTTCATATAAAATTAAACTTAAATATTTTAAAAAAAATTTTATATATAAAATACATGTAAAATTATAAATTACTTTTTATTATTATTATGAAAAATTTGCTTTGAAAAATTATTTTAAGCGGTAAACCTTAGTTATATTCATCTATTGAATATATCCATTGTATTTTCTGACGTAGAATTTGTAATTAACTTAATTAAAAATAGTTATTTAAAGATGATTCTTATAATTAATAAATGTTGTATACATTGCTAGTCTGTAACTTTGAATAAATTCGGTAAACCATAGATATATTTTTATTTCGAAAAATGCTTGGGCACTTCGATTATTTTTGTTACTTTTTAGCCCGTTTTAAAAATGTGCTATATTAAAAATATTTTTTTTTATTTAAATATTTTACTGCGTATTTTTAAAAAGCATATCAAATTATTCGTAACTGCCAAATTTCAAATTTTTATTTTTATTTTTGTATAAGAATCAATGAGTGTAGGTTTAATTTCCCCCGAAATAATTAGAAATGTTCAAAACGAGTTTCAATCCCGTTTAGGGAACTGTCAGATAGTGAATGGACAGCATTTTGACCATTTATTGAAATATGTAAACTATTAATGTGATAGATGTTTCTTATTATTTTCCAATTAAAATTAATTTTTTGTTTAATATTTTGTAAATGACAAGAAATAAAAATTTTAAATTTGGCAGTTACGAATAACTTGATATGTACTTTAAAAATACGCAATAAAAAACAAGGCTACATTTAAACAAATTAGTGATCACGTTGTATATCAAATTTGGGACACATTGAATACTACTTTTTTTTTATGAACAATGCCCTCAACTTAAAATACTAATCAACGTGTCCGAGCATTTTTTAAAATAAAAATAGATTTGTGATTTACTGAATTTATTCCAAGTTAGCACTGTGTGCATACATAAATTAATGCCGCCAATTCAGAATAATCGATAGCTCCAATACTACAAAAAAAAATTTAACGTGAAAATTTTTTTCTCTGTGTTTTGACTAAATATTTTCTACGATTCAAGTTCCCTGTATTTTTTCTGTTACCCTGAGTTTTCCAAAAAGTGGTCACCCTGATTTTATTTACAGTTGTTGTGTTGTTCAAAAGTAATATCTTAATTAATACAATAAAAATTTTTTTTTATTTAGACTATGTCAATGCCAGGAAAAAAACTTAGCGGTTCTCAGAATCGGAAAAGAAAACTAGAGCAAGAAAAAGAAGCTCAGAAATCCAGAACAATAATGGAATCATATTTAGTAAAAAAATCGAAAATGGAAAAACCAGAAGATAAGAAGGATGAAGAAGTAAAATCAAAGTCAGAATCATATTCAGGTTGTACTCCTACTGCTGCTAAACTTTTATGCTATAACACATCAAAACAAATACAAGAAAATGAAGATGATGAAGATGAGGGTCCAAGTACAGCAGAAGTTCTAAATCCATGTCCACATCTATTAAAAAGTACAGAAAATGCAACAGAAACCCTCACTGTAATTCCGGACGTTTTGGAGTTCAAAGATGTTGCTTATTTAAAATTTAGTAATAATCATCCAATAATATCGAACCAACTTCGCACAGAAATGATTATTCGTGGATTCCGCATATTTCAGAACAAATCCAGTCTAAATGCAGTAGCAACATCAGCTAATCGTCTAATGCCAAAATCTTGGTTTTCTCGACGGGTCGGTAATGAAGAAGAAGGAATAGAAATTACCCGATCTTGGTTGTTATATTCACCAAAAAATAATGCAGCGTACTGCTTTTGTTGCTTACTGTTTATTACATCAGATTCCGATACACAATCATCTTTCGTAACAGCATCTGGTTTTAATAAATGGAAGAAAAAAGATAAATTGATTAGCCATGAAAAAAGTCCAAAACATCGGAAATCGTTTACAACGTGGAAAGAAACAGAAAGAAGTTTAATTAATAAAACGGGAATCGATGCATCATTAGAAGCAAATATACAGTCCGAAAAAGAACGGTGGCGAAATATATTGCAACGAATATTAGCTTGTATGAAGTATCTGATTATACAAAATCTTCCTCTACGTGGTCATGTTGAAAATCTAGCGCTTCAAGATAGTACAAATATCGGAAACCTATTATCTTTACTTAAACTTGTAGCTCAGTTTGATCCTCTACTAGCAAATCATCTTAAAAATGCAATAGAAACGCCAAGAACTGTCTCATACCTGTCACCACAAATTCAAAATGAATTTATTCATCTTCTAGCTTCCACAGTTCGAAATCAACTAATAAATGATATCAAAATAAATAAATATTATGGACTTTTATTTGATTCGACTCCTGATATCGCTCATCGAGAACAAATGTCACAAGTTTTTAGGTATGTAGATATTGATTTTAAAAACAGAAAAGTTTCTATCAAAGAATCTTTTTTGGGATTTATAGAAATGCATGCTAAAGATGCAGCCTCAATTGAAAGTACAATTTTAAAAAAATTAAATTCCGATCAGATTTTATTAACAAACTGTAGATCACAATGTTATGATAATGCTGCCGTGATGTCAGGTCACATATCTGGCGTTCAACAAAGAATTATGACAAAAAATAATAAAGCAATATTTGTAAATTGTGATAACCATTCATTAAATTTAGTAGGAGTTACTGTAGCTAAGCAAGATCCAGTCGTTGTAACATGTTTTGGCATAGTTGAAAACATATATCTCTTTTTCTCACGGTCAACATTGCGATGGGAATTATTAAAAAATGCTTTAAAAAGAACTGTTAAACGTGAATCTGAAACACGATGGAGCGCCAGAGCACAAGCGGTTAGCGTTATTGTCGATGGGCTGGATGAATTAGTAGAACTGTTAGAAAAATTAGCAGAGGACAGTACTACCACAAGTGACACCAGAAGTGAAGCTACAATTTTGTTGCAAAATATATTGAATTTTAATTTTATAACTTTAATTCATTTCTGGCATGAAATCTTGAGGAGAATTGATCGTGTGCAGCTCAGATTACAAGATCCTAAAATGAATTTTAGAGAAGCGTTCCATGATCTTCAATCATTAGCGACTGAACTTGCAGAAATTCGAGACAAAATCTGTGAAGGAGCAATAGAAAATGCTAAGTCTTTTTGTGACAAATGGGGTATTGATAAAACAATCCGTATTAGAAAACGCCGAAAAATGCCCGGAGAATTGGCTAGAAATGTTGGCCTTTCCGCAGAAAGTGAAATTTCTCGCATTATGAAAAGCGTTCTTGATCGTCTGCAGCAAGAAATAAGTACAAGATTTTCACGACTGAGTGATCTTAATTCCAAATTTGGATTTTTACTAGACGTTGAAAATTTGTTAAACAACAATAATGTTGATAACGATCTTGAAAAGAATTGTAAAAATCTGGGTGAATTTTACAATACAGATTTTAATGGATCAGAACTCTATATCGAAATATGTGACTGCAAGATGTTACTCCGCAGTAGAAAAGAAACTAAACCTAAAACTCCGTTAGAGTTTCTTACTTTTATAATCTCGTATGGAGAAGATGTTTTTCCAAACTTAAGAGTCGCACTTCAAATACTCCTGACTATTTCAGTGTCAATTGCTAGCTGTGAACGTTCGTTCAGCAAATTAAAATTAATTTTGACATATCTACGATCGACTATGGGACAAGATCGCTTAAGTGACCTAGCATTTTTAAGTGTGGAAAGAGAAAAATTTGAAATGATTGACTTTGATGAAGTAATTGATAAATTTGCTGCATCGAAGGCAAGAAAAATGTATACCTAATAATTAATTGTATTATATTATATTATTATTATTAATAATAAATACATCTACTTATATATAATATACATTAACTTTTTTCATTGTTTAAAAATAAAATGCATAATATGTACTGAAATCCTGTTGAAAGCGTTAACGAAATTAAAATAAAATACTTTTTTCTTCCTGCTGAAAAGTTTTGCAAAAATAAGTTGTCCTGTTGCTTTTTAGACGATGATATTCTAAATATTATATTACTATATGTTATTCGGGGGTAGGGGGGGGGGCGCGAAAAAGGTATCGTGCCCCGGGCGCAAGTTATGCTCGCTACGCCACTGTGTTCCAATAAAGATTCAATTAATTCTTCGCATCGTTTGATGTTTTCTGAATTTATTTTCGCACAAAATATAGCGTGCAATGGGGTACGACCATTAATATCTGTAATATTTGAATCAATTTCCAACTTTTCTATTATTAATATGTTTTAATTTTCGTTTTAAATAAGCTGCTGATATTTGTAGGCCAAGGGGAATAACGATATCAATTCACTGTTGTTTAATAAATTAAATTTTGTTTCTAATCAGGGCCGTATTTAGGATCTGTAGGGCCCTAGGCTGAACCTGTGGTGCGGGCCCTTACGAGGGGGGGGGGGGGTTGTGATTTTATAATTTTAAATAAACATGTTAGGAAAATGCAAGATAAAAAAGGAATGTAACAAACAAGTAAATTTTACTTAATTTATTTAATTGAAATAGAGTATTTAAAAAAATAAATTATAAACTTAGAAATGAAAATATCAAATAACCTTAGTGGCTAATTGGTTTTGCGCTAACACTTAGTACTAATGAAGCTGTATGTACTAGTGAAGTGTATTGTCACTGGTTGCAAGTCGGGTTATTCTGTTTTATGAAAATTTAAGTAAAATACTTAAAAGGTTATTGATTAAACAATTATTTACTTTAAATTTGAAACGTGTGGTGCGGGCCCCTTTGTGGTGCGGGCCCATAGGCTGCAGCCTATGTAGCCTATGCTTAAATACGGCCCTGTTTCTAATACTTTTGAAAATAATTCAAGTACTGAATTATCATCAAGTGAATCTATTTCTACTGTATTTATATTTTCCCAATCAGACATTTGTGACGTAATGAAAATTTTGAATTTACTAGTTTTAACATCGTCTTTAAATTCGTCAATTGTGAAATAATCAAGGAATGCCTCTGTGTGCCGGACATTATCAAAAATAAACAAGACCGGAATTTTTTGAAAATACTTATAAAATTCACTAATAATTCGGGAATGATTCGTTTCGTTTGCGTTAAATTCATACAACTCCGTAACGAAATCACGAAATGATTTATTTAATGTGTTTTGATTTTCGGCATTTAAACAAACTGTATTGCAATTATAATCTTGTTTCCGTTTCTGTATATAATACCGAGCTTATTCGGTTTTGCCATAACCTGCTGGTCCACAAAGTACTACAATATTACTCTCTTCAAATTTACTATCAATTTCAAGCAGCTCTTCTTCTCGGCCAACAAACGAAGTAGTGGGGTTAAAAAAAAGGTATGAAATTGATCCGTTTATATGCCTTTTTGCAAAGTTCATTGTGCCTGAGTTTATACCACCAATAATAGTTACCAAATTTTTCGCTTGATAATTATTCTGAAATATATTTATTACATTAATTTCAAGCCTAATAAGTTTACAATAATTTTAAATTACTTATTAAAAAAAATATGTAAAAATAAATCTAAAAAAATGTTATTAAAAAAAATACTTTGAGTATATTAAAATTATAATTATAATTATAAAATATTATTGATTTAATAAATATTGTAGCGGTTCTTATTTTTGCAAGTTTTGAATTTCAAGGAATGCGCCCTCCCCAAAATTGTTGTAAACTGTGCAAAAACTATAGTTTGAAGCGTTTTGGCTCAAAATTTTGTGAATGATTCATGCCCCAAAACAACTGAAGTTCGAAAATTATTAAAGTACATCACATTTGGAAACAGTTGTAATTTTTTGGCGTTTGTAAGGAAAAAACTTTTCTTTCGAGATTATATAAAGAAATACGACGGTTTCCAATAAAATTACATCGTTTTAAAATTTGGAAAAATTTGACAAAAGTTAAGCATTATACATTTAAGTAATTTTAAAACGCTATAACTTCTTTATTTTTCATTCAAAATACATGATTTTTTTAGCATATTTTAAAGAAAATTTTAATGTACTTTCATAATTTTAACATTTACAACCATTTAAATTAAATTTTAATTGTCCCAGAAGTGCTTAAATGTTAGAAATTTTTCGAACTTCAGTTGTTTTGGAACATCTTGTTATTCACAAAATTTTGAGATACAACGATTCAAATTTTGGTTTTTGCACAACTTACAAAACCTTTAGGAGGTGCACTCCTTGAAATTTGAAACTTGGTAAAAAAAGAACCACCATAATATATATATATATATATATATATATATATATATATATATATATATATATATATATAAAAGAAATTTTTTCGTGGGATAAAATTAGTTTGTAAGCGTTTTTGATAAGTATTTCAAAAAATATTGACAGTACTATCGATTGTGTAAGAAGTGAAATGACGTTAAATATTGAAGAATGTTCGAATAGTTTGTTTTTTATTGGTAGTACTGTCAGTATCACTCAAAGTTGGGTAGTATTTACAAAAAATATATTTTAAATAATACTTTAGTATTTGAAATACTCTTTTAATAAGTATTTAGTAATTCCATTTAGAGCATAAAGTATTTATAAATGAACTTAAAACTTAAAGTACTATAAAGTATTTAAATTACTGCAAAGTATATAAAATACTTGAAATTATTTAAATGTTACAATGTTATAAATTACTTCAGCACATGCTTTAATATCAATATAGGGCATAGTTATTTAGTTTATGTTTAACTGACATAGGATTTCTTTAATTTAAAAAAATATAAAAATTCAATAAACAATTGGGTTAATTAAAGATTATCTGGTATGTAAAATTTTTTTTTTTTATTTGTGACTAAAAAAGAGCTTCACCAAGCACTGAAGATACTATCTGCGACGTATGGCAAAACGTCTGCGATGAGGATAGATTGACTACGGCATACTAGCTCAGAAAATTATATATATATATATATATATATATATATATATATATATATATATACCGTGTGTTGACTTGGACCGTCGTACATAGGGATTTAGCATGTAAAATTAGACATGTGCGATTTCCTGCTTCCCAAATTATTTTACATAAAAAACTTTGGGATAAATAATAATAATTGAGTTGAACGATAGTACCGAAACTAGTTGCATGTAAAATAAAATCAAAGTAGTTTTATTTAAAAAAAATCGTGACCTAAATCCCTGTTGGAGAAGAAATTAAATTTGGGATAAATGTTTTAGGAAACACTTTTTTACATGTAAATCAATTAACAAATTATTTTTTTTTGGAACTATCCCAACGTCAGGAATTAGCTCTAAAGTTGCCAAGAAATTGACTGAAAATGGCGTGGGTGATGATGATGATGTACGTAGGGTACACCGAAACGTCGATTATTATTAAAATTAATACAGAACTATAGCCGTTTTATTTCAAAATAATTCGTTTTTTTTGTTATTGTAGCATATACACTTATCAATCTACATTTATTAAAGATTCAGTTAATATTTCATGGAGAACAGAAATTAATATACCTATTTTACGACAAATTTTTTACTATCTAGAGAAAGAAAATGGATAAAACTTAAAATAAATTATACAACATAACTCTATTAGTATGTAACGAAATACAAACTTACCTATATTGATGAACTTGATCCTGCCATTTCTTGTTGTTCAGACAAACTTCTCTGTTGATTTGCCGTTTTAATTATTTTTTAAGATATTTTTAGATAATATTTATTTCAAATATTATATCTGAAAAATAGAAAAAAATAATTTAATAAAGTACATTGCGTAAACTAATTAATTTTTTTACATTATTTCGCATAAAACAGGTTGTTAAAAATTAGACAAATAAGAAATAAGGAAGTTTGCAAAAAAATATATATTTAGTATAACTCATACTTAAACAAAATTCATAATCTACACTGTAATACAGTTGCCATTTTACATAAAACCCATAGTAAAAAAATTACATATTACTTCAGCGAAACGATGATTTACATAAATATTTTCTGTAAAAATAATTTTGTAATTTTCAGTAAAATAATTAATTTACCATATTATGTATGTTTCTTCTTTTTATAAAAAATGTAAGTAAACTTACATATAATAAATAATATATGTATTTTATATTTATATATAATATAAAATTTTTCTTGTAACGTCTGTAAATATTGAACAGTTGCCCCAGGTTTTTAAGTAAAATTACCGAATTTTTTGGTAATGTTAAATAAACCAAATTAATAATAATTAAAATAAATACTAGAAACAAAAATTTGAAATATTTAAAAGAAAAATCACGTGATGAAAAACATTGTGCGACATAAGTTAGTTCTATATACACTGTAAACAAAGTTATCATTTTAAATAAAACCCATATTAACATTTCATGTTATTTCAGCAAAATCGATGGTAAACATAAACTTTCTGCAAAAATAACATAATTTTGTAATTTTAAGTAAAGTAATTAGTATATCATATTATATATGTATTTTTTGTATCGAAAATGTACATAAACTTACATAAAATATACGTAACGTTTATAAATTTAAGTATTTAAATTAGTGTTAATCAGTTTTTATGTAAAATTACAAAAAAATTTTTACAGTGTACTTATTTAGCGTGGAAGTTCTATAAAAACCATATTTTTGATATTATTTTCTACATGTACTTTGACATATAATAAAAAAATAGTAGTATAAATATGTGAAACTTCCTTATTAGGGTTGCAACCTTTTTTCTTGATCGAAGAATTCTAATCAATAAAATTGACTTATAATGAATGCAATGCTCATAATACATAATTTACGAAAATGCCGTATTCATAAATAGGATATTTATTGCTAATTAATAATATTTATTTAAATATTTTACAAAATCATTTAGAAATTCTAAAATATTGAAAACTACAAGATATGTAGAATAATCACAATAAAATATAAGTAATAGTCTAGTTTCAAATTACATATCTCAAAAAGTAATCTATAGTTGGACTTATACTTTCTGTTTGTCGGAGGACACAGACAAACATAATTTTAAAAAATGCAACAAAAACTGAAGGATTTTTCTTCAAAAAGAAAAACTGTTCTTCCGAAAGAGGGTGGACAAGTGGCCATTCTAGTTATTATACATTTTAAAATGACAAATAAATAAATATTTAAAAAAATTTATATAAACTGATAAAATTTAAAGATTAGAATAATAAATAGACAAATAATTGTATAAGAACAATATTTATCAAATAAAATGTTGAACAGTCTATTCCATAATATTACTGTATGACAGTAATAAACAAATTGATATTATATTACCGTATTGCCTATGTAAAAGGAAGTCATTATGTTATAATAATGAAAACATTATTATACATTACAGTACTTACTATATACATCACCGGTCAAATGTATTTAATCTGATATCTCCAGCAATTATATTGAAAATTTTTTAATGACAATTATTGCTATAGTGTTTATTTATGATAATACTCAAAATATTGAGATTTTAAATTTTTCCCAAAATTTCACATGATAATCAGTCATTGAATCGGCTGTTAAGCTATGCATCAATGACTGGCCAGTTTTAACCGTAGACACGTGTTTCGGTCTTTAGGACCTCATCAGTACGGTGCTCTGATCAGTCGCTGAAAGGCGACTGATACCGGTGTTAGTTCTGACTGCCTTATATGGCAAGTACTTTGAACAACTAACGGCGAGTAATAAATAAATACCACCAACGCCATCTACACAATAATGCGATAAGCAAGTATAATACTAGGACATTGAACAAATAAATGTTCGTATTGTCATTGTGAAATTTAATATAATAATACTCAAAATATTGAGATTTTAAATTTTTCCCAAAATTTCACATGATAATCAGTCATTGAATCGGCTGTTAAGCTATGCATCAATGACTGGCCAGTTTTAACCGTAGACACGTGTTTCGGTCTTTAGGACCTCATCAGTACGGTGCTCTGATCACTCGCTGAAAGGCGACTGATACCGGTGTTAGTTCTGACTGCCTTATATGGCAAGTACTTTGAACAACTAACGGCGAGTAATAAATAAATACCACCAACGCCATCTACACAATAATGCGATAAGCAAGTATAATACTAGGACATTGAACAAATAAATGTTCGTATTGTCATTGTGAAATTTAATATAATAATACTCAAAATATTGAGATTTTAAATTTTTCCCAAAATTTCACATGATAATCAGTCATTGAATCGGCTGTTAAGCTATGCATCAATGACTGGCCAGTTTTAATCGTAGACACGTGTTTCGGTCTTTAGGACCTCATCAGTACGGTGCTCTGATCAGTCGCTGAAAGGCGACTAGTTAGTTAGTTCTGGCTGCCTTATATGGCAAGTACTTTGAACAACTAACGGCGAGTAATAAATAAATACCACCAACGCCATCTACACAATAATGCGATAAGCAAGTATAATACTAAGACATTGAAAAAATAAATGTTCGTATTGTCATTGTGAAATTTAATATAATAATACTCAAGAATATTGAGATTTTATATTTTTCCCAAAACTTCACATGATAATCAGTCATTGAATCGGCTGTTAAGCTATGCATCAATGACTTGCTTGAATTTAAATTTAATTATTCAAAATGCAACCGCCAGATTTATCAGAAATTGCGTATTCAACCAAAGAAACATTAATTCTCACAAATCACGTAACAAATATTCTGTTTTACAACTATTACTAAGGTTAAGCTTGCTTGTTATGTATTGCTATTTATTTTTAATATAATTTGGTTTGGAACACTTAAAAAAAAATAGCATATGACACTCGGAATAGGAAGCTCTTTTTGTGTTTCACCCAGATTGCTGTATCTGAGTTCAACACAATAAAGATCGTTTTCTACTCCTCGTTAACATAATATACTATTACAATATTATTTTTTTTAGAAAAAATACAAGACTAATAAAAATAGTGTATAATTAATCGAATTTATTAGGATTTCATTGAAAATTTAAAACAACACATTAAATATTCGTATCAATGTCGTCTAATTTTGCAGCAGCTATAATTAAAATAAAACTGTTTTAGGTTAAAGTTCTGTATTAATATTTATTTATAATCAACGTTGCGACGAACACAATGTCGGTCTGCATCAGGAAAAATGATAAATATCTTTATAAATTTCTACTGCTTCATTTATCAATCTACTGTTAATATTGATTGATCTTGCAATAATTACAATGTCTTCAAATCTTACATCATGAAGATACTCTAAGGCGTTAGAGTTAAATAAAATTTGGATTCTTTTATTTAATAATTTATAACATTTTGTGATTTAGTTACTTATTGTTTAGTATATTATTATTATATTATATATTTTATAGTTTCTACGTTCTGTTTATTTACTTTAAATGTTAGTTTTATCCTTTTTCATGATGATAATGGTCGTTGAGTTCGTTGAAATATTGATTATCAATAAATATTAATACAGAACTTTGAACTAAAGCAGTTTTATTTTAATATAATTAGTCCTGAAAGAATTTTTACTATGTTAGTATATATAGTAATTTTAATTTATTTTTCAGTTTTTTTTTTCAGTCAGTTAATTTTATAGTTAAGAAATTATATAATTTTAAATGTAATTCACAATCAATTTCAATTTAACATACAAAATAAAAATATGGACCACTTGAGAGACGCAGGCTGTCAGTTTTACAGTCTCGTAGCATTTTAAAAAAATAATGAAATTGGTTGTGAATTACCAGATTAAAATTTATCTACATACCTTTCGTTGCCGGATATCAGCGTATAGTAGATTGATAAATATCAGTCAAGATGGCGGCGATTGTATGAGACACAGTGCAGTTTCTGAGTATAATTTTCGTTCTGCTAAATATGAATCTACAGGCTGTAACAGAATAACTATTCCTAATTTTCAGAAATGATAGAGTGCACTTAGAGAAACATTTTTTATTAATAAACTAGTGTCCAAAAATTTCTCGGTGTCAAGATACACTAGATATCGTTAAAAACAATTTTAATTATTACAACGTCAAAGAGTAGTTAAGTTAAGGAACATTTTATTAGAAATAATAGTGCATTAAACTTTATAAAAATTGTTTGAAGTTACGACCACCATTTACGATACACAAGTTGTAACGATGTACAGGGTGGGCAAATTTGGACGTTTTCATAGTGGAACTCGGAAACATAAGAGATATGGAAAAATGGACTGCGCATCCTCGATCGCTTTTTTTGAGAGAAACTCAATTATGAAAACAAAAATTAGCTATCGTTTTTTGTTTTCGAGTTATGGCGAAAAGTTCGCTTTTTCCGTATTTTGATAAATGGCGATATCTCGATGGTTTTTTAAAATAGATGAAAATAATTTTCACATTCTTAAGGCATTTTTTTGAGTAGAATGAAATGGTCTTAACGGATACTATAAATCTTAAATTAATTCTCGGGTTATAACATAAAGTTGTGTTTTTTACAATCGACTGCCGAAAAAAAAAAAATAATTTTTCCGGATACTAGTTTATTAATAAAAAATGTTTCTTTATGTGCCCTCTATCATTTCTGAAAGTTTAGGAATAGTTATTCTGTTACATCCTGTATAACGAAACCATAAAACGATTCTAACTTTAATAATATTATAAACATTTCAGAAACTGTATATTTCAAAAATATTCTAGTATTTTTTCTTGTAATTAAAATTAATTTACATACCTTTTGTTGCAGATTTAATTTGGTATATATCAGTTAAGATGGCGGCGACCTTATGAGACACACAGTGCAATTCGTAAGTATGTTTTTGGTTTGCCAAATTAGAATCTACAATTTTTGTACAATATTATTATTTTTGCGCAACAGGCAAGGTTTTTTTTTTCAGGCGTGTTAAAAGTAAGAAAAAAACTCACTTGTTTTATTTGCATTTACTAATATTGACTGTTAGTTAATTGTACTATTTTTAAAATAAAATATAAAATTAAATGATTAAATGAAATAGGAAAATAAGATATGAAATACATAAAAATTACTCAATATTTTGACAAATTTGTATATGTAATAGTTTTGTTCAAGCCAAAATGCCTGTTAGTATGAAACTGTCAGAAGCATGAATAGTTTGATTTTTAGCGTGCAATTTTAAACATTTGTGAACAATTAAATCAAATTGCGCATGCTCATGATTATTTCCAAGGGTTTCAAATTCTTTTGTGAACAAAATTAATTTATAATTTTATATAAAACTATTGTACAATTTTTACTTTATTAATATTATAAATATATGTATATTTTAAAAAGATTCTAGTATTTCTTGTTTTGGATACATTTTACCTACCTTTTGTTATAGATATTAGGTTAGATAACAGTCAAGATGGCGACAGTGCAATTTTTCAATGTATTCTTGAATTTCCAAATATGAACCTATAACTTTATGTACAATATTATTATTGACATAACTATATTTGAAACCGTCAGATGATTTTAATTTTAATAATGTTACAGATGTTACAAAAACAAGCATACTTAAAACAATATTATAAAATTTTTTTTATTTTAAAATTAATTAAATGAAAATTTATTTACACACCTATCGTTACTGATATCTGCCAGTTCCGTCCGTAAGCTAAGTGATAAGTTAAGGGTTGCTAAGGGAGATAATCAATCCCATTCGTCCTTAATAAATTGGTGAAAATAGGTAGATTGTATATGACTTTTCTATAATTCCAGGAACATTACTTATTATGGAAAATTTCCATTAATATTAAGGATTAAGTTATAGTTATGGCATCAGTTGGTACCAATAACAATCTTTACCTGTTTTCGGATGTTAATTGATGTATGCCTTGAGATGGAACTAAAGTAGATCCGAAATCAAACAACAAGGTCGGGACTCAACTAACATAGATCTGACGTAACAATAAAGTGATATATAACAGTAAAGATGACGACTGTATGAGACAAAGTGCATATAGTATATTTGTTGCTTGTCAAATTTCAACCTATAACTCTTATATTATTGCTATTGATATAATTATTAAAAAAAACATGCATACTTAAAATAATATTATATATTTTGTTTTATTAAAAATTGGTTGAATTAAAATTTATTTATGCACCTGTTGTTGAAGTAGCGTGATACGTATCAGTTAAGATGGCGATCGTGTGAGAAAATATCGAATTATAACCTATAACTCTTGCACAATGTTAAAGACAACGTAACACAAATAAACTATATTTACTTTGTTTAACTGCGAAAACAATTCGATGATTTCTGTTTTGATAATATTAAAACTATTTGTGTTGTAATAAATTTAATAATATCTATTAAATATTATTTGTAAAAGTAAAAATTAAACTTGCTTTGCCTTTCTATTTGTATATGGAATAGAAAATTGTTTTATATTGTATAATATAAATCCAGGAAATAAAAAATTATGTTTGTAAAATTTATCTATAGGTATTCGTATTAAGAATTGAAATTTATTTCTTGCATATAATACACGATGAAAAATTTTCTTATCTTTTTCGATAAGATTATTTTTTTTTTTTTTGATAGTGTCAATAATAAAAAATATACTGATATAAGTAATCAATCAACACAATATGTAAAAAATATATCTATTTATTTAAATACAAATACAATAAAATAATAAACACATAATGAAGAACCGATTTGATTTAATTTCTCTAGTTCTTTATTATTTTGTTTGTCTTTGTAGTTTTTGGCAAATATTTTATGGACTATAGGACTTAGTAATTTCTTGTCGATAAATTTCCTCTTGCCATTTTTGTTTGTATAGTAACTTATCGGAATAGCAACAAATGCTCCCGTTAGAGAGAAATTGTAAAATAATATTCTATAAATAATTAATGGAGGATCTGCTACTGGTATATTTTCAACTCTGTAAAGATTAAAAATGGTATATTATATTACAAAGAGCAGAAAGCGGTCTGTCTTTATTGTTTATATTGAGCGAGATTTAAAGTCAAGTAATTTGGGCGAAATATAAAAAGAGCATTGGCGCAGTCAAGATTTTGTCTTGGGGGGCCCAAGGATTTTATCTTGGAGAAGCAAAAAAAGCAAATAATAACCAAATTTCCACTTTATCTTACATGAATCGAATAATTAATAGTTTAAAATAATGAATGTTGGCTCAATATTTTAGGGTAAATAATTGTAGCGTTAGAAGAGACTGCTGAATATATGACTAAACAAATAAAAATTGTGCTAATTCTGCTAGCCTGGGGGGGGGGTCGCTTCCCCCCATTGGTTGCGCCACTGAAAAAGAGCATTTGACTTCAAGTGATATGCTATTTTTACTACTTTGACTGCAAGGAAAAAGGGACTAAACGTTTGGTACGGTGTCTGTAACATTTGCAAAAAAAAAATAAAAAAATTGTATGGAAATTCTCCATGATGACGAATCTGAACTTAGTTTATGTGGGTGTATGGATGTGCGTCGTCAATTCGCTCGATTTCGATTGCCGCTCGCTCGGTCGTCAGTCAAAATTTTGTGATCGCAACTTCTCCTAGACGGTTTAATCGATTTTAATGAAATTTTCAGGATAAATTTATCAAGTGCAAAAAAATAAATGCCGAGAAAAAAATTACTAAAATTTTTAAATTTCTTATGGCTACATTATTTATCCGATTTTAATCAAATTTTCAGAAAAGTTTCTATTAGTACTCACATAAATCTGAAGAGACCTGTCGAGTGCTAATGTCATCATTTATTGCAAAAGGTGGTGACGGTTGTACGATGTTTAGCTATAATTTGAAAAATTGTAAAATAGGACCGATAAATATCGGTGTTTTTGTGAAATACCTAGAGAAAATGTCACCGGTAACCGGATTAAATGGTCGAATTATTATTCGCCCTTAACATACAAATTCCATATAATTTACTAAGTTTCTTTGTAGTTGTTTTAGAAAAGAAAATATTTTCATATGTTATATAGAGGGTGAATTTTTATAACGAGTGTATTAACAGTGTTTAACAGTTTGTTAGGGGGTCATTTTGAGTAAAAAGTGTTAAAATATTCAGTGTGTTTAAGTAAATTATCAGAACTTATCTAATCGTAAGTAGACAATTCACTGAGAAGACAGCTGCAAATATGCAACCAGGTTAACAGAAGCAAGTAAAGTTGGTTGCCACCTCGCTAGGAGAGTTTTTTTTTACACGATAACGATAATACTTTAAATAAAACAAAGCATCGAAAAACTTTATGGCCTCATTTTTAAAAATAATTTTTGCGAAAAGTTTTTTGACATTTACTTAAAATTATTTATTAAGCACTTTTTATAGTTTATTTAATAATATAATAAAAATGATAAAAAATTAAAGAAATATTTACATTTGATGAAAAAAGTTATTTTTAAAATAATAATAAAAGTTTTATAAAAGAAAATATACCTATATGCAGAGCTGGGTAGTACTTAAAGTAAAAGTACTCTAAGTACGTACTTTAAGTATTTAGTACTTAGAGTACTTTACTTTAAGTACTTTTCAAATGTGATACTCAATACTTGTACTTAAAGCTTTTTCGTAAGTACTTAATACTTAAGTACATTTGTGGTACTTAAAGTACATAAAAGTACTTAAAGTACATAAAAGTACTTAAAGTACATAAAAATACTTGAAGTACGTGCAAATACTTAAAGTACATACAAATACTTAAAGTACATTTAAGTACTTAGAGTATTTAAAAAATACTGATTCTGAATATTCATTTCAAATATTTGAAATATATTAACGGTTTTGCAAACGTGTTACAGTTTGTGTAATATTTCGGAACTTATATTTATTGACAGATAAATGCTGCATTATTTTAATAATTATTATTTTAAATTTTCGGATGACTAAAGAACAGATCAATATTTTACAAGAATATCCAAATATTTTGAAATTATTTATAAAATTTAATACGCCTCTCCCATTTTCCGGTCCAGTTGAACTGAACTTCTTTTCTCTTTTGCTGGAATAGTAACTTTTGACGATGAGGGGCATTCCTCTTCGTCAAATGTTGAGTGACTTAAATTTTGAAAAATTAGTTTTTTTAAAAGCAAACAGCAAAATATAATTTTAAATGTTTTCAAGCCGCTTAATTAAAAAAAAATATTTGGAAAAAATCAATTAGAAAATTACATTGTATTTAGGTTAAAATTTACTTAAAACTTAACGAAAAATTTAACTTTAAAACTATGTATTTTTTTTATAACTTTGTTGTATATGTATTATATTATGGCAATATTAATCTATAAAAGTTTACAATTTATAATAATTATAAATTTTGTTGATTTATCCCATACCACAGACATGAAAAATTTATGGTTTGTTGCAAAAACATTGTCATTTTAACATTATTTGTTAAAAAATGAAAAAATTTTATTAGTAAAAGTTGTTTTGAATAGAATTTTGTTGCTATATATCAATTTTTGTCACTAAATTTAAACCTTTTTTTTTGTTCGCAAGAAAGTACTCTAAGTACTTTTTATAAAGTACTTAGAGTACTTAAAGTAGTACTGGTACTTAATACTTTAAGTACATTTTATAAAAGTACTGGTACTTAATACTTAAGTACTTTTTAGAAGTACTTAACCCAGCTCTGCCTATATGTAATATAGGATGATTTATAACGAGTTTACTAAAATTTTAACTATTTGTTAGAGGGTTATTTCAAGTAAAAAATGTCATGTAAACATAGATCCTATTCTATCTGGTTGGGTAATACAAGAAATTACAAGTTTCATTAGTAAATTTACCAGTTTAATAACAAGTCATCGTAGAAAAATTAAATAAAATAATAGATAGGTATGCACAAACATTTTAAATTAATTTAATTAATTAAATTTCATGTTTGACCTGATGGAATCAAATATTGTGTACTCAAAAGATACAGAAGTACATTTAGGAATTCTGAATACATACATACACAATTACGTTATGTATACTCAAAAGAATGTGGCACAAACTCATAATATTAATTTTTCCAAACATTCCTATTCAGGCAAGCAACTCTCTATCTTCAGCCACATTCATGATACCTAGAAATACATGCTCTTCCATTCCTACTATTTGGAAACTTTTGCTCACGCAAGCTACTTTCTCAATCATACCACTCCAGTTACTCATCAGACGTCCACGCAAACGTATACCTTCAATATCATTTACCTATACATTTTTTTAACCAAACATTTATTAGACTTTTGCTCAAGATAATCGAACAATCTTATCAGGCCAACACTAACTTTTGCAATAACATTTTTTTTTTCAATTTCATGCTCATTATATAAAATATAATTTTTTTCTCGAAAAGTTTGTAAACTTGTGCTGTAGTAAAATTATATAATTTTCGTGGTCACTAGCAAAATCTTTTATGAAGATTTGGTTAATTTCGGATAAATAGTAAATTCAAATTTATTTGAAATTATAGTAATTTTTTCCTTAGAAAATTGGGTTTCCAATTTGATATTGCCAAATAAGATAGTAAAATTATATAATTTTTGAGGACCCAAGAAAAATCTTTAGTGAAAATTAAATTAATTTCGACTAAAAAGTAGTCAAATTTAAATGTTAAAAATTTATTTATTTTTTTTCTCGGAAATTTGGTAATCATGTACGGTAGTAAAATTATATAATTTTCGTCGGAAACAGCAAATTTTTTTGTGAAAATTTAATTAATTTTGTATAAATATTAAAGCCTAAATTATATTTTAAATATTTCGGTTACATCTCGGAAAGTTGGCAACACTGTACGGTAATAAAATTACACATTTTTTGTGGGCACTAGAAGAAATTTTGTTAACCACGAATAACTAATGTAGCTACAATAAATTTTTTAAAACTTTAGTAATTTTTTCTAGAAAAGTTGGCAACACTGAAAAAAAAAACATTTATTTGCCCATCTTAGGTACTAACTGAACATACCCTGAAAATTTGGTGCAACTTGAATAAATGGTCTATGAGGAATAACAATCAAAATATGTGGACGACCGAGCTAGCGTGCGAACAATGCTCATCTAAACACCCTCATAAACTAACTTCAGATCCGACATCTAAGAATTTCCATATATATATATATATATATATATATATATATATATATATATATATATATATATATATACCTATATATATACTTAAAATTTTTAAAATGTTATAGAACTAAGAACTATATCCCTTTTCCTTTCAGTCAAACTGGTAAAAAGAGTCACCATTGACATAAACTAATTAATTATAGAATATTCACCATTTATTGCTATTATCTACTAGGTAAGTAATCTATAATTTATCAAGAACATAAAACAATGAGATTTTTTACGAATTATAACAATTCTAAACGCAAATTTCGAACCACTCAGTATATTCAAGAATTTTAAGAATCTAGTAATAGATATTTTAATTTTGTTTTGTTTCTATAAATACATTGTTTATATTGATATTGATTTTATATACACAAGTGACATTTTTACATTGAGAAAAAATGTGCAAACCCCTGAACCGATTTTGATGAGAGTGGTGTCATTTTAATTGGTTCATTCCCTATTTGAGAATAGGCAAGTTTCATCTTTCTACGATTTCATCTTGGTTCTCAAAAGATTTGAAAGCTGCAGTTGCGCAGCAACGCGCGACGAGAAAGTTATCTATCAAATACTGAATTTTTGCGCAGTTTCGCAGCAACGCGCGACGGGAAAGCTAGTTAATATATATTATATTTAGAGTTATCGACTTTCTCAGCATGCTATTATCATTGGATTATTGCAAGTATAAGTAAAAAGAGACATTGTATGAAACAGAGATGTATTTAAATATTTTTATTTATAGCAGCACAATTTGTTACAAATATATAATAATATTTTTAATATAAAATTATTAATTAAATTAAAAAAAAAAAAACTAAAACAAGAATATGTTTAAGAAAGTTTATTTAAAGTAGCACATTATGTTACAAAAATATACCAATATTTTTATTTAAATTTGTCCTAAATTAATAAATTATACATGTATAAGTAGACCAAATATCAGAAAAAAAAACAAATTTTTAATACGAGTACTTCCAATTCAAAAGTAATAATAATTAATTTATACATACATTTTTATTTGTCAAATTCACTGTCTTCACTTACTGAATCACTAGCATTTAAGGCATATACGTTAATTTAAAATTAATTTTCAAAATTATTAAATGCATAATATTGTTTTTCAGTGTAATTAGCATATCTCATTATCATAATTTTTCCAACTGTCGCTTTTTATTTCTGTATTTTATATTTTCAAATAAGGTTTCTATTAACATTCAAATTTTATATTATACCAAAAACAGAATTATTACTTTGTTTGAGTAAAATACTATTTGCGTACAAACAGTTTATGTATAAACAAGCCATTGACGAAAAAGTTAGTCGCTTATGTAGGCAATTGAAATTAGAATGTAAATATGTAACTATCGAATTATTGTATAAATTTACAATATTAGTTGACAATATTTTACACACAATAGGTAATTTTTTCTTGCGGTATGATATTTTCATTCTTTGTAATGTATTTAATAATAAATAATATCTACCATTTAATAATTAATAATTTAATAATTAATTTAATTAATTATTTAATAATCTAACCAATTAATAATTTAATTAATTAATTAATTATTATTGATAATTCTTGCAAAACGTAGTAAAAGTTTATCAAATTTGCCATGAGAAAATGGGTGATGTAATCAGTGAGCGCATTTATTTTTAATTTAATTTGTGATTTATTTTATTCAATAAATAATCCAACAAATACTAAATTATTTAGTAGTCTTTTTTTACTTTAAATTTATTAATTAATTATTAGAAAGCCATGAATCTAAACTTGAACATAATTTTTAATTCCAATCAACATTTTCAAATGAAATTTTGTCCTGTATTTAAATTTAAAAGCACTTTACTCTTCAGCATAAATCAATATTTTTGATTTTCCCTGTATACCACTAAATATTTTACAGATTTGATTCTTGATTATTGATTTATATATGACGCAGAGATATTAATGAAGAATAATTATTTTTGTAAAATTAATAATAAAAATAAATTGCCCATTTGTTGCCAACTTTTTCAGACATACTGTATATACGAATTATTATTCTATTTACAAATAATAATTGAGGGGGCATGAATTTCAAAGTGGTACCTATATATTTAATGATGAATGCAATTTAGTGAATCTATTGAATATTAATTACATACATTACAAGTACATATTTGATATTTTTACAGCCGAAATATTAAATGAAAAAATTCCGTTAACTGGCGGGAATCGAACCCAAAATCTCTAGATTTCCGAACGCCTTTTCCGCTGAACTACGAGTACAGGGGACTACGCCACTGACTATAAACATGTTTTCATTCTTGCATTAAAATAAAATATTTCTTTTATTCAAATAAAACGGCCTTTTGGTTGTAGTGCTGTTTTTAGATTCTATTTATTTACTGTATTTTGTATCAATTTTCCTGATGAAGATGTATATTGAGTATGTCGAAACGTCGATTATTAAAAAATGTTAATACAGAACTACAACCGTTTTATTTTAATATAATGAGTTGAGAAATATATACTATGTTATTTTTTATTGTTTGCTATATTCAAGCAAAATTTTGTTTATTTGCTTTAGGTAATATTACTAATTATTAAAAAAAAATACGTATTCACGATTTTATCCAATTATTATTTTTGAGTATTTAAAATATATATTTTTTCTATAGTAGGAGATCATATGAATCTAAATTAATTGTAATTATTTTGCTAATTTGAAAATTGAACCAGTCAAAATATTTATCACATCAAATATTATTTTCGAAATTTTAAATATTTATTTGTTCATATGAACTGAAAAATATTTATAAATTAGAAATTTACCAAAATTATATTTGGTTTATTTGATTGAATTTGATTTATAATATAAAAATATATGATTTGACATATAGGTATTTTTGGAATTATAATCATAAAACTAACTACAGTATAAATTTTTATATAATTTTACCCTGTAATATTTAAAACTACATATGAATTTTGGAAACAAATTACAGTGCATTTATTGTTTTTATTTAATCATACATACTATATATATATATATATATATATATATATATATATATATATATATATATATATATAAATACTTTGTACATTCATTAAAAATTTACTCAAACTAAACCTTAACTTACGTTCTTTCATATGTACATTTGACCTCATATAAATACACTATCTCGTTACGCATACTGGTTGCCGTACAGTTACATATTAGAAAAATATCGCAATTTATAATTATTTTGGTTTTAAAATAAAGGTTGCCATGAAAATGTGCGCTTATCATTACAGTGTTGAATAGCAAATAATTTACAACTTTTTATTAATATTCACCTAGCGCATGTGAGCTGTGCTGTGCTGTGTGTGGTTCTGAAATGTTTAGCGGTGTCAGAATTAGCAGAGCTGCAATCGCAAACGCCTGCGTTTGGCCATGAATTGTTGGTTGGTTTACTTAACAAATCTTTTGCAGTAAGAGTGTCAACATTTTATCTTACACTTTTGTATCAATCAATCAATTCAATGACACTAGTTAAAAAAATTTTAAATTTGCTATTTAAACACAATACAGACAACTCATAATTTCTCTTACAACCAGAACGTCTGGTTTTAGCACTGCTCAGACCAGAGCAACTTCATTTCAGAATCACAAGCATCACCTTTATCTTTTGACATTATCGGTAGAGACCTTACCAATCACATTCACACACAAAGACTTTTCGGCAATCACACTTCAGAAGCATCTGTCAAAAACTTTCGTACTGAACACATTTCACACTCGGTAGACTCATATTTTACCCTCTACAGTCACATTGTACACATTTATTCTATTCAATCATATTATATATTTTAATGCACTGTAGTATCTGAAGGTGACTTAAGGGGGCAAGTAGGTTTTTTTTCTTCAAAAAATTGATTTTTTTTTAATTACAAATTCTGATAGAGATATCCTTTAAGAATTAAAAACACTAAACCGTTTTTCGAAATCTTAATAATTAAGAAAGTTACAGCGATTTTTGTCGCAAAACTCCGGAACTCGCTTAGGTGAGGTACCCTAATTCACATGACTCTCGTCGCTGCCACCAGTCAGCAATAAGAACGGAGCATTCTATTCAAGAGGCACGGATTCGGCAGAGACTGTCCGGAAATATAGACACCCAAGATAAACAGGAGGAATGCTTATATGGCCCTGGAATTGATGATTACATGTAAGTGAAAAAAATTTACTTTTCTAACTTAAAACTTATTTTGAAACTTTAAATGTGTTTTTCTTGGAACAAAATTTTTTTTGTCGGT
Source organism: Clivina fossor (assembly GCA_963966155.1). Lineage (NCBI taxonomy): Eukaryota > Metazoa > Arthropoda > Insecta > Coleoptera > Carabidae > Clivina > Clivina fossor. The sequence continues at coordinate 5,333,379 of OZ014561.1, read as the reverse complement.
TCCAGGATTATCTCTGGAACATATTAACCGATTTGTCTCATTTTTTTGCCAGCAAAAAGATAATAAAATTTGGAATCGTTTGAGGGATCCTTTTTAAAAAATGTTTATTATTTTTATTTTTTATCATCCAAGAAAGCAGAAAAAAAGGTCGAAATTTACGTCTTTTTTTTTAAGAGTCCGCCATTTTGCGACAAAATCGAATTTTCAAAAAAGGATCCCTCAAACGATGGGGAATATATTCAAGTTCAATAATCCGAAACGGTTTTTTTTCAGATGAAGCAGTGCAGAGGAATTCCTGGAACCACATACCTCCAAATTCCGGACATGGCTTACGGGAACCGGGTTGGGGGGGTAAAGTTTGGGGAGGGGAGATGACCAAAAAATCCGACATACAAGTCAATAAACGATTTACATGATGAAGAAAGTCGCATTGCTCTAGGCATTCCCTGTACAGTAAAAATAATTCCTGAAAATGGGCTAGTTTTTCATTAAAAAAACCTACTTGCCCCCTTAATATAAAATATAAATTCTTTTTGAAAATAACATGTTACATATTTCCTGGTAGAATTACGGTTTTTCATTTTACTGTAGTGATTTCTGGTAAATTTGTTCATGTTTCTTCGCGATTTGGGCAGCTTTTGATAGCTTGATTTGTTATGCATTGTTTTCATATCGACTCCATTGTATTATTACGTTCACGATTCGACCAAAGTAAAGGTGGATCCAGAGATTGCAGCATTGCAGCGCATGGCAGCGCATAGTAGGGCAAGAGGCAGATAAAGAAAAATCACATTCAGAGATTTCGACTGTATATCAAGACGATTCTAACCGAGAATACACGATGTTCATATTCGCTCAGGGCGCAATATTCGTAGATATTAAGGAGGGAAATACATGTAACGACCTTAAAAAATAATGTTTTTCAGGATTTTTTTTTGATGAATGAAACAAGTTACAATGCTAAGATTTCTTTTATTCTATGTGACATATAATCAGCTACACTTATGAATTTTTTTAACTTTTTGTGACCTCTGGGTGATCTTGGACCCAATTTTAATTGATGTCGCGTCCGCCTTGCCCGGTAGTATGGCGGGAATTCCTGGATCCGGAAAAAATTTTTTTTTTTACTTTTAGTCACTGAACATGATTTTTGGATGTATTTTGTTCTATATGAATCTTTAAAACTACAAAAAAAACGGATATTTATCATTTTAACACATTGTGAAAAAAAAGGTCAAATTTTCAGCATTTTTTTTAAATTTAAACACCCCTAAAAATAATTTAGTGTTAATATTATTGTTATATTAAAGGTTCATATAGAATAAAATTCTATTTTCTTTCAAGCACACAAAGTTTCAACTCATTTGTATGAAAATTTCTCGACTTATCACACCCGCCATTTATAAAAATACCAATTCGAGAAAAACTCATTTAAATTCGCCGGTTAGCCAAAGCGGCTACCGAGACGCAAGTAGAAAAATGCCTTTTTCTCGGTAAATAGATTTCTGATCGGTTAGATATTTTGCTGGATAAATCTTCGATGTATAAGCAATTAATTTATTTAAAAAAAAATCGAAAATTTTTTTTTTTACTTGTATTACCCCCCTTAAAGTCACCGGTTAGCCAAAGCGGCTACCGAGGCACAGGTAGAAAAATGCCTTTTTCTCGGTAAATACACTTCTAATTGGTTAGATATTTTGCTGGATAAATCTTCGATGTATAAGCAATTAATTTATGTAAAAAAAATCGAAAAAAAAATTTTTTTACATGTATTTCCCCCCTTAAAATACGCTTTACATTACAATACGCTTTTATGTAGTTATTACATATAATGTAATATTATTATTATTATGATTATATATTATTATTATTATTATTTATTTTTCGATATATTTAGAAAATTATAAATATTTTAGATTTATGTATTATTTTATTTACAAATAGATTTTGATCCCGTTTATAAACTTACAAAAATAATTTCTTTAATAATTTGACATGTTACGATTAAATAATGAATATTGAAATATTATCTGTATTTTCTAATAAATGAAAGAAAGAAATAAATGAATAAAAGAACATTGTTTATTATTTGCTTTATACACATTTATATCATTTATACAATTGTTTATCGAAATATAGTGTGTTATTGAAATGTATATAGACCAGGTTTTTCTTCTAAATCAACAATCGAATCGCTCTGTTCTGTTAAATCATAAAACAAACATTAATAAATAAAAGATAAAATATTGTTCTTGCAATTGGTTTGGTAATGGAATATATGTTTGCGTTTAAATGTGTTTATATCAAATTTTATTTCAAAAATAATATTGTTTCATATTTTAAACATATTTTCCAATTAAGCCCGTTCGCCACGTCAAGGCACCAATTATGAGCGGGTCATGCGCATGCTGTTAGTAAATATATATATAAAGACTGGTACTACATACTCGTTCGGTTTTAACTAATACGGATTTTTAACATAATTGTCATAAGACCAAAGCTAAATAAATGAACTAAAACATTTTAAACCCGGGTTTGCACTACCAGTCATAATTATTAGTACGTAACTGAAACTACACTAATATAATTAATATGTTAGTAACTGTTATTTTAAAATCAATTTTAAATACAATTTTAGCTAATACCTGGCTCTGACACATTAAACAATTGAGCTAATACAATGAAAAATCGATCTTAAAACAACAGTGTTACTAAGGTATGGTTAAAAATATTGAAAAATTATACCTGATTCCGTGTAATCTTGCTATTATTCTATAACTATAAGAATATCAATAAAAATCATTACTTAATTCCAGCTGCTATAAATAAAAGCCAATCCTTGCTGCCACCAAGATGGTTGATCTCGTCATTATCATCTTCTTCTTCTTCTTCTTCTTCTTCTTCTAATAGCAACTATCTTGGGTTCAATCTTTCTTTGACTAAATTCAAGAAGTGTGATACACCGCAGGCACTTTACAAAAATCTTTTTAACGAGATAATTCGGACATTTCAAAATGGTGGTCAAGATTATAACGATCAAACAGCGACAACAACAACATCTACAACAACAATTATTTATACAGATGGCTCAAAGCTATCACAGAACAATAAGGTCGCATACGGTATTTACGACTCGTCAAAGAATGATCGGAAATCACACCAGTTACCTGAAATCTGTTCAATTTACTCTGCTTGAATTAATAGCGATCTTTCTTGCTATTAGAAACTTTTATAAAAACATAAATAACAGTTCAAAACAGTTATGACTGTTTTATACAAGGTTATGACTGTTTTTTTACAAGATTATGACTCTTTCTTACAAGATTATGACTGTTTTTTTACAAGATTATGGCTGTTTTTTACAAGGTTATGACTGTTTCTTACAAGATAATAACTGTTTTTTTACAAGATTGTGGCTGTTTTTTACAAGGTTATGAGAATGACTGACGTTTTATTGTACCATATTCCAATATAACCCTCACACGTGTCAATAATGAAAAGAAAATGTAGTTTGAATTTTTCGTCTGATATTAATATAATATTAACTAAAACAACATTATCTTATGTAACTTTTTATTCCTCCTTCAAAGGCGCATATTCTGATTAGATCTTTCTGTTTGATGGACATTATATGTGTATGTAAATTTATATTTATCAAATATAATATCACTAGTAAGATTTCGAAATATGTTTTGTATGGTTAGAATAGTTAAGTTATGATATTTTTCATATTATAATAATTTTTACAAGTAACATATTATTGAAATTCAGGTCAGTTTTATGACAGAGATTTAAATAAGTTCTATTTTAGCTCAACCGACTGAATATATATATATAAAAAATAATTTATCGATCGTCGGTAAAATGAATCAATAATATTAAAGAACATCTCTACTTTGCATGTGGGAGGCTGAATTAGATTATAACAGTAATCTAATACTGGATATCATTATTGTTAATGATTTCCCGCTGTCCAAGGTCTCGGAGAGACACCACACACAAAATATATGAGAAACAATACACACTTATACGCAATTAACCCGTATTACAGCACGCAATTTACCTTCCAGGTAACTGCAGGGTTTGCAAGCCTGTCTAACGGATACCTAGGCAAACTACTCTCCCTAAGTCAGAGCACCATCAAATACAAATTAATATTACAAGTGTATAGAACTCAAAAATTATTGATTACAAGATTATGGCTGTTTTTTTACAAAGTTATGACTGTTTTTTTACAAGTTTATGACTGTATTTTTACAAGATTATGACTGTTTCTTACAAGATTATGACTGTATTTTTACAAGATTATGGCTGTTTTTTACAAAGTTATGACTGTTTTTTTTACAAGTTTATGACTGTATGTTTACAAGATTATGGCTGTTTTTTTACAAGGTTATGACTGTTTCTTACAAGATTATAACTGTTTTTTTACAAGATTATGGCTGTTTTTCACAAGGTTATGAGAATGATTGACGTTTTATTGCACCATATGGCAATATAACCCTCACAAGTGTCAATAATGAAAAGAAAATGTAGTTTGAATTTTTCGTCTGATATTAATATAATATTAACTAAAACAACATTATCTTATGTAACTTTTTATTCCTCCTTCAAAGGCGCATATTCTGATTAGATCTTAACACATTACACATTATATGTGTATGTAAATTTATATTTATCAAATATAATATCACTAGTAAGATTTCGTAATATGTTTTGTATGGTTAGAATAGTTAAGTTATGATATTTTTCATATTATAATAATTTTTACAAGTAACATATTATTGAAATTCAGGTCAGTTTTATGACAGAGATTTAAATAAGTTCTATTTTAGCTCAACCGACTGAATATATATATATAAAAAATAATTTATCGATCGTCGGTAAAATGAATCAATAATATTAAAGAACATCTCTACTTTGCATGTGGGAGGCTGAATTAGATTATAACAGTAATCTAATACTGGATATCATTATTGTTAATGATTTCCCGCTGTCCAAGGTCTCGGAGAGACACCACACACAAAATATATGAGAAACAATACACACTTATACGCAATTAACCCGTATTACAGCACGCAATTTACCTTCCAGGTAACTGCAGGGTTTGCAAGCCTGTCTAACGGATACCTAGGCAAACTACTCTCCCTAAGTCAGAGCACCATCGAATACAAATTAATAATACAAGTGTATAGAACTCAAAAATTATTGATTACAAGATTATGGCTGTTTTTTACAAAGTTATGACTGTTTTTTTACAAGTTTATGACTGTATATTTACAAGATTATGACTGTTTCTTACAAGATTATGACTGTATTTTTACAAGATTATGGCTGTTTTTTACAAAGTTATGACTGTTTTTTTTACAAGTTTATGACTGTATTTTTACAAGATTATGACTGTTTTTTAACAAGGTTATGACTGTTTCTTACAAGATTATGGCTTTTTTCACAAGGTTATGAGAATGACTGACGTTTTATTGCACCATATGGCAATATAACCCTCACACGTGTCAATAATGAAAAGAAAATGTAGTTTGAATTTTTCGTCTGATATTAATATAATATTAACTAAAACAACATTATCTTATGTAACTTTTTATTCTGATAGATCTTTAGATCTATTCTGATTAGATTTATTCTGATTAGATCTTTCTGTTTGATGGACATTATATGTGTATGTAACTTTATATTTATCAAATATAACATCTAGTAAGATTACGTAATATGTTTTGTATGGTTAGAATAGTTAAGTTATGATATTTTTCATAATATTATAATAATTTTTACAAGTAACATATTATTGAAATTCAGGTCAGTTTTATGACAGAGATTTAAATAAGTTCTATTTTAGCTCAACCGACTGAATATATATATATATATATATTATATCTACAGAGTGGCCCAATGAAAACAGTAAATGCAAATTTTGGCCACTTAACATCATTTTTGCGAAAAACGCTCGAACACGTCAATTTTAGTATGAAGGGGGATATCTGAATCGATTAGTACTATTTTCCTAACATCAACCCTAAGAGGAGGAGGGATTGCACCCCAAAAATTTTAAATGGGAAGGGGTGTTAAAAATGACACCGTTCTAAAGGCCTTTCAATTCGATTTTCAAAAGTATTTTTATTTTTCAAATCCGATCATTAGTTCCAGAGAAAAATCGTTTAGAACAAAGTTTATTAAGTGTTAAAAAGTACAGGCAAGTAGGCTTAAACAATTGACGATCAATTAAGTTTAAGTGTACTAAGTGTTCAGAGGAACAAACAGAAACTAAAATATCACTTTAGTAAGTGTTCGAAATGACTACCACCAACTTTCATACAATGATACAGATTTTGCTCAAAATGTAGTCGTACGTTCTGCAACATTTGTGGTGTAATCTGACGGCATTCACGTACAATACGTTGTCGTAAATCTTCTAAAGATTCGGGTAGCGTAGCATAAATTTTGGACTTCAAATAACCCCACAAAAAGAAATCTAAAGGTGATAGATCCGGCGATCTTGGTGGCCATTCGATAGCACCTCTTCGTCCAATCCATCTCCCAGGAAACCGACGGTCCAAGAACTGCCTAACAGTCAATGCAAAATGAGGAGGAGCTCCGTCTTGTTGGAATATCAACTCATCTTCTAAGTAACGTTCATCATTTTCCATTATGACAGTTAAAACTGGATCGATGTGATCCTCTAACAATGATAAGTACATCTCTCCGGTCAGATTATCGGGGAGAAAAAAAGGTCCGACAAGATGGTCACCATAAATACCTCCCCAAACGTTTAATTTTTCAGGTTTTTGTGTATATACTTCATGGAATTGCCTGGGATTATTGTCTGACCAATAACGACAATTATGGCGGTTGACTGTACCATTCACAAAGAAAGAACATTCGTCGGAAAAACAGATCTTAAACAAGAAATTGGGATTATTTATTGTTCGATCACTCAGAATTTCACAAAACTGCAAACGGCGGTCGTAGTCATCTTCATTGAGTTCTTGTACCAATTTTATTTTATACGGATGGAATTTGTTTTTCTTTAAAATGCGCTGAACACTAGTCCGTGAAACTCCTGATACAACAGCAAGTTTCCGTGTACTCAATGAAGGATCCATCGTAACGTGACCCAGAACTGCTACTTCCATCGTTTCATTTTGTACTACATTTTGTGTATTATTTCGCTTTTTATTTGCTACACTCCTCGTCTCCCGAAATTTTTTAACCAAATCGAGAACATAAGAACAATGGACATGTTTTCCTGCGTGTTCCCCATTAAACAATTCGGCCGTTCTTGTAGCCGATTCATCATTTTTAAAGAAAATCGTAATTATTTCCACTCTTTCCGCAATAGAGTAAACCATATTGTTTGTATTTTACCGTAATATGACACAGTTTAGATATTGAGAGACTCACAAAGTACTTGCTTATTACAAACAATTTATCAGATGCGTTTTTATTTCTACGATCAATTGTTTAAGCCTACTTGTCTGTACTTTTTAACACTTAATAAACTTTGTTCTAAACGATTTTACTCTGGAACTAATGATCGGATTTGAAAAATAAAAATAAATGAAAATCGAATTGAAAGGCCTTTAGAACGGTGTCATTTTTAACACCCCTTCCCATTTAAAATTTAAAAATAGGGCCACTCTGTATATATAAATATATACAGAGTGGCCCAATGAAAACAGTAAATGCAAATTTAGGCCACTTAACATCATTTTTGCGAAAAACGCTCGAACACGTCAATTTTAGTATGAAGGGGGATATCTGAATCGATTAGTACTATTTTCCTAACATCAATCCTAAGAGGAGGGATTGCACCCCAAAAATTTTAAATGGAAAGGGGTATCAAAAATGATACCGTTCTAAAGGCCTTTCAATTCGATTTTCAAACGTCTTTTTATTTTTCAAATCCGATCATTAGTTCCAGAGAAAAATCGTTTAGAACAAAGTTTATTAAGTGTTAAAAAGTAAGGACAAGTAGGCTTAAACAATTGATCGTAGAAATAAAAACGCATCTGATAAATTGTTTGTAATAAGCAAGTACTTTGTGAGTCTCTCAATATCTAAACTGTGTCATATTACGGTAAAATACAAACAATATGGTTTACTCTATTGCGGAAAGAGTGAAAATAATTACGATTTTCTTTAAAAATGATAAATCGGCTACAAGAACGGCCGAATTGTTTAATGGGGAACACGCAGGAAAACATGTCCATTGTTCTTATGTTCTCGATTTGGTTAAAAAATTTCGGGAGACGAGGAGTGTAGCAAATAAAAAGCGAAATAATACACAAAATGTAGTACAAAATGAAACGATGGAAGTAGCAGTTCTGGGTCACGTTACGATGGATCCTTCATTGAGTACACGGAAACTTGCTGTTGTATCAGGAGTTTCACGGACTAGTGTTCAGCGCATTTTAAAGAAAAACAAATTCCATCCGTATAAAATAAAATTGGTACAAGAACTCAATGAAGATGACTACGACCGCCGTTTGCAGTTTTGTGAAATTCTGAGTGATCGAACAATAAATAATCCCAATTTCTTGTTTAAGATCTGTTTTTCCGACGAATGTTCTTTCTTTGTGAATGGTACAGTCAACCGCCATAATTGTCGTTATTGGTCAGACAATAATCCCAGGCAATTCCATGAAGTATATACACAAAAACCTGAAAAATTAAACGTTTGGGGAGGTATTTATGGTGACCATCTTGTCGGACCTTTTTTTCTCCCCGATAATCTGACCGGAGAGATGTACTTATCATTGTTAGAGGATCACATCGATCCAGTTTTAACTGTCATAATGGAAAATGATGAACGTTACTTAGAAGATGAGTTGATATTCCAACAAGACGGAGCTCCTCCTCATTTTGCATTGACTGTTAGGCAGTTCTTGGACCGTCGGTTTCCTGGGAGATGGATTGGACGAAGAGGTGCTATCGAATGGCCACCAAGATCGCCGGATCTATCACCTTTAGATTTCTTTTTGTGGGGTTATTTGAAGTCCAAAATTTATGCTACGCTACCCGAATCTTTAGAAGATTTACGACAACGTATTGTACGTGAATGCCGTCAGATTACACCACAAATGTTGCAGAACGTACGACTACATTTTGAGCAAAATCTGTATCATTGTATGAAAGTTGGTGGTAGTCATTTCGAACACTTACTAAAGTGATATTTTAGTTTCTGTTTGTTCCTCTGAACACTTAGTACACTTAAACTTAATTGATCGTCAATTGTTTAAGCCTACTTGTCTGTACTTTTTAACACTTAATAAACTTTGTTCTAAACGATTTTTCTCTGGAACTAATGATCGGATTTGAAAAATAAAAATACTTTTGAAAATCGAATTGAAAGGCCTTTAGAACGGTGTCATTTTTAACACCCCTTCCCATTTAAAATTTTTGGGGTGCAATCCCTCCTCCTCTTAGGGTTGATGTTAGGAAAATAGTACTAATCGATTCAGATATCCCCCTTCATACTAAAATTGACGTGTTCAAGCGTTTTTCGCAAAAATGATGTTAAGTGGCCAAAATTTGCATTTACTGTTTTCATTGGGCCACTCTGTATATAAATAATTTATCGATCGTCGGTAAAATGAATCAATAATATTAAAGAACATCTCTATTTTGCATGTCTCGGAGAGACACCACACACAAAATATATGAGAAGCAATACACACTTATACGCAATTAACCCGTATTACAGCACATAATTTACCTTCCAGGTAACTGCAGGGTTTGCAAGCCTGTCTAACGGATACCTAGGCAAACTACTGTCCCTAAGTCAGAGCACCATCGAATACAAATTAATATTATAAGTATATAGAACTCAAAAATTATTGATTTTATTGATTTTCTCTAATTATTTATAATTTTTTTTTTAAGTGCAATTTTTGAATGAGCTATAAGATATACGATGCCTTTAGTGAATTCAAATTAATGATTCAATTTAAAAAATTGCTAAATTATCACAGATACCTGAAATATTTGACTTTGACTCTTGAAAAATTTAAAAAAAATTTCACGCAGAACATAAAAAAAATTGAAAATAGAACTTACCGTTTTGGGTGCTGTTTTAACATTTGACAGCCACTGGAAATTCGGCTGGGGAATGACAAACTGAAATAAAAATAAAAAGAAAATAATATTTATAACTCGCCATCAGAGCCGTATTTACGCGCAGGCGCATGAGGCGCAAGCTGGGGCCTCGTGGCTAAGGGGCCTTAGATTTCAAATCAGATATCAGTCACTGAAATCAATTTGAAAATTATTTTAATTTCTAGTTTCCAGTTTTAATTTACGATTAAATTATATTTCAATACGTTTCTATTGTTGAAGTACTGGTGTTGTCATTGTCAATAAGATAATATAAACCTGCATATTAAGTAGGATGGTTATCTGACTATTGTAACAAAAGTGACTATTTTCTCTCTACCCGCTAGTTGCTATTGCTACTTGTTTTCCATGAATTTATGCAATATCAGGTGGGAGTGCGTTATATTTCCATGGCCCTGAAAATGCTTGTGCTGCGGCTGGCAGTGTGCATTGTGCGCGTATTTTTAATTTCGAAATTTTCTTTGCGTTGATATACGAGTATTCGATATAAGTTTTTATTTTTATAGTGTAGTGCTGTTATAACATAAAGTAAGTATACTTTTATATATGTAAGATATAATATTAATTTAGTAATAGTACAAAAAATAAAGATCTAGTTATCGATGCTATATATTTTTCAATAATTGTGGATTCTACATCCGATATAGGTAAGTCATATCGATCAATTGATTTTAATTATACGGTATGTTACTAAAAAATGTGAAATTAAAGAAAGGTTTTTTGGATTTCTTCCTATAGAGCGTCATACTGCAGAATATTTAGCAAACATAATTGTAAATAAATTAACCGCGTTAACAATTAATATAAATAAGTGCAGAGGCCAAAGTTACGACAATGCGGCCGGCCAATATGTCCGGAAAATACTCGGAAATGCAAACTCGAATTAAGGAACATAGTCCGACTGCATTTTTTATACCTTGCGCTGCCCATTCATTAAATTTAGTCGGGAAATACGAAACAGAGTCTTGTTCAACTGCTATAAGGTATTTTGATTTTGTTGCAAAAATTTATAATTTTTTTTCTGCCTCCACAAGACGATGGAACTTATTAAGTAAAGCTACAGAAAATTTAATCAGTGTGAAACGTATCAGTGACACTAGATGGTCTGCTAGAGCTGATACCGTATCAGCTATAAAACAAGATTAGAAGTATATGGATAAACCCATATATAGACCACTTTGACATTATCACATAAATGATAAATAATAGGAATAAAAAAAAAATTCACCAAAAGTTGGCAACAATGTATTTTGCTAATATATAATATTATAGGCGCTAAGGGTACCTTCTGTAAAAATTTCATTAAAATCCAATAAATAATCCGGGCATAACAAATTTTTAGAATATTACTAAATCTTTTTCGGAAAGTTGGCAACATCGTATTTTAATAAAATTATAATTTACGTGGACACTAGGAGAAACTTTTCTGAAAATTTGATCAAAATCGGAAAAATAATGCAGCCACAATGAAATTTTTAAAATTTTAGTAATTTTTTTCTCGATAAGTTGGCAACACTGTATTTTGTTAAAATTGCATAATTTATGAGGGCACCAGGAGTACCTTTAGTGAAAATTTGATTAAAATCGGATAAATAACGTGGTCATAATAAATTTTTAAAAAATTTTGTAATTTTTTTCTCAGAAAGTTGGCAACACTGTACTTTGTTGAAATTATCTAATTTATATGGATACCAGGAGAATATTTTGTAAAAATTTGAACAAAATCGGTTAAACAACATGGCCGCAATAAATTTTTAAAAATTTTAGTAATTTTTTTCTCGGAAAGTTGGCATTTCTGGAAAAACCAAAACCACATGACCATCTTGGGCACTAGATAAATTTATCCTAAAAATTTTATTAAAATCGGTTGAACCGTCTAGGAGGAGTTGCTGCCACAAGATTTTGATTTACGACCGAGCGAGTGAGCGAGCTGACGACGCACATCTATACACCCACATAACTAAGTTCAGATTCGTAATCTAGAAGCTATATGAAGGATTTCTATACATTTTTTTTTTTTGAAAATGTTACAGACACCGTACCAAACGCTATACCACTTTTAAGTAAAAAACTAACATCAATCAGTGTAACTAGTAACTGATTTAAATAAAATTTAGCTTCTATTAATTAATAATTTATAAAATTTTATGATCTAATTACTTATTTGTTATTTCTAATAACTTGTTTCCATGTTCTGTTTATTATAATATCATTTGTATCAGATTTTCTGATTAAGACAGACGTTGCTTTCGTCGAAACGTCGATTAATAATAAATATTAATAAGTTTTATTTTAAATAAACAAATTTTATCGTTTTTTTTTACCACATAAGTGGTAAACTGTTACACCTTAAGTTTTTGTTGAATATAAAATTTTAAAACTATAATAACCTTCATCGTAAACTAATAAAAAAAATATAGTGAAAATATTTAATTCCGCATACAATTATAGAGTCATTGGTCAATTTGCAAAGCCTTTCGCTAAATACTAGTGCACGTTTAAGGGTTTAGTAAAGCGGAAGAGAATTTAAAGCCGAAAGCCTTCAATGCTTGATTTGAAGTTTGATAAATTAAGCATGAAACGGTAACACTCACATTTTTCACGTATTGATTTGTATTCTCTTCAAATAGGAAAATGAAATTTAGTAATAAGTGACACAACACCTACTTTTGTGTGTCAAGTGTTTTTTTAGCTAGTCGAAAAGACTAGCTTATAAAATCGTCAATACGGCTGGCTGGCTGGCTGGCAGGCCGTGTCCGAAAAATACAATAAATACGAGTTAATTATAAGTATGAAGGAAAGCTCGTAGAAAGCTGAAACTTGGCAATTGGATAGTTCATACCAAATAAAAAATTAAGTTCAATTTTCAGACCGCAGTGTTGCCAACTTTCCGAGAAAAAAATTACTAAAATTTTTAAAAATTTATTACGACCATGTTGTTTAACCGATTTTGTTCAAATTTTCACAAAAGATTCTTCTGGTATCCATATAAATTAGATAATTTCAACAAAGTACAGTGCTGCCAACTTTCTGAGAAAAAAATTACTAAAATTTTTTTAAATTTATTATGACCACGTTATTTAACCAATTTTAATCAAATTTTCACTAAAGATTCTCCTGGTGCCCGCATAAATTATGCAATTTTAATAAAATACAGTGTTGCCAACTTATTAAGAAAAAAATTACTAAAATATTAAAAATTTATTGTGGCTACATTATTTATCCGATTTTAATCAAATTTTCAAAAAAGTTTTTTCTAGTGCCCACATAAATTATAATTTTATTAAAATACGATGTTGCCAACTTTCGGAAAAAAAATTAATAATTTTCTAAAAATTTGTTATGCCCGCATTATTTATCCGATTTTAATGAAATTTTTACAGAAGATACCCTTAGCGCCTATTATATTATATATTAGCAAAATACAATGTTGCCAACTTTCGGTAAAAATTTTTTTTATTCTTATTTCTTATCATTTATGTGATAATATCAAAGTGGTCTATATATGGGTTTACCCATATACACTTCTAATCTTCTATTTTAGCTAGTCGAAAAACTAGCTTATAAAATCAAACCACATTCGACTAGCTCCATGCTCGCTTTGCGAGAATATTATTTTAAATATTAAAAATGTACAGTATTACTGTATTATAATTTTTTTTTTCTAAGTAACTTTCAAACAAATTTATAATATCTTTTTAATGTTTACTTTTAAAATGTATTTGAAAAATTGCGCTCGACGAAAATTGCTATTATGCTGCTCCCAAGCGAAGGAGTTTGGCAAAACGGAACTCCATTAACACTTGATCAACTATCCCCGCCAGGGGTCTACCGGTGTCACTTCTCACCCCGTAAACAGCACGGAGTAGGGATGGGAGCGTTCTCCTGTCTCTGTTGCAATAAGCTGTATCTCACTTCTTACACAGTTTTCGTAATAATTTTTTCTTTTTCTTACGAAAGTAACAGGTTCCTCCACACAATTGAAATTTTTGAAAAGCGCGTGTTAATACATATTAATTCATCTCTCTAATTGACAAATGTTTGTATGTATGTATGTATGTATGTATGTATGTTTCTGCAGCATCTCCTCCTAAACCCCAGAACCGATTTTGATGGGAGTGATGTCATTTTAATTGGTTCATTCCCTATTTGAGAATAGGCAAGTTTCATCTTTCTACGATTTTATCTTGGTTCTCAAAAATTTGAAAAATTATGTTTAATGCTAACCTGCAAATGTCAAATGACAGCGTAGTTGCGCAGCAACGCACAATGGGAAAGCTGCAGTTGCGCAGCAATGCGCGACAAGAAAGTTATCTTTCAAATACTGAATTTTTGCGCAGTTTCGCAGCAACGCGCGACGGGAACGCTAGTATATATATATATATATATATATATATATATATATATATATTTATTTATATGAGTTACGATATATGTACATATACTGATTATGCGAATTACATAAATATAAAAAAACAATGTAATAACACAATGTGCTACAATTTGGAACATAGAAACAATGTATCAACGCCATAATATATAGTCAATCTAACTCGTTTAGTTATGATGATAAAAAAATTATTGTTCAAGTATTTATAGTTACAAGAAAATTCAATATTATTTTTAATCTTACAGTTTACTTACAAATGTTTGTATGCTATGTATGTTTTTCTATTATTTGTTATTGCGAACTTAGAATCTGGCGCGAGCATTTGTCTTACCATTGTCGTTAGATTAAATTAAATTTTTAATTTTATTTCTGAATTTTAGGTTTCTCTTGCAGAATGTTTGCCATACCTATGTATATAAAATAAAATTGTAAACTTTCATATAAATTCTTTTATTTAAATACTGTTTTTTTTTTAATCCGTTCTGGCCATCGCAGAACCAACTGTCATACCAAAGTATTTAAACGAAATACTTTCTAACAGAGAAATTATTATTGAAAAAGATAACATATCATATTACGTTGAAGATTTAAAATTTTGCATAATCGTGAATACGTATCTGCACAAATGCCAATATGAATACTTAGAAAAACATCACAAAAATATGAAAAATTATAAAATTTTATTAAATCGTATCAAAAAACAATTGACACACATGTTACTAGTGTAAGCTTAATTTGCGCTTATCTATAATAATTTCAAAAAACCAAAATCAACAAAGTAACTTTTTTACATTGCTTATTTGATCTTTTTTGATTTAAAAAAAAAATTACGTATCGCACACACTTTTTTTATACAACTTCATTGTTCAAAATATCTTTGAAGGGTAAATATAACCAAAACAATCTTTGTGAGCGTCCTGAATAATTGTTAATAATAATATCAAAATTATCATTAAACGACGCGGTAAGCACATATTTTTCCACAAGTGTTAAAAAACTATAGGTACTTTATATCCGTGTAAATTGTAAATTATAAATAAATAATAGATAAATGTTTATAGCAGCCCTGTCCACTAATTTTATTTTACCAATTTATATTTTACTCTAAAAAGTGGATTTAATACATATATTTTTCAAATTTATCCTCCGTAAGCCCAAAAAAAATTATAAAAAATTGCTAATTTGGCGGCAAAGATTCGGCGTATTTCGTATTCTTTATACTTTTTTATAAACTCATCTATTTCAACTGCTATATAATTTTAGAACACAATATTTAGAACATATTACTATTTTAGACCAATGTATAATGTAAGACGATTCAAATAAAGAAATTCGATTAGAGCGGACAGCCACATTGATATAGAATCATAGAAATAAATGAGAAATTGCAGCATGTTAATATTCTTAAATAAACAGAAATTTTGTGTAATTTACCTGAACAGCATTAGAGTCGATCACCAATAACAGCTACACAAACATTAGCTCTTGGTAAGGTCACACTGGAACCGACCACCCACCCATGATTGTATCTCTGGATCGTAAACTTCAGCATACAATTTATCTTGAAATGTAGAATTCAAACAGTTCCAGCTGTCACATTCGCCGACTGCATAGACGAGATTGTTGAATGCTGCTAGAACCAGTTTGATGCCGACCTAAACACAATATAAAACAATATAATCTCTATCTATACTAGCATTTTCTGTGAATTTTGCGTGGAAATGTTCAAAATAAAAGTATTTGTTTTACGTCTTTTACAGACATATTTGCGCATACTATAAATATAAAGAATACGGTAATAAATTGCTTTAATGAAAATTTAAATATAAATGATTCAAAGTTTCACGTTATAGTTGTAATGTATTCATTCCAAAATAAAACCAAATGAACCGATTTGATAGCTCTGATGTTTGCTAGATAAAACTGAAACATGGTTTGTTTTTGAAATATGTTGACCTTGATGATTAAATAATAAAGATAAATTTTTTTTATTTATACATCTATAATTTATATAGTAATATACAAAACTATCTAACCGAATATATAACTTTCTATTACATTTTTAAATAACTACTAGAAATATTATATTTTTTTTATAGAATTTAAACTAATATCGATTTTAATAAGATTATATATTTATTTATTAATAGTATTTGTGTTTGTTAAAAAAAATGAAAAACGTAAAATATATTACCAGATATAATCTCACAAAACTTATATGTTAAAGTATCAAACTTAAATTTGCAATTTAAAAAACCAGGTAAACAGTTAAAGTAATAAGCCAAGTTTCAGAAACCATGTAACTGAAATGCAACTGGTTTTGCTGAAAAAAGCCAACCAGTTCGTTCATTTGGTTCAATTTCAGAATACACTACTTGATTTTCAATGTATATATACCAATAATTAGGTACCTATAATACAGCAATTAAATCTTAAATTGAAAAAAACTGACTTGTTCACTAGGCCTGAACACCGCACATAATCGTCACCAGATATTTTAAATAAGCTTTATCGATAACATCGCCATTCTAAACAGTTTTTTTAAATCTCTATAGTAATATACAAACATTACTCGCTATAAAATTTATTTAAATATCAGAAATTATACAGAATAATTCTATTAGACATGTTCCGATAAGGCGGCCCGAATACTACAATGACGAAATGATCTATTTCAATATGTCGTACAACTCAATATAATTTTAAAAGAAAAAATTACATGTTTGTATGAAGTTTTAAATATATTGTATTGAATGTGTTAAAGCAAGTGTTAAACAATATTCAAATAATTGAATGTCTCAAAGGTATAGTCCTCTACGTTATTATACATTTTGAAAACGTACGCAATCCTTAAATACATCACAGCTATAAAAATATCTAATGCTTGCTTTCATAAATAAATGTTAAAATTTAATGCCGATGTCAAAAATCTATTTATAACCGGTTTTAGCAAAACGTTATATTTTAATAAAATTAAATAGTTTATGAAACTACATAAAATGGTTTTAGGTTATAGTTCAATATTAATATTTATTAATAAACGCCGTTTCGATGAACTCGAAGTATGTCTTCATCAGGAAAATTGATGTAGACATACGTTATGTTCGTCGAAACGTCGATTATTAATATATATTAATACAGAACTATAATCCAAAGTAGTTTTATTTTAATATGGGTTCTGAATTATTTTTGTTACCATGCATAATATATCTGAACTAGTCAACGAATTTTACAAGTCTATGTAGATTTATAGCGTATTGCCACCCGCATGAAGTTTGTAACCATTTAGTTGTTAAAATTTGTTTATTATATATTTGGTTATGTGTGTACCAAAATTTGGAACCGATAACTTAGTTTGCTATTGTTTAAACATATTTTAGTAAATCAATCAGCCTATTTTATAAGTATTTATAAGTTTATGGCATATTGTCGCCCCCACAAATTATATCACTTATATTTGATTATTGCACATTGTTTATAATATATTTGTCTGTGTGTGTACAAAAAATTGGGACCCTACAAGTAAATTTGTAGAAGTTATTGCAATTTTACTATTTTAACAGAAATGGCCGATATAAGAAAGTGTTGCTATTTCGGTGTTGCCGTTTTCACGCCGGTTATTACTATAACTTAAAATTAATTTTTTTATAACTACCGTAAAACATCAGAAACTTTAAAATTTCAAACGGTACTGAATTTGGAATAAAATTATATTTTAGGCTATTTCAAGGCAAACAAAAGGCTATATTCAGACAGGTGGTGGGAATACAAAAATGAATAATTTTACATTCGATTTATTCGTTTAATACTACATATTTATGGTAACTAATTATTAGAAAAATTAGCTAATTTATGTACAATTAATAATTTAATAACAATTTTTAGATTCAGACAGAATTAGCATATAAAAAAATTAATCAAAGTTTACAGAGTGTCCAAGATAACTCCTTATGCATGGGGATCTCCGGAACTGTTAGAGATACGACCTCGGTTAAATTAGATGAAAGTTGCCTCATTAGTAGGCGAGTTTAGTCATCTTTTGTTTTTTCCAAAAAATTTCTTAGGTTACTAGATATAGACAAAAATGCAAATTTTGCTGTTTTATATTTTCGCTTATAACTCTCGTATGCAAAACGATACATTATTTTGGTTTGCATTTTCTTAAGACACTTTTTTACACAGAATTTCCAGGAGTAACCAAAATTTTTTTATCATGTACCGTTTTCGAGATTTATGATGCAACTTTTATTTTTCTTATGTAACTAGTATTTCAATGTAGTGTCATTAAAAAGATCTTTTTTTTTGCTTTCCAGTGATATAACATAGTCCTACTTTATTTTAAATAATAACATGGAAAATTAAAAAAATCTATTCTGCAAAGTAATAATTTATTTTTTTAGTTGAAAACTAAGTAAGCCATGTTAAAACAAATGAAACATGAGCCCTACTTTAATTTAAACAATAATATAGAATTATAATAAAAAAAAAACAATTTATAAAATACTAATGGCATATTTTACATTCGTAATAACTAATAACTGTAACAGTAAAATTACGTTAAGTGTTCAAATAAACCACCGTTTTCTTGAATGAACATACGTGTTCTCTTAAGCATAGCTTGTGTTAGGTTAGTTTTAGGTATTTAATACCGTACTCAATCAAATTCATGTTTAATATCCTATACATCCCTACACTGGGTTGCCTTCTTTAAGGATATAAATTTAAATACATTTCCGCGGCTAATACTGCGTTACTTTGACAACAAATGTAACAATAAAGCATTTCAAACTTCTCTAAATTTTCAAACCGCTCTATGAATTAATATTCTTTCAATAAGCACTCCAATAAAACTAACTAACTAACTAAGACAATAATCAAAAGAAAAGCAAAACCAAAAATCTAATAATAAGGAAAACAATGCCTATTTCTCATGTTTCATTTGTTTTGATATGGCCTACTCGGTTTTCAACTAAATAAATGAATTATTACTTTGCAAAATAGATTTTTTCAATTTTTCATGTTATTATTTAAAATGAAGTAGGACTATGTTATATCACTGGAAAGCAAAAAAAAAGATCTTTTTAATGACACTACATTGAAATACTAGTTACATAAGAAAAATCAAAGTTGCATCATAAATCTCGAAAACGGTACATGATAAAAAAATTTTGGTTACTCTTGGAAATTCTGTGTAAAAAAGTGTCTTAAGAAAGTGCAAACCAAAATAATGTATCGTTTTGCATACGAGAGTTATAAGCGAAAATATAAAACAGCAAAATTTGCATTTTTGCCTATATCTAGTAACCTATGGATTTTTTTGGAAAAAACAAAAGATGACTAAACTCGCCTACTAATGAGGCAACTTTCATCTAATTTAACCGAGGTCGTATCTCCAACAGTTCCGGAGATCCCCATGCATACGAAGTTATCTTGGACACTGTATAATTGTCAATATTTTGTTTGTTTATTATTATTTTGATTTCCAAAAAATATATATGTTGTTAATTGTTATTATAGTACTTATGTATTAATTTCAGAATTTATTTATGGGCAGTTTATTTGTAAAAAAAATAATTTTCATCATTTTCCTTGAAAAATGCGATTTTCTCTTATCTCACACATGTTTTTTATTTGAAAAAAAAAAATATGATTAATCTTTATTATAATTAACAACACATATATTTTTTGGAAATCAAAATAATAATAAACAAAGAAAATATTGACAATTAACTATTTGATTAATTATTTTCATATGCTAATTCTGTCTGAATATAAAAATTGTTATTAAATTATTAATTGTAGATAACTTAGCAAATTTTTCTAATAATTAGTTACCATAAATATGTAGTATTAAACGAATAAATCGAATGTAAAATTATCCTTTTTTGTATTCCCACCACCTGTCTGAATATAGCCTTTTGTTTGCCTTGAAATGCCCTTAAATAATGTATCACAAAGTGGTTAGTGCCATTTGGGTTTTAAAAATTGGTAGCTGAGGGGGCATAAGAGATGGATACATTAATAAAAAATAAAAGTTGAAGTGTTTCAGCGATTTTTAGTCATTCCATTTGCTTACCAAACATTTTAAGGTGACACTTTTTAAATAAATACAATAAATTATATGAAATTAAAAATATAAAGAAAAAAAATCTTTCAGAACTCATTATATTAAAATAAAACAGCTTTTAGTTATAGTTCTGTATTAATATTTATTAATAATGGACGTTTTGACGAACTCAACAATACAAATAACACAAATAATATTTACTGTAAATGTCATTTGTATCATTTATTCCAGATAAAGATGTACGTTGAATTCGTCGAAACATGAAATATAAATACCGTATATATTAAATACGGTATACATTAAATATGGTAAATATTAATCAGAACTATAACCTAAAGCTGTTTCATTTTAATATAAAGAAAAATTTATAGGCTTTTCAAAAATATACAATTTGTTGACTTTATTATATAGAGTGATAAAGTTATTGCAAAAAATATACTAATGCCAACCAAATTTCAACCAAAACACCTTCAAAAACGTATAAAAATGTATCATACACACTTATTTATCACATTAAAGTTAAAAAAAATATCAATCATCATCTACAATGTTGCATAATTTAATTTACGTAATCTTTATAATTTTATATTTTTCTATAACTTAATATTTTTTAACTTGAATTGCTACATATATTTTTAAAAATTAATTCTATTTTTAAAAGTAGATATATTTTGATAGCAATTCTTTAGCATAACTTTATTATATTATTGTTAATTATGTATATAAAAAAAAAATGTACATTAAAAATGTTAACCTTCATTTAATGTTGCATAATTTAATTCACATAATCTTTATAATTTTATATTTTTCTATAACTTAGTACTTTCAACTTGATTTGATAAATATATTTTTAAAAATTATTACTTTTTTAAAAATAGATGTATTTTGATAGTAATTCCTTATCATAATATATTATACTTTTGATAATTAAGTATATATTTTTGCAATAATTTCTTTAATGCTAAGGCCCCTCGCCCCATACACGCAGAATTTAGGTGCACAGGCCTAAATTTTGCAGTTATTTCATAGTGTGTGTGTGTGTGTGTGTGTGTGTAAACTGGAGTGACGTTCAGTTGAAAATTTCGGCCTTAGTAAAATCTGTAGTAGATAGATTTTTAACGTTATATTTAACATAAATATAAACATAAGTTTGTGTTATACCTCTGAAACTACAAGTAATGTAACTAATCATTAAATTCTTCTTTAAAATATCTAAAACATATACAAATTACTTTTCCCCCTATTTTATAAATAAAAATTATAACGTACAATAAAAAGCAAGCTATTTATAGTTTTTGAAAATTATCATCTTCATTCATCTTCGTAAGTTAGGGCACAAAAAGCTACACGGTTTTTAGATTATACAAGTTTAATTGTACTATATTTTAAAAACAAAAAATATTAAAAAAAAAAACTTCAAACAAAAGCTATTTACGTATTCCAACTATAATATACAAAATAAAGATTTTAAGGCACTTTTAATATACATTTTTGTTTTTCAAATTCATAGTTACATTGGAACATATAATTATTTTTACAGTTTCAAAAAGACAGTCATTTTCTGATTTCAATAATATGTAATTTTCATATTTTGTCATAAAATTTATTTAAATAAAAAATATTTTATTATGATATAAAACAAAAACTTAATTTAATTAACATAAGTCTATAAAAATTGTATCTTATTCTTATAAGAAAATATTTATTTCAATAAGTGTCATGTTAAATTATGAAAATTATTCCCAGACGAATTCAGAAAATTATTGTCCTTTGGAAATTGTAAAAATAATTGTTACTATTTAAAAGAAAAAATGTGTACTAAAAAGGCCTTAACAGAAATATACATTTTAAAGCAAAAGTTAGTTATCTCAATAGGAATGTTTGGAGAAAACTAGTTTCGGGATAATAAGGGGTTTGTGCCACACCCTTTTGGATAAATGGCGTAAATGTGTATGTATCTAAACTATAATATAGAACACGTAATACTTAATAACTTTAATTAGAACTTTTTCCTAATATTATTAGTTCATAAAATATCATCCAAATATTCGATATAAACAAATCCGGTATAAACAATTTTATACAATTAATTCCATTCAATATTTTTAAAAATATTTCAGATTTTTATTTCATTAAAACAAAATCGTTAGTCAACAAATGGTCAATACATCGAGGTTTCACTATATTTATGTATTGAAAAAATTTACCTTTCAGTTAATAAAGCTGATCATATAATTGCATTAATAGATTGAAATTAGTACTCTAAATACATTTAGTATTAGTGTGTTAAGAAATAAACACACAGCTTTGAACACGCCGACCATATTGTGTAGGTTTTCTAGAAATTTCAAATTATATCTTTTTATTGTTTTTTCACCAATTTTAAATCGAAAATGTTAAGTTTAATTATAATTATAATTCAATTTCGAAAATAAATTTAATATTAGGATGCAAATATCAATATTTTGATACGCTTGAAGAAAACAAAAACAAACAAACAAATTATTACGTACCATTTACAGTATAGAAATATGGTAATATTGTAGACAAGCTATGTTGCAAATATCCCTCCGGTAAAATTAAATAGAAAGTTGAATATGAAATCTTGAAATATGTTTTTTCACTATAATTTATATCACTGTATTGTATTATTTTCTTTGTTATTATTATTATTATTACATATCGCGTTGCACTAACACGCATAACCAAATTGTAACGTTCTTTCCCTGTCGGTTGCTTAGAAAGATTTCGGTTGAAATAAGTTTTTCAAACAATTAAACCACAAATAAATACAGACTTTTAAACACCAAGTCACCTAGCACTTACACAAACAAATATGAAAATTGCAAGTCATATTTCAATATGGCTATGGCAAGAACAAACACTATCGCAAACAAAGTTTAGCACAGTCTTGGCTTCATCTAGTAATATTTTTATACTCTAATGTCAAATTCATGCAAATCAGTTTCAACTTGAAAACAAAACACAGTCCGAAACACTTATTAGATACAAAATAAACACGATACGAAATCAATCCGGGATAACTACGTATTTAAAACACTCAAAACAAAATATTCCCGTGCGGCCATTATTAATTCTCAACCTGTAGTCGATCTACGCATGCGTCTTAGTTTGAGTTACGCTTGGATAAAATATCCACTGACGTAACATTATCCATTTATTGCCGTTAAAATTATAGTACTATTTATCGTTCAGTTTTATTAAAATATTATAATTATTTACGCTAGCAAACCTTGATACTAATAGTTACCGTACAATTATAGTACATACATGGTGTAGTTTTAGCTGTAAATGATAGAAAATTTATGGTAAATGTTTTACGGACGGCACTGCCTAACATATCTAGGTTTTACCTCTGTCAAGGTTATATTAAGCGGCAATTATGATTTGTAATTTTAGATTGTAATCTTTATTAGTTTAAGATTTATTTTTGTTAATTCTATTGGTTGATTTGATTATTTGCAATATTGTTGAATTACGTCTGAGTTTTATCCGAAAAATATGCGCATATACGAGTAATAAAAGTTTTAGAATAATAAATTTTTGTCCGAAAGAAATTGTTAGTGAAAAAGTCGTTTTCTTACTTATTATAAATGATGATAATACTTGTAAATTTTTTTAAATAATCTAAAATGGCGTGTTACCTAGACAATATCTACTGAAAGTTTTTCCACTAATGTGCTGCTGTTGCTGAAGATGGAAAATTATAATTGGACATTGGAAATATTATTCTATGACTTGTATATAACTAGTAACACATATTTTATTATAATGTACAATAATCTTTGTTATTACTACATATAATAATAATAATAATAATGTTGATTAAGAGTACAGAATGAAATTAATACCGTGTATTTTGCTCGCATCAACAAACATAAAATTAGCCACAGAAGCATATGCTTGTGTCCAGAAGGAAACCATTGCCTTAGATTTTCTACATCGGATTGTACAATCCTAGGATTCCACCACGATTTTAAGTAAGATTGTAAGGATTTTGATTGAAATTGTAAGGCTGTTTTATAATTTTATGCGAGATTTTACATGATTTTAAGTGATTTCTCGTTGATTACATGAATTTTAAGGATGATTGTAAAAATTTTACATGATTCTAAGTGAAATTGTAAGGATTTTACATGATTTGGAGCGAGATTGTAAGGATTTTTTGTTGATTTTATGGATTTTAAGTAAGATTGTAAAGATTTTAAGTGAAATTGTAAGGATTTTAGATGATTTTAAGCGCAATTTTAAATATTTTATATGTTTTTAAGTGAAATTGTAAGAATTTTAAGTGATTGTAAAGATTTTATATGATTTTTAAGTATAATTGTAAGGATTTTATATAACTTTGAGTAAAATTGTAAAAATTTTATATGATTTTAAGCGAGATTGTAAGAATTTTACATTATTTTAAGCGAAATTGTAAGGATTTTACAAGATTTTAAGCGAGATTGTAAGAATTTTACATTATTTTAAGCAAAATTGTAAAGATTTTAAGCGAGATTGTAAGGATTTCACATAATTTTAAGTGACACTGTTTTTGTATGATTTTAAGCGCGATTGTATGGATTTTAAGTAAGATTGTAAGGATTTTATCTTGATTTTTCTCTTGATTTTACTAGCTTTTATGTGAATTTTTTAAGATTGTAAGAAAATTTTATTCAAGAGTTTTAATTAATTATAAATCGTATAGAAATTATTTAACATTTAAGGGGTTCTTTAATTCTTCAAAAAATATTTAAGTAAATATTAACTAAATATTTATGAACTATTAATGATTTTACGGATTTTAGCTATAATTTTAAGGATTTTATTAGGACATTACCTCGATTTTACTAAGATTTCATCATGATTTTACTTTGTTACCACTTCGACTGCAAGGAAAAAGTGGTGTACCGTTTGGTACGGTGTCTGTAACATTTTCAAAAAAAAAAAATTGTATACAAATCCTTCATATAGCCTGTAGATGACGAATCTGAACTTAGTTTATGTGGGTGTATGGATGTGCGTCGTCAGGTCGCTCGGTCGTAAGTCAAAATTTTGTGGCCGCAATTCCTCCTAGACGGTTCAACCGATATTAATGAAATTTTTAGAATAAATTTGTCTAGTGCCCAGTATGGTCATGTGGTTTTGATTTTTTCCAGTGATGCCAACTTGCCGAAAAAAAAATTACTATAGTTTTTAAAAATTCATATTGGCTACGTTATTTATCCGATTTTGATCAAATTTTCAGAAAAGATTTTCTTAATGCTCCCAATAACTATATAATTTTATTAATATCCAGTGTTGCCAACTTTCCAAGAAAAAAATTACTAAAATTTTAAAAATTTTATTATGGCCATGTTATTTAGCAGATTTTACTCAAATTTTCACAAAAGATTCTCCTAGTATTCATATAATTTATGTAATTTTAACAAAATACAGTGTTGCCAACTTTCCGAGAAAAAAATTACTAAAATTTTTAAAAGTTCATTACAACCATTTTATTTAACCGATTTTAATCAAATTTTTATAAAAGTTTCTCCTAGTACCTAAATAAATTATGCAACTTTAACAAAATACAGTGTTGCCAACTTGTCGAGAAAAAAATCACAAAATTTTTTAAAATTCATTGTGGCTACATTATTTATTCGATTTTGATCAAATTATCAAAAAAGTTTCTCCTAGTGCCCACATAAATTACAATATTAAAATACAGTTTTGTCAACTTTCCGAAAAATGTCAAAGTGGTCTATATATGGGTTTACCCATATACTTTTAATCTTGTATTATTGTGCGCTGGGTTTAGGAACGTATAAATTCGAAGACGAAAATAAAATTATAATTGGCTGGTTTTTTATTTTATGATATTGACTGTGAAAAATTTTCACAGTTGCTATAAATAAAAGTCGTAATGAAAGAAAATACTAAATAACGTCATTTAACATAAAATAATAATAAATCTGCTATTACTGATGTACATGGCTTAGAGTATCTTCATTGCTAGACCAATCAATATTAGCAACAGATTAATAAGAGAAGCAATAGAATTTTATAAGAAAAGAATAACGTAAAGGCACTGAGATAACTGTTTTTATATTAATATAATTTATTATTAATATTAAGAGAAAATGTTTTGTACTTTATTAACATGATACTGATCTGAAATAACAGTTTTTTTTCTAAACATCTAGAACACAATTTATTACCATATTGTGAATATTATCCGTCCGAAAGATCTATACGAGTTCAATAATTTAATAAATAATAATTATCCTAATCCATCAGTATTTCTACTTAAATTATTCTTAAAATAAGTAAAAATTATATATGTAATTAACAAAATTACATTAACTAATTTTAAAATTATTCCAAAGATAAAATTTATGTAAATTTATCTAATGTTATTTGATGTAAATGATTGAATTTTTATATTATACATACATACATACATACACAATCACGGCATGTACCCAAAATGGTGTGGTACAAACTTTTTTCATCATCCCGAAATCAGTCGCCTCCAAACATTCCTATCCAAACAAGCAATTTTTGCTGCATCCACATTCATAATTTCTCTCATTTATTCTTTCGCTCAAGCAAAACACTCTCAATCATACCACTCCAACTACTCATCGGACGTCCACGCAAACGTATACCATCAAAATCATTCAAATAAATCTTTTTAACCAAATGTTCATTAGACATTCGCTCAACATGTCCGAACCATCTTAACTGAATAAACACCAACTTTTGCTACAACATTTTCTTCAATTTCACACTCATCATACACTAATCTATTTCGTACCCAATCTCTTCTATAGTTACACCCAGCTATCCCACGTAAAAATCTCAATTCCACAGCAGTCATTTTCCGTTTATGCTTTTGCAACCAAACACAACATTCACTACTCTATACATCAACGTAGGCACCAAAACTGCATTGTATATACTCAAACGGGCTTCTTTGGAAACATTTTCATTTCTAGCAAAAGTTCCCAAAGCACCCAAAACCTTACAACCAGCATTTACTCTCCTTTCAATTTCACGATCAAAACGAAAGGAATTTTAAAACAGTACTTAAAAAAATTATAATTTTCGTTTCCATAAAAAAAAAAAAGATTAAATTTGTATAAAATTTAAAAATTTTGAATAACAAAATAATAAATAATCTAAATACGAGAAATATGCATAAAAAAATCCTTTACTTAAAAAAAAAATTACGCACATAAAAGTATAATTATAATGAATAATCGAAAAATTAATATTTTTAAAATCAAAAATGATATTAAGTGGTTATGCCAGATATAAAATCGTGAGAAAATTTTCCTCGATCAAAGTAGAAAAATATGTTTGTAATTCAAATTACATTTAAATTTTATTGAATATAAAAACCGAAATTAGAAATATCTTATTTGTAATTTGATATTGTTCATTTCGATATTTCTAAAAAAAAAAAAGAAAATCTATCTATAAAAATCTATAGAAATTAATGAAATTTGCGTTGAAATATACAAAAAAAAAGCTTTTAAAATATTATAATGGAGCTGTCCAATATAATCGAATTTCTTTGTCAATTATTTTACTAATTATTTCTATAATAAATATATCCCAAAAATTGTGTTCATATAATATATATTTATTGAGATAAATCAGTTTTTAAAAAACTAAAAAAAAAACAACCTATTATTTTTCAAATTATATAATACATCACACAACAAGACAATAATATTGTCTGTCACGAGAAAGTGGCATTTTACATACGTAAATATTCTCCGCTTAAATATATATATATATATATATATATATATATATATATATATATTATTAGTTTCGTGGGATTTTCAGTCAAAAATAAAGACAACTCAATTCAAAGTGCAAGCTTTCGGAAAAAATTTATTTCCTTCATCAGGCAAATGGCAGAGTTAAAATTATAAAAATAAATACATGACATAAATATATGACAAGTGCATAGAAATAATAAAATGCTATGGTAACATATTAAGGTGTTGACAGTAAATATAAACAGATATGCCTTAATATGTTACCATAGCATTTTATTATTTCTATGCACTTGTCATATATTTATGTCATGTATTTATTTTTATAATTTTAACTCTGCCATTTGCCTGATGAAGTAAATAAATTTTTTCCGAAAGCTTGCACTTTGAATTGAGTTGTCTTTATTTTTGACTGAAAATCCCACAAAACTAATAATATAAATATTTACAGTCACTAAAACTAATATATATATATATATATATATATATATTTTGAAAGGAAAATTATTGGGATTAGAAGTCAAAACAGAATATGATATTAATAACTCAATTCATTGTATACGTTGCGAGCTTTCGGAGGTTGCTTGTCTCCTTCATCAGGCTGACCTATTTATTGTAAAATACAAAATTATGTTAAAATACAATACAAATCTAATTAGTAATTACAATGTAAAATGATTTAATAAACTTACAATGGTAGAGAATTCTGTGTGTTCTTTATCAACAATATTTAGAAATTATGTCCAAATGGAAAAAACCAATCCAGATAACAAAACAGTGTTATTGGAATAAGATTAAAAATAAAATAACATTAAATATATAACAATTTGTACGTCAAAAATTAAAATTGTATTCTTGTATATAAATAAAAATAAAAACTAGTTATAAGTAATTGTCAGTAATATAAAATTCTTAAATTTTTTTCACAATACCAAATGTAAAAGACGTTAGACACGAATTAATTTTTAATTACTACGAAGGTTGATAAAAATAAATTTTTTATTATCAACTGATTTTTTAGAGGGAAAAATTATAACCAACCTAAAATTAGTCACGTGACATATAACGACGCACTCATGTCAATAACAACATAACCTATGTTTTTTCCACAACAAATTTAGATGACAACACACGATACACGCGCAACAGTCAGATTGTTTATCACTGAAACCAAACAACTAAGTAATATCACGAGATGAACCATTACTTTTATTCACAAACGTAAGTAGAAAGTCATATATTATACTCAGGTGTTGAATATCAGCACGCTTGTTTACACTCATGCTATCTGTTTTAATATAGATCATTTCTAAAAGCGATCGTTTAAATGATTTATCTTCAATACAAACCACAGACGTGTTCGTAAAATCAAACTTATGTTGTTTTTGATGTGAATGGATTGATAATGCCGTTGCTTGAGGTTTCAACCTACAATCCGATCTATGTAACGCCAACCGTTCTTCTAGCCATCGTTTCGTGTTTCCTATGTACGTCGCATCACAATCTGCACATGGAATCTTGTAAACCAAGTTTGACTGCTTCTTGATAGGAATGACATCTTTCAGTTTCGTGTAAATTTTCTTAGTAGGTAAGATGTTTTTTCTAATTATTTTTATGTTGTCTGATTTTAAAATGTTAATTAATTTCTCTGTTATTTTAGGTAAATTTGGGAGTGTGAAAATATTCTTTTTTATATCCAATTCAGTACGTGGAACTTCTAAAGTGTTACTATTACTTAGTGGAGTCCTGTTATGTGGAGTTGACCAAATTATTTTATTTACTAACTTCTTAGGATATCCATTATCGATCAATATTGTAAACAATTTACTAAGATTAGCATTTTTGTAGTTATTATGAGATAACCTGACAACCCTGTTTTTTAAACCAAGGATGGTGTTGATTTTTGTGTGTTGTTGGTGGTAAGAATCAAAATGTATATAACGACAAGACGCTGTAGGTTTAATGTACCAACTAGTTTTTATACAGTTATCCACATCTCGAATTAATAAGATGTCCAAAAATGGGATGGACTTATTAGTTTCATATTCAACAGTAAAATTAAGATGTTCATTAAATACATTCAAAACATGTAACGAAGATTGGATCTCATATATATATATATATATATATATATATATATATGTATATATATATATATATATATATATATATATATATATACAGGGTGTAACAGAATAACTATTCCTAATTTTAACTGGAGTATCCTGGGCTCAGAATATGAAGATTTAATGCAAATCACTTAGATAAAATATGGCTCCTTACTGAGCTACAGGGTGTTTTATATAAAAATTTAAAAACGATTTTTGCCCAGTACTTTAAAACTATTTGACGTATCCTTATCATACTTGGCAGGAAATGTAGGTACCGTACACCATACTAAATTATGTTAAATAAAAGTTTCTGGCTACTGCCAGTGGCGTACAACAGGGGCAAGTGAGAGGTTGATTCTTCCTAAATTCTACGCCACTGGCGGAATTGTCATTTTAGCACAATTTTTCGATTCTCCAATACTTGCTGTGTAAAAAACATACTCTTCCTTTGTAACGATAAAGTCACTGTTTTTCGAGATATTTAAAGTTAAACATAAGTTGCACCCTTGGGATTTTTTCAAAATTTGCTCAAAAAAATCTGAAAAAATTCAGTAAAATAGAGAAAAAAATTAGCTACATAATAAATAAGTAACTTTTTTCTCTAACTCATTCTGATTTGGCTGTAAAAATTATTAAAAATAAAAAAAATAAAATGCAAAAAATATTAATTTTCAATAATTTTTCCATCCAAAGCAGAATGAGTTAGAAAAAAAGTTACTTATATATTATGTAGCTAATTTTTTTCTCTATTTTACTGAATTTTTTGAGATTTTTTTGAGCAAATTTTGAAAAAATCCCAAGGGTGCAGCTTATGTTTAACTTTAAATATCTCGAAAAACAGTGACTTTATCGTTACAAAGGAAGAGTATGTTTTTTACACAGCAAGTATTGGAAAATCGAAAAATTGTGCTAAAATGACAATTCCGCCAGTGGCGTAGAATTTAGGAAGGATCAACCTCTCACTTGCCCCTGTTGTACGCCACTGGCAGTAGCCAGAAACTTTTATTTAACATAATTTAGTATGGTGTACGGTACCTATATTTCCTGCCAAGTATGATAAGGATACGTCAAATAGTTTTAAAGTACTAGGCAAAAATCGTTTTTAAATTTTTATATAAAACACCCTGTAGCTCAGTAAGGAGCCATATTTTATCTAAGTGATTTGCATTAAATCTTCATATTCTGAGCCCAGGATACTCCAGTTAAAATTAGGAATAGTTATTCTGTTACACCCTGTATATATATATACACCGGGTGTTCGTTCGTTAAGTTCGTATGGGCGTTTAACATGTAATTTCGATTTCGAAGAAATATTTAGAATACTTTTCGATAGGGCATAAAAGGTTCTATTATTTGGTTATAGTTTTAATTTGCTAGCATGTGCCGTTTGGGCGCAAGAATTTATTTTAGATTTTTTGGTTTTTATTTTTTTTCTCAAAAACTATGAGGTATAAAAAAATAAGCGTGACATGGAAAAATGCGGAATAATGAGTACAATAATTGAGTAAAGAAACCATTATTCTCCGATGTATCGTTTAGTAGAAAAAAATTACAAACTGAATATTTGAAAATCTCTTAAGGGGGGTAGGTATATCCTTGCGATTTTTTCAAAATAAGACTTTTTTCAAAATTTGCTGTAAAAATTTTTAAAAAATTCAGTAAAATAGAGAAAAAATGAGCTACATAATAGCTAAGTAACTTTTTTCTCTACCTCATGCTGGTTTGGCAGGAAAATTATTAAAAATTCTAAAAATCAATTTGAGATTTTGAAAAATTAAGTATTTAATTTTTATTTACTAAACTACGCATCCTAGAATAAGGGATTTTACACTCAATTATCGTACTCATTATTCCGCATTTTTCCATATCATGCTTATTTTACTACATCACATAGTTTTTGAGAGAAAAAATAAAAACCAAAAAATCAAAAAAAAATTTAGCGCCCAAACGGCACATACTAGCAAATTTAAACTAAAACCAAATTATAGAACTTTTTATGCCCTATCAAAAAGTATTTTAAGTATTTCTTCGAATTTAACTCAAGAAAGTAGTATATCGCAATTTATCGAAATTACATATTAAACACCCATACGGACTTGACGAACGAACACCCGGTATATTGTCTATGTCATAAGAAAGTAGCATTTCACATACAATATACGTAAATATTCTATGCTTAAATATATACTGTGTGTTGACTTGGACCGTCGTACATAGGAATTTAGCATGTAAAATCAGACATGTGCGATTTCCTGCTTCCCAAATTATTTTACAAAAAAAATTTTCGGATAAATGTTTTAGGAAACACTTTTTTACATGTAAATCTATCAACAAAATTTTTAATTTAAAACCATCCCAACATCAGGAATTAGCCCTAAATTTGTCAAGAAATTGACTGAAAATGGCATTAGCCGTGAAATTGGAACAAAAATAAAACAAATACTACATGCTGTACGCTCGTATTTCACGGCTACTGCCATTTTCCAGTCAATTTCTTAACAACTTTAGACCTAATTCTTGACGTTAGAAAGGTTCCAAGTATAAAATTTTAGTAATTGATTTACCTTGCAGAAAAGTATGCCCTAAAACATTTATCATAAGGTTTTTTTTGTAAAATAATTTGGAAAGCAGGAAATCGCACATTTCTGATTTTACATGCTAAATCCCTATGTACGACGGTCCAAGTCAACACACGGTATATATATTAAAAATCAGCGGGTCACCATCGACTAATTAATGACGGTAAAAATGATCGTTATAAAAACACGTTGAGAGATTTTATTTCTCGAATTTAAATCTCGCGTAAACAGAGAAACACGAACGGGACCGAGAGGTATAAATTATATTTCAAAGTCGTGCGTAGTCATCAAATTATAAATCTCACGCGTAAATACTACATACTAAATAAAACACTATAATATACGAAATTAAATAAAAAGAAATTTGTTCAAAAACTCACCGGATGGAAAGAAGTCTTCACTGCAATTCTCACGAAGTTTTCGCCCCTGAAGATTTAATGTCTCTTTCATAATATCGCGAATCACTGATCACGCACCATATTGACAAAAGTTTATGGAGGAAAAATACAGTTTATTTCAAACGACGCGACACAAACAGAAAACACAAGTTCACGCAACTTTACGCCCCCACAGTGGTATGAATCCTGAATCTAGGTGTACAAAGTCACCGGTGCACTGAAAAAAAAAAGAAACTAATTTTCAGTAAATCAAAATCTACGAATTACTATAAATTCTATATTTTTAACTTTTATCCTTACCGCTAACTCCAAAGATCCTTTTACTCCAATCAGAACCAAGAAAGTTACAGCTACTCATTTGGGTCAAAATTTCACTGTAACAAAATTATTATTATATTACTTACTATTGCGTGCAAATATGTCAATTATTTAATTATGTCTCATAATATTCAAAATATTATTTCATTCACGTTTCTCTAACTTTTATTAGACAAACATGATTTTGTAAGTAGCAAATTTCGCAAACTCACTTAATAAAATTATTAAATAAATCTAATCAGTTATAATCGAAATTTTATTAACAGAAAACGAACGATATTGTGAATGTTTGGATTGTGAATTTCGGAATAACTTTGAAATAAATAATGCCCCCTAGGAGAAACTTTTCTGAAAATTTGATCAAAATCGAATAAATAATGTAGCCACAATGAATTTTTAAAAAATTTTGTGATTTTTTTCTCGATAAGTTGGCAACACTATATTTTGTTAAAATTGCATAATTTATTTAGGCACTAGGAGAAACTTTTATGAAAATTTAATTAAAATCAGTTAAATAAAATAGTCAAAATAAATTTTTAAAAATTATAGTAATTTTTTTCTTGGAAAGTTGACAACACTGTATTTTGTTAAAATTACATAAATTATATGAATACTAGGAGAATCTTTTGTGAAAATTTGAGCAAAATCGGTTGAATAACATGGCCATAATAAATTGTTTTAAACTTTAGTAATTTTTTTCTCGGAAATTTGGCAACACTGGATATTAATAAAATTATATATTAATTAATGGGAGCATTAGGAAAATCTTTTCTGAAAATTTGATGAAAATCGGATAAATAACGTAGAAAATATAAATTTTTATAAACTTTAGTAATTTTTTTCTCGGAAAGTTGGCATCACTGGAAAAAAATAAAACCACATGACCATCTTGGGTACTAGACAAATTTGTCCTGAAAATTTCATTAAAATCGGTTAAACCGTCTAGGAGAAGTTGCGGCCACAAAATTTTGACTTACAACCGAGCGAGCGAGTGAGCTGACGATGTACACATAAACTAAGTTCAGATTCGTCATCTAGAGGCTATATGAAGGATTTCTATACAATTTTTGTTTTGTTTTTTAAAAATGTTACAGACACCGTACCAAACGCTATACCACTTTTTCCTTGCAGTCAAAGTGGTAAAAAGGATATTATTTCTAGAGATGTATGTATAAAGAAGAACATATCATGGCATTTAAATAACTTCTTAAAAAAATACTCTTATTATATCGTTCAAGTTTAAATTATTTCTTCTAATTTAAAATTATATATCTAATTACAAAAAAAAATCTATCAGTACTGATCCGGTTATAGTATAATTAAATAAAAATATAGTAGGCTATGATAACAAAATTTCGTTCAAAATACTTTCTCAATTTTTTGTCAAAGTGATGAAATAAGTATATTACAAATTAATATCAACCTTCATATTATGTTGAATAATTGTATAATATATAAATAAATTATTAATTTGTTAATACAATTAATTAATTACATATTAATAATATATTAATAATCTTACTGTACTTAGGTACGTATGTATCTTTAAAAAATCGTAACATTTTAATTAAAATAAAACTGCTTTAGTTGAAGTTCTGTATAATTATTAATTATTTTTTTAGTTTACTCAACGCTCGTCGTCAGTATTTTTTATCCTAATGATGATCGCCGTTGAGTTTATCGAAACGTCGATTCTAAATAAATATTTATACAGAACTTTAACCTGTTTTAACCAGTTTTAATTCAATAAAATGAGTTCTGAAAGATTTTTTTACTATGTTATAACAGTTTAACTTAATTTGGAAAACATAATTTCAGATGTTTTTTTTTTTTAATATAATATGAATTTTGAAAGCAATTCATTACCTAAGCCTACTATATTTTTGATAATTATATTTTTTTTTAAAGCTTATATACTATTCCTATGCTTGTATTATATCTCTAAAACTACAAGTAAAATAAATTAATTGTTATAATAAAATCGCCATTGCAATATTTACAAAAACTTTTTTTTTTTCAATTTTCATAAATAAAAAAAATTATCGAAAATAAAAATCAACCAATTTTCAGTTTTAGCGACTGATTTGTAAAAAAAAAACTATTAAAGATATTAAGTTTGTTCCAACAAGAAGCCCTGGGGATAATAAAAAACTTGTTAGAAGAATGCACAGTTTAAATTTTCTGTGTTTAGAAATGCTCAAAATTATACGATCAGAGACTCGTATTAGGGTAAATATTTACTTGGCCCAATTTATTTTTCATCGTAAGTTGAAAAACAAAAAGCTATATGGATCTTAGCTAACTAGAATATGTAGATTATGTATGATTTTATCGAAAATTAAATACCCTGTACATTCATTTCATTCAAGATTCTTTTAAATATTTCCCGGACTTGTGTTTTATTCAACCGATAATGTAATTCAACAAATTATTATTAATACATCTAGATTTCATTATACTTAATGAAATGAAATAATTTACCTTTTTCAATTAATTCGATTTCCATTGAAAGCTGAACGCAGAATTCGTACGGTTGCTGAACTCCTAACATTTCATATTTCTATCTTCATGATCAGTTGCAGATCTTATCTTGTGCCGCCAAATAAACTCAACTCATCCTCAAAATACGTAGATTTAATTCATAAATGTTTCGCATCCTAAAATCAATATTTCTTGATAACAGGGCACTATACAAGTTCTAGTGCATATAATTTTTATCTTAAAAATAAATCCTTCATAGCTTTTTCTTTTTATTGTTATTCGAAATTTCTAATTTAAAAATTTAAAATTTTTATTTAATGTTTTAATAAAATATCTTTGAAGGGTAAATATAACCAAAACAATCTTTGTGAGCGTCCTGAATAATTGTTAATAATAATATCAAAATTATCATTAAAACGCGGTAAACACATATTTTTCCACAAGTGTTAAAAAACTCTAGGTACTTTATATCAGTGTAAATTGTAAATTATAAATAAATAATGGATAAATGTTTATAGCAGTCCTGTCCACTAATTTTATTTTACCAATTTATATTTTACTCTAAAAAGTAGATTTAATACATATATATGTTTCAAATTTATCCTCCGTAAGCCCAAAAAAAATAATAAAAAATTGCGAATTTGGCGGCAAAGATTTGGCGTATTTCGTATTCTTTATACTTTTTTATAAACTCATCTATTTCAACTGCTATATAATTTTAGAACACAATATTTAGAATATATTACTATTTTAGACCAATGTATAATGTAAGACGATTGAAATAAAGAAATTCGATTAAAGTGGACAGCCACATTGATATAGAATCATAGAAATAAATCATAAATTGCAGCATGTTAATATTCTTAAATAAACAGAAATTTTGTGTAATTTACCTGATCAGCATAGAATTTATCACCGATAACAGCTACACAAACATTAGCTGGAACCGACCACCCAACCCACCCATGATTGTATCTCTGGATCGTAAACTTCAGCATAGAATTTATCTTGAAATGTAGAATTCAAACAGTTCCAGCTGTCACATTCGCCGACTGCATAGACGAGATTGTTGAATGCTGCTCGAACCAGTTTGATGCCGACCTAAACACAACATGAAACAATATCATCTCTATACTAGCATTTTATGAGAATTTTGCGTGGAAATGTTCAAAATATAAATATTTGTTTTACGTTTTTTGCAGACATATTTAAAACTTGCACATATTATAAATATAAAGAATAAGATAATAAATTGCTATAATGTAAATTTAAATAAAAATATGCAAAAGTTAAGTGTCACAGTTATAATGTATTTATTCCGAAATGAAACCAAATGAACCGATTGGTTAGCTCTGAGATTTACTAGTAAAACTATTTTAAATTAATTATAAATTATAAAGATAAATTTATTTATTTATAAATCGAAAATTTATATAGTAACATACAAAACTATCTAACCAAATATATGACTAAACAACATCGAACAAAATTGTTCATGAATGTCACTTGGTGAAATTAATATAATAATAATATTCTAAAGTTGAGACATTTTCTCAAAATTTCACAAGTTACTCAGTCATTGAATCGGCTGTTAAGCTATGCATCAATGACTGGCCAGATTAACCAGATTAACCAAAGACCGAAACACGTGTCTATGGTTAATCTGGCCAGTCATTGATGCATAGCTTAACAGCCGATTCAATGACTGAGTAACTTGTGAAATTTTGAGAAAATGTCTCAACTTTAGAATATTATTAAATATATGACTTCCTATTACATTTTCAAATAACTTTTCGTAATATTAATTTTCTTACTTTACTTTTTTTATAGATTTTTATAAGATTAGACAATTATGTATTAATGTTTTTATTTTGCTATAAATAAAAATGAAAATCTTAAAATATATTACCAGATATAATCTCACAAAACGTCAATGTTCAAGTGTCAAATTTAAATTCGCACGTTAAAAAAAGCCAGGTAAATAGTTAAAGTAATACACCACATTTTCAGAAACCGTGTAACTGAAATGCAACTGATTTTGTTGAAAAAAGCCAACCGGTTCATTTGATTCAATTTCAGAATACACTATTTGATTTTCAATCTATATATGACAATAATTACCTATAACACAGTAATTAAATCTTAAATTAAAAAAAAATTACTTGATCTGAACACCCCATTCCCCTTTATGATAGTCACAAGATGGCGTAATCAACTTAAAATAAACTCTATAGATAACAACGTATTAAATTGTGGTCTTTAAACCGACCGACATTACGCACGATGAAATTTATTCAAATATCAAAAATTATATAGAATAATTCTATTAAACATGTTCCGATAAGGCGGCTCCGAATACTAAAATATAATTATGTTAATCACAAAAATATGCACAGCAATGTTTCTAACTCGTCATTCAAACGATCTATTTAATTTCAATGTGTCGTACAACTCAATGTGATTTCAAATTACACATATTTTGTTTTTTTAATCGTAATATATATTTTTAATTGCATAATTTGAGAGTGCAGCCGCCATCCACCCTTAATCCGCCGTCACGGTATATCAGTATATTTTAAATAAATTAATATTACAAATTTATCATTTACCTTTGATTGCAGAGTTATTATATCTTCAATTTTTTTGTCTTTTTCACTTAAAATTATAGTCCGTTTGTAGATTTATTTCATCTGTCGCAGAATGAGTAACTTTATGTGGTTGATTTTTGCCATCACTACTATCGAAGGTTTGCTTTGGTTTAGTTAAATAACGAATAGCAACGGCTCCAAATTAATTAGTTTTATTAACAGTATAACATTCACACTATTATAGATGTATAATGGCTTTTTACCATTAGTTTGATGCACAAGAAATACAAAATTACACAAACACATGTGACTTATTACTACTATATCATGCCACCATTTCTTAACCTTCTGTTCTCACGAAACCGGGCATTTTTCGCTCTTTTCCGCATCGGTTCGGTAACGCTCGGCTGTTTCACGCGCATAGCTAACGCGTCGTATGAATAAAAGATTTAAGCGATATAGTTGAACATAAAATAAAGTTTTGAGCGCAAACACTGTTAATGTTTTGAAATATACAATATCCATTTTTATTATATAAAATTTCGCAATATTAATTGTGTTAATTAGAAATAGAATAACAGTACAATATTTGTGTCACCTTATAAACAAAATATATACTTATATTTAGTAAATATAATCATGAAACACTAATAAATTATAAGTTTTACACAAATATTTTTATTAAAATCGCGCAAAATTGCCACTAACTGCTACAGAAAATATGCACTTTTCACAACTAAATTTTCGTTAAAAACATACTCTGACTTGTATCAATACGGATTGCTCATCTCTGATTGGCCATTATTTCACTTTGAAATTGTCGTAAGATGCTCATAATATAAAAATATGAGTTAGAAAGTGATAGAATGATACTTCTCTGTCTACATGTATAAATATATTATAAAAATTGTTTTGTTTGTAGAAACCAACAGACAAAATTTAACAAGATTACGCAATTTATTTAACGAAAATTTTCAGTAAAAAAGTACTTCATAAAACTATTCATTATTAAAACAAACAATTAAATTACATAATATAATTTCTGTATAATATCTCGTTAAAGCTATACTCATTATAGATTTATTTTTATTTTTAAATTCTTTTGTTTAAAAAAAAGAAACAAATAATTCTACGAATCTAATTTTCTAATGTATACCTGTCCTACTATCAAACAGTAAATATGTCTGTACACGAATTTTACTACAGAAATGCAAGTTTAAACAATATTTGTTGATAAAATATTGTATATCGATAATAATTCTTATCATATAATGTCAAAAATTCTAATTTAAAAATAGTCATAAGAATATATTTTCATACACAGCATTTTAGATTAATCTAAACAAACATTTATAAAATATAAATATTTTAAGGCCGAGGCTAGTCGCACCCACACGGGTCCACGGGCCACGGACCACGGGCCACGGGTCCACAGGCCACGGGTTCACTAACGTAACTTAACTTAAACCTAAACCTAACCTTGACCTAACCCGTGAACCCGCACCCACGGTTCACAGGTTAGGTTTAGGTTTAAGTTAAGTTAGGTTAGGTTAGTGGACCCGTGGCCCGTGGACCCGTCTGGGTGCGACTAGCCTCGGCCATATTTTAATATTAATGCTGAATCTCTGCATTTTCTACGAGATAATTAAATGACAGCAAAACTTATCAATATTCATTAAACTTTCAAATTTTGAAACAATTTTACAAATCTTATCTATATTAAACATACAGAATCTCAATATAGGTAATAATTATTAAATAACAGCATTCTACAATTTACTACAAAAGTTATTTTCAGTAAAAACACGGTGATTTGAACGTTTAGGCAGACAAGCTTATATATTCCGTATTCATATTTATTTGTATTTTACAATAACAATTTGCATTAAGTAACGAGCATTAACAACAGTCTGAATTAATCGTGATACTTGAAATTTAATTGCAATAATAAAATGAACAACTGATTACATTTATATGACACATTAAAAAAACTTACGTTTAGCAGCCAATATAAGATCTTTCACTTCCTTAATAAGTCGTTTAATCTGTTGGCTTGTATTTTCAAGTTCTTTTTCGTGTTTGTGTAGATTTTCACGAAACGCAGGACTGTCATACATGCACTCGGTAAATTCCAAAATAAAATTATTTTTAAAAACCATACACAAAAATTAAAAACGTTCAACAGCAAAGCTGATTAATAAAACCCCACTAAAAACTTAGTTCAAATTCTGTTTATTTTAAAATGTTATTTGACATAATAACTGCGGCATATTAACACATGACCACTTGCGACCGATGTTGAGATAAAACCATAATCAGGGACGACCATGATAAAACATGGATAAAACTACCGGTTGTTGACCGAAAACTAAGTAGACAACGAAAACGTACTGAAGTTGGTAACAAGCAGGGGAATAAGATTTCTAGAGCTATATAATATAATAATTATATATTTCTTATTATTATTATTCTAATTATTATTGTATTATTATTTAATTATAATTATATTATTATATTTTTTTATTATAGTATCCCTAGAGATTTCGAGATTTCGAGATTTCTAGACTGTGCTGACATCTTACGTGAATTTTATCAACATTCAATGACATTTTGTCAAATGTCAAATATATAACCAATTTTTTAAAGTTGCATATTAAAAATACATGTTAAATTTTATTTATAAATGGCTTTACAAACATCTATAACATTTCCTCGTGAAATATGTGAAAATATATTACGATTTTGTAATAGATTTACATTAATACAAGCTGAACTTGTCTGTACGGAATGGAAAGATATTGTTAAATATTTAGAAAAGGTATCGTTTATATTTAGATTTTTATTTTATTTTTTAATAGAATATTTATTTCAGAAATATAATATATGGAAAACTTGTTGTTATAATGATATACCACAAAATGTATTATATTCGATTATGCGAAGTTTTTCCGGCACAAATGATGACAGCAAATGGAGAATTATTTTTAAAAATTATTATTCTTGGAGAGATTTACGAATAATAAATTCCGAACTAATAAAAAACAACGATATGTGTTTTGTTCAGCCTATTACATGCGCAAAAATTTCTGGTACGTATCTATATCAAATGATATTCGGATTCAAATAGTTGAATATAATATTTCTCTAATAAGTAAAAAAAATGAAACGCCTTTAGGTTGTAGTTCTGTATAAATATTTATTAATAATCAACGTTTCGACAAAATCAATGTACGTCTTCATAAATATTAATACAGAACTACAACAACTTAAAGCCGTTTTATTTTTATCTAATGAGTTTTAAAAGCTTTTTTACTATGTTAGTTCATTTCATTTTTAATACAGGCAACAAAATAGCTTATGTAACATTGTCAGGAGAAATAATTATTATAAATGAATTATATGAATATTGGGACAGTTATAGTGTGGGTAATTTGAGCTATATAGAAAATCTAGAATTTGTAAATATGCTTTTGAAACATTATTAATTTATCACTATTTTATAGAGAGTCACATATATGATGATGATGATGATGAATACAGCTATAAACATTCTCATATGATTGTAATATGTCCAACAAGATTTCAATTATTAAAATTAACCCCAAGATTTGATTTCATAGAAGAATATGTATATATCACATATTAGGTAATTTATTGTTATAATTCATTCAAAATTAGAATTTAACTCGGGGTGGGCAATGGTCCCTGCATCAGATGTCCTCTTCGAAACCATTTACTTTCCATCCGAAACATTTTTTTGTCCGATGCACAATTTTAAAGTTATTGCAAGTGGCGGATTAAAATGGGACACCCAGTGTTTAAGTTTAAACTATATTTATAATTAGTTGGAAGTCTTAAAATAATAAAAATAATTTGTAATACGTCAGTTAATTTTCAGTGTTATATATATATATATACCGGGTGTAGAAATGAAATGTGAACCATAGGGATTTCAATGTTATTTTTTAAATACGGCTGTATCTCTTTCCCTATTGACTTTAGAGCAAATATTTAAATACAAAACTTGTTCAAAATGTGAAAATGCATGGTATAAAGTCATTTTTTTTTTACATAAATATTAATATTTTACAATATACAGGGTTAACCACTAAAAAATGAGCTATAACATTGGAAAACGGGAATGGTATCGAAAAATGCGGAATAATGAGTTCTATAATTCGGTGAAAAAATCATTGTTCTACGATACTAAGTTTAGGAAAAAAAAATTAAAAACTGATTTTTGAAAAATTTCGTCAACAAAACACAAAGGTACCCCCTTACGAAATTTTTCAAAAATCAGTTTTTATTTTTTTTCTCCTAAACGAAGTATCGTAGAACAATGATTTTTTCACCGAATTATAGAATTCATTATTCCGCATTTTTCGATACCATTCCCGTTTCCCAATGTTATAGCTCATTTTTTAGTGGTTAACCCTGTATATCGTAAAATATTAATATTTATGTAAAAAAAAGACTTTATACCATGCATTTTCACATTTTGAACAAGTTTTGTATTTAAATATTTGCTCTAAAGTCAATAGGGAAAGAGATACAGCCGTATTTAAAAAATAACATTAAAATTCCTATGGTTCACATTTCATTTCTACACCCGGTATATATATATATATATACAGTCGATTCCGCTTAATTGGGACACATCGGGACTAGGGCATTTTGTCCCAATTAAGCGGCTGTCCCAATTAACCGAATTTTACATAAAATTAAGCAATCTATATTTTTCTTTCAATAATTTTATTTTATAAATTCTTGGAAAAAACTATAAACTACATATATCCAAAAAAATATAAACTTTTAAGAAAAAATAATAATAAATTCCAAAATAAAATAATAAATAAATACATACATTTTTAATTCAATTCAAAAATGTGTCAAGTGTAGTCTGTCTTTTGTTTTTGAAACATTTCACTTCTACACTTATCCAGCAAAGCAATTTTACTAGAAACTGTCATATCACTTCTTGGCATCTTGGCAAGAGTCAATTTTTTTTAAATAAAATCGACAAAATGTAAGTTTAACGAACCTTCCACGCGCGAGGTGTAGTGGTAACTGAATCATAACTGAATACGTAACGATTGAGACAGCAGGGTAGACTCTCACAGCTTTAATGACCGGTGCCGCGCCACGCTGACGCGAGGGTAAACATTAACCTTTGAGCGCGCGTGGGTCCGTACTTCATACGTGAATGAATGTGTTGGGAAAAAAGTTCACAGCGCGCGATACTAATGTAATTAATTGATACATATTTGCTAGTTTTTTAAATTGAATTTTCCATGTTGTGGAATCAAAAAGATATGAAGCGTATCATATTAAATTTTTTGTAAATATTTTTTCTTGTGAATACATATTTGTAACATAATACATACTGTGATCTTAAATTTACTGTCCCAATTAAGCGGAATGTTGTCCCAATTAAACATGTAAATTTACTGTTGGTTCCTTGGTTTGGTTTCTGTTCTTTGAGATTTGGCCCAAATAAGCGGCTGTCCCAATTAAGCGGTGTCCCAATTAAGCGGAATCGACTGTATATATATATATATATATATATATATATATATATATATATATATATATATACATTCACGCCATATACCCAGAAAAGTGTGGTACAAATTTTTCATTTAAGGAGA
This sequence comes from Clivina fossor, assembly GCA_963966155.1. Lineage (NCBI taxonomy): Eukaryota > Metazoa > Arthropoda > Insecta > Coleoptera > Carabidae > Clivina > Clivina fossor. The sequence continues at coordinate 5,288,890 of OZ014561.1, read as the reverse complement.
AATTAGTTTCCGCCAAACATTCTTATCCAAAACCACACTTAAATTAAAATAAAGCTAAATACGTATTTCGGAAGCTAAGCTTCAATCTTCATTAGCTAAATAAAATTTACAAAAATTCTTACCTGTGATCCAAAGTACATCAGTGATCTTTGACAAGTGTTTATGTTCTTCGGATCAAGATTTTTTGTAAGTTTTATTTAGCTACTGAAGATGGAAGCTTAGCTTTCGAAATACGAATTTAGCATTATTTTAATTTAAGTGTGGTTTTGGGATTTTTTTATAATATTATTTTTATTTAAATTTCGCCACAGTAAGTAAGTAGATCATTTTCTAATCTTATATTCCTATCCAGACAAGTAATTTCCGCTTCATCCACAGTTATGATAATTCAAATTTGCACTTTTTTCTTGCCAGTTGGAAAAATTCGCTAACGCCAAACACTTTCAATTCTACCTTCCCATCTACTCATTAAATATTCACTGAAGATGGCCGAACAAACCATCTTAATCTAACACCAACTTTCGCAACAACATTTTTACCAATTTTACAACTGTTCATACACCAATTTATTTTTATTTTTTAAATACTATATCTTACTATAGGTTCATTCCAATTTATTATCAAATCAGTTCAACAGTCGATAGGAAAAAACATGAATGAATCAAAAGCAAAAACAAATCCCTATTTTTGGTCTGTGTTAAAATCTAATTTTGAATTCATCTATAACACACTTTGTGTTTTATAACATAAATATATATATTTCGAAATTACAGTGTTTATGATAAATACGTTTGCTATGCTGCTTGTGACGGATTAGTGAATGTACTGGAAATGGAAATTAACGAAACGAATGAAGCTAGATTAAGTATAATTTCTAGTTGTCAATTATATTCACTAGCACCAATTCGATCATTATGTATTTTTAGCGATATGGTTACAGTAGATATTGTGCGGCAAAAGATGGCCAACAATTGCCATTTGCATATGGTATTGTAGATCGATACTGGATGTTTTATAACAAAGTTATTTTTTCTACCAGTAAGTTTTACGTAACGAAATTACAATTTGCGACTTGCCACAGGAAAAGGAACCTTATCTTAAAGTGATTTCAGTAAACAAAATTATTGGATTATTGCATTAAGGGGGCATTCCTTAATTTTTTATAAGCTTATAGTCTGTAGATTATCCTTGTGAAACGATTTGGTCGAACTCGAAGTCCTACTATGCTTGAGCGCAACGCGTCTAGCACCACGTCAATACTTTTGTAAAACTTTAAACGCGTTTTACTCAAAATGACTTTTTTTAATCTGGGCGGGAGCAAAACGCAAAAACTATCAAACCATTCTTGATGCGATTTTTTTAAAATTAAACAGAACACAATTTATTGGAACTTGAACCACTTTCAGCCATTTTTATGAAGATTAAGTATTTTTTAAAGTGTGAAAAATTTTATTAAAAATTGACCTCCAGATATTCTCATCTATTTTCATAATTCGTAAATAGAATTTATATCAGATGACTATGACGACTTCGATCCACGTCAGCAATACACCAGTGAAGAAATTTGAAAATAATCTTCAAATGACAGCAAATAAGATGGAAAAAACCCGGAGGTAAAATCTTCGTTCCAATCCCAGAAAAAAATGCAGAAAAACACCCTATTTTCGGTCTTCAGAAAGAGAATGCTCCCTGAAATGCTACCCTACATTCTTTCTGTGCAACTAAAACCAATTTTAATTTATTTTTCAACGCTAGATAGTTTTTTTTTACACTTTTTGGTATGATTTAGATCAAGCATGTCAAACTTGCGGCCCGGACAGAATAAATAAGCGGCCCGGACACAATAAATAATAAGATAAAGTTTTGTGAAATGAAGCTGAGACTTAGGGCCAATACACACGTAGCTACTCAAAAGTAACGGAACTGGTTTGTTACTGAAATTAATAACTAGTTACTAACTCATTAGTGATGCAGCTCCACACACGCGTCTACTCAAAAGTGATCGAAATCAGTAGTTTCTGTGTAGTCAATGGTGAAACATTACAATCATTTTCCACTATGGATAATAATTCGAGTGATGAATCTAGTGATGAGTCAATGTTACTTTATTACTATTATCGTTACAGAAGAAATAGAATACGAAGAAGATTTTGGGTACATCCATATCTTGAAAGAAATTTTACCCGCCGTTTATTTGTTGCCGCAAAAGAACTCCAAATTGCAGATGCATTATTTTTATCATGCTACCGCATGTCTAAAAATAGTTATTCGCTATTAGTGCAGTTGATTTCCCCTGCACTACACAGACAAAATACAAAAATGAGGGAATGCGTGGAAGCTGAGGAACGTATACTAATCACTCTCAGGTAAGAAAATGTTAATTATTTTTCAAAAAATACAAAAAGTATATAAACAAAAAAAAATACAAAATACATACATATATATATATATATATATATATATATATATATATATATATATATATATATATATATATATATATAAATATGTTGACAGAAATTATTATGAATTATTTGTATGTTCATACAAATCATTATTAACTACTTCATAGTATACTGCTGTCGCATCAGTCACCTCTGTCACATTTGTGGCTTCAGATGAAAGAAGAATTTCAGGGCATAATGAAGGTGTTGTACATTCGGATGAGAATGAGAGTTGTGGAGAGACTATGGGGCAAGTTGACAGAATATTATCAATAACATCTAAGGCCTTGCGCTTAAACTGTCGCACCTGTGTATCAGACATTTTTAAAAGATCCGGTAGCATGCTGAGAAGAAACATTCTCAATCCTTCTGTTTTCGGGTCTGTTTCTGGGTTGGTATTGTCTGAAGAGCTGGTTTTGGGTTTTTTGCTTTCTAAGTATGCAATAAACGCTTTGTCTACTGCGTTATTTTTCAGAGCACGTTTTTTTTGTGTTGTGCTCGACGGCTCAGACTGTTTTGGAGGTATTTCAGTAGTTCCCTTTACTGGTTGCCGTGGAAGTGCTGGTGGCGGTGACATAGGTGAAAGTGAACGTTCTTGGAAAAGTAAATTTATTTCAGATTCTTCGGTGTCTTCTAAGTCAATTTGCTCAACTTGCTCGGTCTCTTGTTCCTGTTCTGGTGGGATGGGCAGATTTCCTGAAGGCACCCCTAGTGCCTTAATATACGGCACAGTAAACTGCATAGCTTCTAAAAGATAATAGGCCTTTTTCGGTTTCGCTCCAGAGCCACTTTTAGAGGTTTCATATTTCGGACAAAAACTGCACGAAGATTTTTCCACCTTTCTTTGCATTCCGCCACTAAAACAAACAAAAATTCAAAAATAGAATAATAAATATTATGTAACTAACTTAGTAAATCAATGACATTTTATTAAATACACTTTTAATTTATTTTTGTTACAGATATTTGGGAACTGGTTCAACATTTACATCGATTGCTCTTTATTTCGCTAGAGGAGAGAGCACAGTTGGTGAAATTGTGACGGAAACTTCAAAAATAATTTGGCAAGTGTTGAAAGAGTTATACATGCAGGTACCAAATAAAGAACAGTGGAAATCAATTGCAGAACGTTTTGAATCACTCTGGAATTTACCAAATTGCATAGGTGCATTAGACGGCAAACATGTCAGAATCGAGAAATTTGCAAATAGCGGATCTGCTAATTTTAACTACAAATCCTATCATTCAATAGTGTTAATGGCTTGTTGCGATGCCGAAGATTTATTCACTATGATAGAAACCGGTTATGCTGGAAGAAACAGCGATGGAGGTATATTTCAAGGCTCAGCAATGAAATATTGGATAATAAATAGCGGACTTGATATCCCTACCCCTTCAACATTGAAGCATGATGAGAATGGTAACCCTTTTCCTTATTACTTTGTTGGTGACGAAGCATTCCCGTTGTCACGATATTTAATGAGGCCCTACCCTCAAAGAGTGTTAGATAATGTGAAAAGAATATTCAACTACAGGTTGAGTCGAGCACGGAAAACTATTGAATGTGCTTTTGGAATGGCATGCGAAAAGTTCGCTGTTTTAAATGGTCCTATTCGCATCCGACATCCCGAAAATGTAAATTTTGTTATCAAAGCAGCATGCGTTCTTCATAATTTTGTACGAAAACAAGAGGGGCTTCAGTACACGCCTACCTATTCTGCAGATTGTACAAACAATAACATCGATGCGATACAATTTCTAGCACAAAATGTGACAATAAACAGAAATTCTTCTGCAAAGCATCTTAGAAATTATTTAGCTAATTATTTTCTTACACCGCGAGCATCATTACCCTGGCAATGGAAATATGTTATAGATTAATTGTGATATATTTAAGTGATTATCACAAATTAAGGTTAGGTTAGGTTAAGTTAGTAATGAAAACTTGTTTTTATTTGTATTTATGCTAAATTAAAATAAAACGTTTCATACCTGACATATTTACTTCTTTTGCAACTTCACTCCACGCCTTTTCTGTTACATCCTTCTTTGAGTAGTCCGGAAGCCTAAAGTTGTACAACACGGGATATTTTTCCACTTCTCCCACTAATTTTATATTAACTTGTTGGTCATTCATAACTGAACGATCAATCAATATTGAACAAAAATAAAATTATTTTGTAAAAACAAATCAAAAATAATTATAAACTATTTATATAAATAATCAGACACAACGTATTATCATGGAGTCGGACAAGAAACTGAGTGATTCAAGTCGCAAACGAGTAGCCAGGTCGAGTTTCTTACAACTGATTACTAACGCGTTACTAACCGGTTAGTGACAAGTAGCGCCGTGTGCAGCGTCCCATTCATTAACAAAGGTTATAACTCATTGCGGACTGGTTGGTGATTTGCGTCAGTGATCAGTTTCTTTTGAGTAGCTACGTGTGTATACGGCCTTATTCTCAAATTAAAATTAATTTTACGTTAATATTAGGCCTGACAAAGATTTAAAGATTTTACGTTTTTAATCTTGGTGATATAACATTTGTAATAAACAAATGACCGACAAAGAGGTATCAAATATCGGGAAAAAAGTATAATTAATTTTGTTTTGTTAATTTTTACACTATTTAAAATAAATTCATTCTATGATTATGAGACTTTTTATTTTTTGCGGCCCATTTAAATTTGAACCTTCATTTTTGGCCCAGAGAAATTTACGAGTTTGACATGCTTGATTTAGATATTTGTTATTCAAAAATGTAAAACTTTAAACGCACGTTTTCTCAGAATACACTTTCGAATTCAAACAGTTTTTGGAATATTGGTTTTCTTTCCAGTGATACAAATAACTCAATATTGACTTGGATAGAAGATAAAGTCCTTTTTTCTGTGTCAGATCACTTTTATATTTTCGATTATAAAAAGAAAACTAATTTTGTTTTAGCAAATACATATTTACATATTACAACCATCAATGAAAGGGAAGAAGAAATAATATCGAAAAAAATCAATTGTATGTTAACTTTTGGATCTCCTATATGTGAAATATATCTTCACGGCGATGTACTGATAATTTCAACTACCTACCAATAAAAAATATTGTTTTTAACTAAAAAATTTGTATTAGCGGTTTCTGAAACTATATTTCAAATAACATTTTAATTTTTTTTTTACGAATAAATTAAGTTTACTTAACAGCAACTCCCACTTCCGACAATTATATTTTTAGTTTTTAAACAAGCACCAAAAAGTCTTATGATAATAGTTATCAAAAAAATAATACTTTTGTCACACAAATGTTAATATTTCATTGAAAAAATGAAATTGTTACTACCATTACAAGTTAATTGAAAATTGAATATCGCAATAGATCAGATGATCAATGATGTTTGTATCATATTAATAATCATACGTTGAAAATTTGATTTCATTATGATAACTCGATGATTATTGTTGTGAGCAAATATTAATTTTTATATATATATATATATATATATATATATATATAAAAATTAATATATTTTTTCGTATAAAGTAATTATTATAGTTTTTATATTATATAAATATATATTTATTTATCATAATATAACAAATTTTTGAAATAATTTTACAAAATAAAACAGCTTCAGATTTAATTTCAGTATTAATATTAATTAATAACCGACGTTTCGACGAACTCATTGTTCGTCTTCATCAGAAAAAATGATACAAATGACCTTTAGAATTAATAACACAATATAGAAACAAGTTATTAGATAACAATAACTGTAAAAGCATCAATTTAAATAAAATGTAGCTTTCATTAATAAAAAATGTATATATAGAAAAAAAATATGATTTAGTTACTGATTTGTTACCTAGTAATTTGTTTCTATGTTGCTTTATTTACCATAAATACCATTTGTATATTTTCCTAATAAAGGCGGACGTTGAGTTCATCAAAACGACGATTATAAATAAATATTAATAAAGAACTTAACCTTAAGCAGTTTTATTTTATATATTTCATTTCATTTCAAATAATTAACATTTTTGGACCACTAGTGCCACTTAATAGAAAACGGCACACACACTCATCAATGCTACGCTCACTTCAATGCACAATACACACTCTGTTTATTCATATATACATACATACATACATAAGCAATCACGCCACGTACCCAAATAGATGTGGCACAAACAATTTCCATTATCTCGAAATCAATTTCCTCCAAACATCCCTATCCAGACAAGCAACTTTAGCTTTATCCACATTTATAATTTCTCTCTCATACATTCTCTTATATTTTTACTACTTGGAAACATTCGCTTACTTAAAATACTCTCAATCACACCACTTTAACTACTCACCGGACGTCCACGCAAACATATACCTTGAAAATCATTCATATAATTTTGTTTAACCAAACGTTCATTAGACATTCACTGAAGTTGTCCGAATCACATTAACTGAGTAGCATCAATTTTTGCTACAACATTTTTTCGATTTCACATAGTATAAAAATTATAGTCAATTTTGTAGCACTAACGAGAACAAGTTGTTCCTATTTGTACTTATAGACAGTGGTGATATTCAGCGGGTTCGTACAGGTTCGGGCAAAACCGTTGTTAAAATTTTAAAAGTTTTCCGAACCTTGTTAAAAGCACGTAATATTTCTCAGTGGTTTTGTTTCTTTTAAAAAATATATTATCCTCTGTAACACTACTAAACTAGTGCCTTAGACTGTTCATAGTTTGATTGAAAAATATTAAAATATGTACAAAATAAACCATTTTGAACACTCTTTTTTATTATTTATAAAAAAATATATAGTTCTGCCATAAACAATGTTAAATTTTAAATGACTTAATTTTTCGAACGCATATTTTCAGTTAAGGAAAAATTTTCTGTTAGCGAACCCTTTGTTAAATATTTTGAATATCACCACTGCATACATCAACGTATGCATCAAAACATTTACATTTGGAAACATTCCACATTCCTAGCAAAAAATACCCAAAGCACCCAAAACCTTACAACCAGCATTAACTATCTTTTTAATTTCACGATCGAAGCGGTCATCTACATTCATTTATCTGCTTTAAACTTGCACACCATCAACAAATACATTACATTCAATCGAAAATGCAACAATCGATATTATAACACATTAAAATTACAAAAACTGGGAAATTATGAAAACTTTTCTATGTAAATAATGATTTTCTTGGTTTGTAATTAAAAAATTATAATTATAAAACAAAAAAATAATAAAAAAAACAACTAACCAAGAAGTACTAGTAGATGGAGTAGAAATTTGATGATTTGTTTTTTTAATGGGCCTTGGTGGACCCATTACAGTAGTCCCAATTTTCTCTATTTTGAAATAGAGAGCTAAGAAATATTTTAAATAAATATAATACACTAAAAATCACACATTAAAATACACACTTACGCTTGTTTTTCGTATCAATGTTGGGCTTTTTAATATTATCTAATATAACATTTATTTTTATTTTATTACAATTTTAACTTTTCAAATATAATTAATTAGATTATTAAAATTTCAATTTTAGTTAATAATATTTATTTCAAAACGTAATATACTATTACAGTAACAACAAATGACAACAATCGATTTATTTGTTTAAACTAAATAATGAAAATGGCGACTTAATAAAAAACAAAACAAAATAATAGCTTACTATGATACTGATCTTTAGCTTATATTAAGACCCATTTAAAATTTAAAGGATTTTATTTATAATTAGCAATTTATATATTTAATATCTTAACTTCCAAAATCTAAATATAAAAAAAATTGCAAACATTTCTAATGTTACTCATATTTATGCAAATATTTTTAACACTCTGTTAACTTAAGGAGTCTAAACTCAAATTTAGCAATAGAAGCAACTCGGTTGCATATTTAAATTTAGAGGAGTTTTATTATTTAAATTATTTCAGTAACGATCAGAATTAATATTTACTTAAAGTTCTTGAATTTAAAGATTTAAGCTAAATTTAATGACCAGAAATAGCTGCATTAATTTTTAAAACTACGTGCATATTATAGTTACAAAATAATGCATTTATTAATATAAAAATATATAATTTGTTCACTTTTTTGAACATACATTTTAATGTATAATTTTAATAAACTCAAGCGTTTTTTAAAGTGCTTTGTGATTAATCACGAATGTTTTAGTTTTATTTTTATTTTTTATTAAGACTGTAGATTTATATGATTAACAATTATTTTTTTATTGATAAGTTCTTATATAAGGTGCATTCAACGAACGTCAGCAAATCAAGCAATTGCTAGATCAGCAAGTTAGCATTTGCTTTGAACATGTTGAAACAGCAAACCGTTGAACAAAAATTACATCCGGTTTGCTGGATTTGCTGACTTTATGATAATTTTGAAACAAGAGTTAATCCGTTTTCTTTTCGAATGCTTCGGCGAGAAAATCACCATATTCTGTAGCTGTTTTAACCAATTCAGGATGGGGACATAATGCGGGTGGCTCGCCCGGTTTCTGTTTTTCATTTTGCATGAAAAGATATTCGCATTGACGCACACGATTTCTGCATAGTTTTAAATGCTCGGACAATGGATGCAGCAGGTGATTAGCATTATTAGAGCCATCGGTCAGAGCATCTAATAGACCGTACGTAAACATTTTAATTTCTTCATTCTCCGATGATTTTTCTCTCTTATATAATCGGCCACGTTCGAAAAGTTTTATTTTAATATAATGAGTTCTGAAAGGTTTTTAACTATATCAGTACGATAATTTAAACTATACAAAATATGGTGTTTCTATTGTATTAATATCTCGTTTTGAAATCATATTTTTCTAATTTGTAATTTTCTATTTAAATTAATAAAAAGTTTAAATGACTTAAGACTTGAAACTAAAAAAAAAGTTAATTTGTGTGATATCGTTTACATACATCAGTTCATCTATAACCATGTAACTAGATATTTTGTTTATTAATGTTTTTATGGTTTTCTAAACAAATTCCCGTACATTAATTTAAAGAAAGAACCAGCTTCTTTTTTAATCTAGAACGCCCAGTGACACATTTTTAGGCCACATAAAATTACATGAACATAATTATATTTATAATTTTGTGTATTATAATTAACTTTAATTGAAAAATTATTAAAAAGTGTATAATCTATGTTTTGTAAATGGATCTGCTTAAAGCTAGTATTTTACTTACAATTTCCGATGCAATGATTTCCAATTTGTATGATAACAAGACATTATCCGAATCCATTGTAGTTAAAGTAAATTTGATATTATCACGACCAACACATAATCGACAAAGTTTTTCATTTAAATGTTGTTTTAATATTACTTGAGAATCGAAACATTGTTTTATAAATTTATAAGCTTTATTCAACTGAAGAGCGCAAATTGTACAAATACCATTCGGGAATCTGATCTTGCAATCTACCTAAAAAAGTAAAAATTCAGTTACAAAAATGTGTATTACAATCAAAACAAATGATTTCATTCTTACAATTTCTGGCATAATTGCTTCCAATTTATCTACGAAACGTTTGCCATCTGAATCCAGATCAACGATTAAGTATAGTGTATAATACATTTTTATCACTTATACATAATTGACAATGTTGCATTAAACTATTCATGATTTAAATTAAATTTTCTTCCAAAAAAGCTTCTTACAATAAGTAAAACATAAAAATATTGTATTTGACAGTTGTATTGGAGGTTAACTTATAAAAATCTGTCCGGAATCATCCAGTTGACCAGATGAATTTTGTGTAATGTAATTTTTTGCTGAACGCAAAATGTAATTTTTTACACTTTTACATATGTATATTATTGTAATACGTAAATGTTATGTAAAATAATGTTTTTTTAATTACAATACCAAATAAAAACTCATGTACTTGAAAATTTATAACACAATATTTAACTGGCCAACTGGTTGTATCAATTTGAGATTGTAAGGATTTTACATAATATGATTTTCAGCATTATGAAGCTCGTGGCTCGTGGTTCAACGAACTAGTTGACCTTGGCCTAGTTGTAAAATTTGTATCTAAAATGTGTGTAGTAAGTAGGTACACTTTAAAATATGATTTTACTGTTAATTTCTGTACAGAACCTTACGTTATATTATTCAAAATCAACCTAAATGAGTTCCGATAATTAATTGCCAATTAATTACCACCTTATTTATAACGAAATAATTGTATTATTAAACCAAATATAAAACTTATAATATTGAATTCGGAAATTTGATATAGAACATTATTGATCCCGTTGAACTACTTGCAATTGAAGGGTCGCGGTCGGCTACAACAACGTTGTAACTAACATAGGTTTTCAATGTTAATTTTAACGTTGTTCGCTAAAACGACGATATTTATAAAAAATATCGATTTTATTACGCTACTTTTACATGAATCAAAAAATCGAAAAACTGTCTGACAAATTTATCGAGTAAGGTTCTATTATTAGTGTATACGATGTCAAATATTATTGTTTGACATTGTTGGAAAATTACCATTTTCCAGTTTTATATCACCCATAAAAAATTAATTAATAACAAATCAAAAAACGGACTTTACGAATCTATCTGAAATATAAAAGACTACTTATATACGAAAATTCAGAAAGATTCATAGAAAATTGTGAGCTCTATCAAGCTGGCACAACAAAAAAAAACAATATAACAAACATTTTTAACCATTTATTAACACAACATTAATTACCACAATTTTTAGTTTATAACCGTTTTTTTTTTAATAAAATACGGAAGTCGGGCCAGCTTGCTATGCAGCCAGCACAACCATTTAATATAATAAAGCAAAACCATAAAAAAAAAACAACAAACATTCTTAAAAATTTATTAACAAATTAATTACCACATTTTTAAATTTTTAACCGCTTTTTTTAAAAAAAATACGGTTGTCCGACCAGCTTGATATGAAGCCAGCACAACTTTATAATATAATAAGGCAAAACCAAAAAAATAACACAACAAACATTTTTAATCATTTATTAACTAATTAATTACCACATTTTTTAGTTTATAACCGCTTTTTTTTAATAAAATATGGTGGTCGGGCAGCTTGATATGAAGCCAGCACAGCCATATAATATAATAAAGCAAAACCGTAAAAAAAAACATAACAAACATTGTTAACCATTTATTAACTAATTAATTACCACATTTTTAAATTTTTAACAGCATTTTAAAAAAAAATACAATTGTCGGACAACTTGATATGAGGCCAGCTTTATTTGTACATATTATAAAGTTGTGCTTTTAAAAAAAAGCGGTTAAAAATTTAAAAATGTGGTGTTTATTTTATACAAAATATATGATCATACTTACATTCGCGAAGTACACGTTTCATTCTGCTGTAAGTCAGATCTTCGTAATATTTTACATCAAATTTTAGATATTTTGATAAAACGTGTCGTAGGCACTTAAATATAGTAAGACTTACTATATTTCAGTGACCGCAACGCTCGTGCCCCACGACCACGAATTACCCATTCCACTAGCACGCAAACGCCACGGGCGAAAACATTAGTGAAACGGGTTTGCAAACTACATTTTAAAAAATAAAAAATTTAACAAACAAAAGATAATGCAAAAAAAAAACTAATTTTGTACATGACATAATGTTAAAGTTAAAGTATATTTTAGATTTTAAAAACAAACTACATTTTAAAAAATAAAAAATTTAACAAACAAAAGATAATTAAAAAAAAAACTAATTTTGTACATGACATAATGTTAAAGTTAAAGTATATTTTAGATAGTGGTAGTACAATAATTTTAACTAATTACGTATTTTTTAATTTTTAAATTTACATTCAATTTAGTTATATTATTGTACTATCACTATCTACAATATACTTTTACTTATATATACTTATTGATAATGTAAAACAAAATACCATTATCATTACCATTAGCTTAAAAAAAACGCGCGAAATGAAGTACGACCACTCTAACCCACCTACATATAACGGTCGAAATGGGCTTAACAGCGGTCGTCGATATGACGTCATCTATGACGTTTTCGATCACAACCGCAACGACCGCGGTCTTAAGTGGAACGTATTAAAGGGCGTCGCGATCGTTGCGGGCTTTAAGTGGAACGTACCCCCAGTGAAATTGGTATTGGTTTTCATTTCACTGACTCTACTGTCAAATTTCAATAGTTATCAGATAGTTATATACTACGAAATTCTATAACTGTGAAGTTTTAGGTAATAGTTCAGAAAAATATTGTTATAATAGAATGAAGATGTAGTTACAACATACTTTTTACCTGAATTATATAGTAACGGTTAAGATCACTGTTTTTTTTTCTTTTAGAATTTAAGGAAAATGGAAGGCAATGGATTTACATATTTAAATAGCGTGGCATATAATTTTAAGGAGATACTGTCAGTGTCAAAAATTGGAGCAGTTACTTACAAAAAAGACATACCAATCGAACAAAAAATTATAAATTTAGAAGATCGCCTTAAACTAATGAATGCAAAATTAAATGCTATTCGAATAACTTATGCCAATGGCGAAAAACAAGTGGACATAGACGAAGATACAGACAATCTACATGAACTAATAAAAAAAGAATTGGAAGCAAAATCAATTATGCATATTTGTTTAAGTGGAATGTTAGTTCATTTAAAAAATAATAGCTCTCAAGATTCTAAATTTACATTATATGTGGATAAAATTCGAGAGCAGATTGAATATTTAAAAATTTTTAATTTGAAATTAACGCAAATTAATGAAGGCTATTTAAATATATTAGATAATACAGTTAAAATTCAACACGATGTCATAAATAATCAAAATCAATTTTATTGTAATTTACAAGAACAGAAACAGCAAAGAAACGATGAGGACTTGCATAATGTGGATACATCGTCATCGTATAGAGAATCTCTAGATAAAATTAATAAAAGAATTGATAAAATCAATTTTATGAGAGTATTAACTAGTAGATTACTTATTTATAAAAATGATAATTGGAAAAAATCTTTTGAATTTGCTAAAATAATTGAAAAAAATAGAATACCAATATCTATTAAATCGATTTTAGAATAAATGTGCCGTATTAATTAATTTTATATTAAATGGTTTTAAATCATAAATGTATTTTTAATAAAAAGATTTTGAACTAAACATTGTTGTAATTTGTATATTTCCTGTGGGCTATAGCATAATAATTACTAAATAAAATTGAAATTTATATTACAAATTTCTTGAACATATTTAAAACTGGTAAATATTGTAATTTTAAAATGGAATTATATAAACTTTTAATTGCATCGTGTAGAATTGATCCTAACCATAGTATCTCTAGCTTTAGTAGACAATAGTGATATCTAGTGGCGATAAGTATAACTATGCCGTTTAGTAACTATGTAGTAACTTGTCGTATTTTGTTTTTTAATGTTTCACTTGTCTTGATTTGATAAACAAATTCAAATAATCTTTTAACAGTTGATGAGAATAGATATTACTATGGAAAAATCAGCTCCAACTGGAAAAGATTTTATACGTCTATTAAAAACGTTAGATATTGACACAAATTATTTAAGAGGTGAAAATTTGGACTGGTTATTTGAGAATGAAGAACGTAGTGAAATTTTAAATTGATTATGCACATACGTTAATAAAAATAATGTTGAAATTTACTCATACAAGTAAGTAATTTATATAATTTTTAATTATTTTTGACTAAATAATATTTATTTTAGGTATGATATGAATCAAAGTAATGAAAACAATGATTTTTATGAAAATGTATCTTCTGATATATTGAACGTAGATGAATATCAAATTGCTTCTATCAAGAAAACAATAGAAAATGTGAAAATACAAGAAGCTAGTTGCATCAATCTTACAAACAAATATTTGTTAGTGTATTTACATTATTATATTTAAATTAAAATATTATGAATGAAATTTATTTCAGGGCTTTAGAAAAGAAACTTGATGACGAATCAAGCAAGGTAAATGAAAAATGAGATGGTCTACAATTCTCAAATTTCACTGAAACATTATTCAGATGAATGTGTAATAAAGAGTAAAATATAGTTGAACTTTATTCGAATTTATATAATAATGTGCAAATGTTATCAGACGTCAATTTAATGGCTGAAAATAGATTTTTTTCGCAATTAAATTTCAGTGCCTATATACAAAATTGCGAGAGCTACGCTACTAATTTAAACTTATGGCAGTCAAATAAATTTGAGGACAAAGAACAAAATTATAATTTGACAAATATAACAGAAGAACTTAACAGAATGAAATATTCGTAAGTAAATAAAAATAAAATTCAATATCTTTGAAATACTGTTCATTTTTAATAACTATTTTAGGTTAGAAGAAAGTTTTATAAATTTTATTGAATCTGATTGTGAACAAACAGAAATGAAGTTCAAAATAAATAGTTTGAATAATAATAATTTGAAAGGATCTTCTTTTGACGATCAAAGGTATGTAATACCTTGAAAGTAGTATACTAGGTATTTTTCAAATAAATTTCTTAATTATAAAATTAAATTAAAAACAAAGGTTGGTAGTTAATAACATTATATACGTATTTTGAAAGTTAACTTCTATAATTATTAACAAATTATCAAAAAGGACAAAATCTCAATCAATGATCTTAAGTAAAAGAAAACAATTTTTGATGCAACTATTATTTATTAATTCTTTTATGTCTGCTGAGTCTAAATAATATTTAATTTTAACTTCTAAACTCATCATTTAGATTAGAGGAACTCTTGAATTTGTAAAATTACAATGTGTATACTATAATAGATTATTCGTTCGTTAAATCGGAGGAGTAAATTGAAATTTTCAATTAAAAATGTTGCTTACTGATTGGCTATTTCTGAGATAGGTTTACGCTGGATAAATTGCCGTATTTGCAATTTGAATCAGGCTACCTGATTTTCGACATTTATCGTTCACATATGTGTCTAATGTAATTTTAATTTTCCCCTTCGAATCAACAAACAGACTGTGATTTTAGTATGAAGAAATTTGTTTAATAGATGTTTAATTTTAGGATCGAAACAAATCAACTTGCTTGTCGTATAGAAGTGCTACAAGAAAATCTACAGGCAATATTATTGGAATTAAAGTCATTAGCCAATCAATTTTCTCGTTATCATTGTAACGAATTTCTTTTGGAAAACAACGAGTTCATTTTGAAAAAATACCGAGATATGTATTCAAATCTAAAAATTTTATATTCGCAAAACATTGAAAATTTATCACATTATGTACTTTTATTTCATTTATTTAAAATCGACAAAGAACAATTAAAAAATATTCATAAATTTCTACAAGACGCTTATTTTTATTCGATGTCAAATTTGAAAATTGTTTCAGCAAATTTTGTAAGAAAAGAAAATTAAATATATATATATTTAATTTTTTTAAAACTTAATTACATTACAAATTATTTGTTACAGAATAAAAGTAATAATTTAGAAAAATATTTATTTAAAGAAGATTTAATATCAAATCTAACTGGCAATTTTGGTGATAAAGTGAAAAATATTGATGATACAATTTCTGATTTAGTGAAACAAAAAACAGAATTGGAATATTTGGAAAATTCGATTTTTGTTAATGATTTTTGGATGAAATTATAAATGCGTGAGTTTAAATTTAATACACATTATAGAAAGTCGCTTAATTATTATATAACGAATCGTCAATTACAGCAGTATTTCGATTAACGAATTTAATTTGTTCCACGAGGTGATTTGTAGTAGGAATTATTCATTGATCGAATAACAAGTTTTGGAATGGTAAATTTTGAAAAATTTGCACTTTTTTCGTGCTGTATGATTCATTAGCCAAACTTTAGTTCGTAAAAATATTTGTTAGCCGAACTATTACTGTATTTTTAATTACAATATATACTTTTTTTGTATTATTTTTAAATACATTAAATCTTAAATTAGTTTCAAATATTTTTCTGTTTCGCCTTGATTAAATTGAATGTTGAACCAGAGTATAATATGTTAATTTAATAAAACAATATATATTTTTATACAACTTCTGATAATTCGACTGTGTCTTAACCATATTTGAAAATAATTTGATTTTCAGAAATTTGGAATTGAAAAAAGTTAAGAACTTTATTTGGTCTGGTCTAACTTTGCAGCCAGTTATGTTTGATTACAACTTTCTAATCACTTTAAATAATGTGAATTTAACTCTGAGCAAAGTGGATAAAGATTGCAGATTTGCGGTGGATAAATATAAACAAACTAAAGTGAGTTTTCTTCTGATTTTTTTAAATCAATCAAACTGACTAAAATACAAATTTTACCTAACAAGTTTCCATTAGAAGATAAAAATATATTTAAATGTTTTTTTTTTCAGAAAGAATTAAACAAAAACTATTGGATGAAACATAGAAGACTTTTATGGGCATATTTTGTAATGCAACCAGAAAAACTAGTAAAATTGATTAATGAGTTAGAAGATTTTGTCGCTATGGATGTGGAAAAGTAATTTTAGTTTTAGAAAATAAATATAAATAACAAATATAATTTCAATGATTTACTACTATAGATTATTGTTAATAATAATAATAATAATTTTTTAAATGCCGCAAATGACCATAGAAGTTGCGCGGCTATATTTAAAAAAAAAAAAAAAAAAAAAATTTTTTAATATCACTAGATTAAATTTATGCCTTCTTTTTAATACGGAAATCTATAGAGTAAATACATTAACTTCAAAATTAATTTAACTAGCGTTTATGGAACCGGGCCTAAGAGATATTGGCCCGTATTCTCACCTCACTTTTTCGTGAAAAAGTGCTTTTATCATTTATTTCAAAATCTGTTTTTGCTTATGTTTTTCATCAAGTATAAATAGTTTTTCTATTTTTGATCATTTTTATTATATTTGGTATTATAAAATTTAAATAAACTATTATAACGTGCTTAATAAATAATTTTAGGCAAACGTTAAAAGTACTTTTAGCAAAAATCACTTTTATAAATGAGGTGAGAATATGAGCCTTATAAATTTTCCTATGTTAATGCTTTTTGTTTCTGTTACTATTTGCGCACTGATTGTCAACATCGTTTTCTTATATTAGCGTTTCGTTCTGAAAGATTTTTTTACTATATATTGAATTATTTTACATATATTTATGCCATTATGCCGTGTAGATAAAAAAATATAACATACAATCTTTTCATTAAGAAAGAAATTAATTTACGCAAAATGTTCCTATCGACGTATACAACTATTTCATTTACGTTCATGATACTTCTCATTTATGCTCATTTATTCTTACTACTTAGAAACATTTGTACTTGCAAAACACTTTCAATTATTTACTCATAGTATGTCCACGCAAATGTACATATATATTCTCTTCATCATGGTCAAATCATCTTAATTAACGTACATCTACTTTCGCAACATTTTCCAAATATTGCGCTTGTTGTTAACATTGTTCCGCACGCGATTCCTCTTAGCAATGCCACATACTCTACATAAAACAATTTTCAATCACTTTTCTTTCAATTATTTTATAATATATATTATACTTATTTTTTTAGTCAAATTTATAACGCGGGTTGCATAATTACTCATTAGTTTTTAAACCGAACACAAGCGCTTACAATTTGGCATCCATTTTGTTGCTGCAAACAAGTCATATACTGAAATCTAACTATGTCGGTATATGTCTATCTCTTTTCCTGTATTTTGTGGCCTTTAAAGACGTCCCCCCTCACCTCATCTCACTCTCTCTCTCTCGCTAACACATGAGGACATTGAATTGTGCGCCACCTCTTTTATCATGTTTTATCTATGGTGGGGTGTCAAATAACATATTGAAATTATAGACTTCCAATTATAATCAATTTTAGTTTTACGATTAAATTATTGAATATAATCACTGTCAATGTAAGTAAATAATTCTTACGAAAAGCAAAATTCTTTATCCAAATTTTATGACAATAACTTACATTGTTTAAAGTAATTTTTCTTTTTGTATTTTAAATTATTATCTGACCCACGTGTTGTAAGTAAACCGCGTTGCCGCGTTCGAATTTTAAAGATGAAACATAATAAATTTCTTATTTATATTTATTTTTTATTAATTCTTCTGTTTCTGTTCGGATCTAGATGGCTAATAATATTGGTGAATCTGAGTTACAAGACGGTTGCACAGCATATCAACTTATAAGCTCTGGCAATGGATTAACATATAAGTAATTTTATAATATTTGTAATTTTAAAAATCTAGAATTATTTGTATAAATCTTTTAATATTTTTTTCAGCGATTTCATTATTTTGCCAGGTTATATAGATTTTGCAGCCGATGAAGTTGTAAGTATAATTATATATTTTAAATGCGCAAGTTTTAAAAATAATCATTTTGTGGATTTTTAAGGATTTAACTTGCACATTAACAAAAGGAATTACACTTAAGGCACCTCTTGTTTCATCTCCAATGGATACAGTGACAGAATCTGACATGGCAATTGCTATGGCGGTAAGACAAAATTTTATAGAAATTACTTTTGATTTATTTAAATACACTAACGTAATTTGAAAAATGTACTTCTCGAGATGAATATATATATATATACATATATATATATATATATATATATATATATATATATATATATATATATATATATATATATATATATTATTAGTTTCGTGGGATTTTCAGTCAAAAATAAAAACAACTCAATTCAAAGTGCAAGCTTTCGGAAAAAATTTATTTCCTTCATCAGGCAAATGGCAGAGTTAAAATTATAATTAATTATTATTATTAATTATTATTATTATTAATTTTTTTTTATAATTTTAACTCTGCCATTTGCCTGATGAAGGAAATAAATTTTTTCCGAAAGCTTGCACTTTGAATTGAGTTGTTTTTATTTTTGACTGAAAATCCCACGAAACTAATAATATAAATATTTACAGTCACTAAAACTAATATATATATATATATATATATATATATATATATATATATATATATATATATATATATATATATATATATATATATAAAATGTTTACTAGTCACGTATCTATAATTTATTGTAATCTATAATTAAGAAACTAACAGTAAATATTATTCTTTTATTTTAAGTTATGCGGTGGCATTGGGATAATTCATCATAATTGTCTCCCAGAAGCTCAAGCTAATGAAGTATTTAAAGTTAAAAAATATAAACATGGTTTCATACGCGATCCTGTTGTACTATGTCCAGATAATACAGTAAGTTTTATATTTAGATAGAAAAACTACAATAACAATAATCAATAATCTCTCAGGTAGCAGATGTTATAGAAGTTAAGAAAAAACATGGTTTCTGTGGTATTCCAATTACGGAAAATGGAAAATTAGGAGGAAATTTAGTCGGTATTGTTACATCACGCGATATTGATTTCTTAGAAAAAAATGATAA
This sequence comes from Clivina fossor, assembly GCA_963966155.1. Classification (NCBI taxonomy): domain Eukaryota; kingdom Metazoa; phylum Arthropoda; class Insecta; order Coleoptera; family Carabidae; genus Clivina; species Clivina fossor. The sequence goes on along the minus strand of OZ014561.1, from coordinate 5,268,955 downwards.
CTTAAATGTCAAACTTCAAGATGTAAGTATTATTTTTATTTACATGTATAGAAAATTTATTGTTGAAAATTCGTTGTTTTGCGCTTGGTCGTTGGTTCGTTGGGTAAAAATTGATTTGTACAAATCGAGTATGAAACCGCATTAGGTTTGCTCTGAAATCTATTGTCACATGTTGGTTGTTAGTGCCATCTGAGTGATATCATTTATTTTCAACGTTTCATGCGATTTATGTATTTTGCAAGTTTGTTTTTTTGTATACATATCAACATCAGACAGTAGTACAGTTTTGTTTTGAATCGGAATCAACCGTAACTTTGACGGTACTGAAAATTATAACCAGAACGATATTTTATATAAATTAATTTCAACCTAGTTATTCCAGTAATATGATTCAGAAAATATCTCGATACAGATGTATAAATTAAAATTATTTTGGTATAATAGTTTACAAGAAAATTTCTTTATAAAATTGAAACTATCCGTCTGTTTTTATACTCATTACAAGATAAAACGGCAAGAAAAATTAACGTTTGTTGTATCGCATTGCCAAGTCTACCATTTAAATAATTTTCCTAAAAGTTATGTTTGGTAATTAAACATATTCTTTTGCAGTTATTTATAGTAATATTCAATGTTAAAATAATCGTATTTGCCCGAATATAACGCGATATTTTTTTGACTAATTATTTCCCGTTAAAAAATTGACTCGCGCTAAATCCGAGGTCTAGTTGATAGAATGTAACAACTTTTGAATTTTATTTTTGAATTCTTTTATGAAAAAAAATAATCCCCATTTAACGCGCGGTTAAATGCGGATTATTTTTTTTCCAAATATCTTTACGAAAAATTTCGATGTCGCGTTATATTCGAGCAAATACGGTAGATAAATATAATTATCAAATTTTATAAGAATGTATTCAATCGGAATAAATAATTTTGTAATCAATAGGTTATGACTCAAGGTAACGATCTAGTAACAGCTAATTCTGGCGTCACATTACAAGAAGCCAATTGTATCTTAGAAAAAAGTAAAAAAGGCAAATTACCTATTATTGGAAATGAAGGTAATTTATTGGCACTGATTGCTCGTACGGATCTGAAAAAATCCCGAAATTATCCAAACGCATCGAAAGATGAAAACAAACAATTACTAGTCGGTGCTGCTATCGGTACTAGAGAAGAAGATAAACAACGACTTGCCCTTTTAGCCCAAGCTGGGCTCGATGTAGTTGTTTTAGTAAGTTTTCATTACATTAATTATTATAAATAAAATATAACGGCTTTAGATTATAGTTCTGTATTCATTTGTATCTTTTTTCCTGATGAAGACCTACGTTGAGTTCGTCTAAACATCGATTATTAATAAATATCAATACAGAACTATAATATTTTTTAATATAATGAGTTCTGAGTTTATTATGTTATTATTATATTGTATGTAAAAATGTTTTTCCTCACTGCCTGAACACTAAATATTTTTTCAATATTCTTAATCTGTTTATTAGTCAAAAGCTAAATAAAGTTTGATTCTATTCTATTTTAGCTTTTAGTTGTTTATAATTTATATTTTGGAATTAAAAGTCGGTGCAAAAATATGATTATTACGATATTTTTTAGTGGAAAAATATTTCCAACATAATTTTATGCTTTTATAAACTTTGAAGAAAAAAAGTAAATATATTAAATATTTTTTTACAGGATTCATCACAGGGTAATTCTATCTATCAAATAGAAATGATTAAATATATTAAAAAAACATATCACAAATTGCAAGTTATTGGTGGAAATGGTAATAAAATAATGCACAATGACTCGAATTTTTTTTTTTAAGTAAAACGTTACAAAAAATTTTTGATGCATTTTGAAAATAATCTGCATTTTAATTTGACATTTTTGTAATAGCTGGTGAGGCATAAATAATTCTATATAACCATAACATTGTAACAATTACACAAGTTATGAAAATGTCACAAGACTTAATTTTCGAAAAAAAAAATTTACGAAATCTTTGATTTTTTATTTAAATAAAGGTTGAAAAACGAGTGTTTTTTTAATAATATGTGGAAAATAACTTTTCAACTTAGAAATATAAATTCGTTTTAGAATATTTGTCATCACTTCAGCCATTAAGTAAGACTATAGATATTTGATTTCTAAGGATCAGATAGTTTTAAATCCCCCAAAACTAATGTGAAATATAGAAGACTCACAATGTTATTTTAAAAGAATAAATTAACTGCTAGAATAATTTCCGAGCCACACTGGGGGCTTCTAAGAAAGATTTTTAGATAGATCGTTTTTGTAAATTTTTCAATTTTTTAAAAATCTTAGTTTTCTTGTTTGCAAAATTTGGTTGGCATTAAATGATTTTTTAAGGGATATCTCAGGAAATGTATATATGCCAAATAATGCTCAGAATTAATAGAGAAACTGATTGAAATTGAAAATTTCAAAGAGTTTTAACTTTTGAATGATTTTCGTTGATGTGTCCGAGTGCAAAATATGAAATGTATTAATGGTTTTCTTAAAGATATTTCTTACATAAATTGATGATTTCAGTTGTTACAATTCAACAAGCTAAGAACCTTATTAAAGCAGGCGTAGACGGTTTACGAGTAGGCATGGGCAGTGGAAGTATATGTATAACGCAGGAAGTAATGGCAGTGGGTCGTCCACAAGCTACAGCTGTCTACAAAGTATCCGAATATGCAAAACGTTTTGGTGTACCAGTTATTGCTGATGGTGGCATTCAATCGATAGGGCATATTATAAAAGCTCTAGCACTTGGCTCTTCTACAGTGATGATGGGATCATTATTAGCTGGTACATCGGAAGCACCTGGAGAGTATTTCTTCTCTGATGGTGTCAGATTGAAGAAATACCGTGGAATGGGTAGTTTGGAAGCTATGGATAGAAAAGATGCTAAAGGATCCGCAATGGATAGATATTTCCACAAGTATGACAACATTTACTTAGAAACAATTATGCAAAAATACAGTGTCGCTGGAATTTCAATAAGAAAATAATATAGGTTAAAGATGCAAATGGCTCATAAAAAATTAAATTGATTGATTTACTAATATTTAGAATTAAATAATGTGTTTAGTGATTAATTAATTAATTTAATGATTAAATAATACAATTGTTTTCAGTGAAATGGATAAAATGAAAGTAGCCCAGGGTGTAAGTGGTTCAATTGTTGACAAAGGTTCTGTGTTACGATTTGTTCCATATTTACAATGTGGTTTGAAACATAGTTGCCAAGATATTGGTGCAAGATCATTAGAACAATTAAGGTAAATATATTCATTAATTGGTAAAATCAATAAAAAAATTGAAATTTTCATATATTTTTCATATCAAAACTAATTATTTATCTGCATATTTAGTACTATAAATGAAGACCTATAAATGTTATTAAAAACGATTTAAAATCTTTCAAAACTTAATATGTACCTCATTAAAATCTCAAAACTAAAAACAAAAGTAATTCCGCAAAAAAAAAAAACATATATTAATTCAACATACTAAAATTTTCTAAATCATGTTAGATAATGTTTCATAAGATAGAAAGTATTTAGTAAAACTGGTCTAAATTTTAAAACATCATATTTTTATTGAACGTACTTTTGATTTAATTTTGATGAATTTATTTGTTTCAGAACTATGATGTATGCAGGTGATTTGAAATTTGAAATGCGTTCATATTCTGCTCAATTAGAGGGTAACGTGCATGGTTTATTTTCTTATGAAAAACGTTTGTTTTAACCTTTCATTTACTGTATAATTAATTTCTTTTGTTACTTTTATATATTAAATATTTAATATTTAATAAATTTTAATTGTTCTACAAATGGCATAATTATGTTTGTTTTGATTACTGTACTATTTTAAATTTCTTTTTTTATAATAAAGAAAATCTTGTTTGAAAAATGTTTATATGTGATATACAGTTAAAGGGTTAAATAGTCATTCCTAAAAATAAGTATTGCCAAATATATGCTGATAAAAATTATTTGTATTTGTGAATTTGTGTAATAGAATTAAATTGAATGTACTGAAGATCATATTCAAAATCGACCAACCGAAAAAAATAACATATGTACTTAATCGTACTCATTTTAAATAGAAAAATATTATTTTTTATTGGAATTTATTAACAATATAATAAAAATCTGTGAAATATTCTTGTATTTATTATTATTTGCACCTACTCTTTCTCTTTCTCAAACTTATTTTTAAAATAAATAAATAAATTGCTTCCTAACTGTCCTAAACACATGGCCCCTTTTAGAGCACTTTTAGTTAAAAGCTGTCAAGATTTCAATATTCATTTTTACTTTTATTATATATCAAATAGAAACTAATTTTATAAATTGAATATTTTTATTATACTTAACATTTAAAAAAAAATGCTAAAAATTGTTCTAATATTTTTAAAGTAAATACTTTTAAATATAGCCACTTTTATTTAAAAGTACTCTAAAAGGGGATATGAATACGGGCCGTATCCATTGATTGTCACATATATTATAGAAAAAGAAAACATTCAAGTCAGATACAAAGAAAATGGTTCATAAAATCGATACAAAAATGTATCATGCTGTTATTTGAATATGTGTTTAACAACGCTCTTATGTTGTTTCCTAGTAATTGGGATCTAAGTTAAAACGTTTATTTTTCAATAAAATATAACTTTATTAAGAAATAAAATAACGATAAAGTTATATTTATTAAAAACACTTGATTAGTTACACAAATTATTTATTCACTCTACGATCGTTTCAACCTTTCGGTCATCGTCAGGAGATACTTTTTTAAAAATGTTTCATCAAGAGCCAACCACAGAAAGTGTTAATATAATTAAATATAACTTTATATCTATCTTTGAATAACTTATAGTTTACATACTAGATATATATTATTTTATTTTGGTTGTAGTTTTTATATCAAGATTTTTTCCTTTTTTTTTATTATCAAGCGGTAACTGAGCCATCATTTGGTAATTTCTTTTGTATACATTCAAAATTAATAAAATTCCGTCACCTATTTAAAATTGAAAATACTAACGAAGTAAATATTTCTATCAGAGATGGCAGTAACAGTATATTTAATTTTTATAAATTACCGATTTATTATAGCTCATAGCCACGTTACAGAACTCTGTAAAGTTTAGCACACACTTTTCTATCTGCAAGTAGGACCGGACCACTTAAGGAAAATCAACTGACCATCTTATAATTACTTACAATAACTTAATATCTGTACAAGCAAACCGACCAACAAGCATGAGCAGGCTTAATAAAATAAATTGCTGTAGTAATAATGTATGCCCTTCTAAATTAATACTTATAAAGTTTATGATGGTTAGATACAATTTTTCGAAAATTATTCTAGTCGATTTCATTTCAAACAGCACATCATAAGGACTAAAGTAACATCACTTTGTATTTGTATTACCATTGAATACCTACCTATATAATCTTATTCAATGGTATTACCAAATTTTAAGAGAAAATAAATGAAGAACAATTGCAATAATATCTTTTATTTATCATAAACAAAATAATGAAAACTTTATTAACTTTATATAAAAAATAAAAATTTCAACAACTTACGATATTGATTGTCTAAAAACGGAAATAAAACTTTTCGTTGGAGCATCCTACAAACCAAACAATAAATCAACTAATTTATTTGATTCTTTTATTTTCTCAATTATGCAAGATGGGTTTGGTTATTCCACTCGAACTCGATTTACTCTGAACTAGTCTGGTCTGGTAACCGTTTCGGTATTATTTTTGGAGGGCACGGAGTGAATTAACTCCATTTACCTTACCTCGTAGAGCACTTTGGGGGGTTAAAATACATACACAATCACGCCATGTACCCAAAAGGGTGTAGTACAAACTCTTTTCAATTTTCATCTTTCCGAAATCAGTCGCCTCCAAACACTCCTATCCAAACAAGCAACTTTTGCTTCATCTACATTCATAATTCCTCTCATACATGCTCTTCTATTCCTACTACTTGAAAACTTTCGCTCACGCAAAACACTCTCAATCATATCACTCCAACTACTCATCGGACGTCCACCTGCGAACGTATACCATCAAAATCATTCAAATAAATCTTTTTAACAGCAAACGTTCATTAGACATTCGCTCAACATGTCCGAATCATCTTAACTGACTAACACCAACTTTTGCTACAACATTTCTTTTAATTTCACACTCATCATACACTAATCGTATTTCGTACCCGATCTCTCCTATAGTTACACCCAGCTACCCCACGTAAAAATCTCATTTCCACAACAGTCATTTTCCGTTTGTGCTTTTATGCAACCAAACCCAACATTCACTACTATACATCAACGTAAGCACCAAAACTGCATTGTATATACTTAAACAGGCTTCTTTGGAAACATTTATCAGGGATAAAAAATAAAAATAAAGACACAGCTATTCTATAGAAAAAAGGGAAATTTTATTTTATACAAATATACAAAAAAACAAACGAATACATATTTACACATAATAAAAATGAGTGATGCTTGAATACTGAATTTTGCAGATGTGAATTTTCAAACCAAACTTTCATTAATAATTTACCACCATCCTCCTGAAAAACAAATTACAACACATTTAATTACATAAATTACAAGAAAATAATAACAATTTTTTTTTGAGTATTTATAATGCAGTTTTGGTGTGCCTACGTTGATGTATGGTAGTGAATGTTGGGTTTGGTTGCATAAAAGCATACTTGATAACAATTTAACACTACACTGAGAAAAAAGACTGAGTAATAGTTAATAAAGCTTTTATTAACGTGTGATTGTTTAACAAAAAAGCAAGTATTTTTATCTTAAATAATTGTATATTTTGAATTATTAAATACAATTTTTTAATTTATTTCACAGAAATAAATGATTTATTAACAACATATTTATTTACATATAATATTACTTCTTTAATATAAAGAAACAAATATTAACTATAATTTCACAAATAGTATGATAAATATAAATATGCAAATAGTTTGTGTATAATATATATATTATTTATTTTTAGAAAACAAGGAAAGGATTCTTAATAATATATTATTTTTTAACTGTTATAAAATAAAAACTACTATGTAATAATCAAATATTATATGTTAATGTACTTTGTTAATAGTTAATTTCGATTCTTTACTATTAATAAATATATGTTATCTCTAAGCTACATTTTAAATGCAATACAAGTGTCCAACGCCATTGTGCTGGTAAGTACGAATACATCTAAAACTTTTAATAATTAATCATGTCCGACGAAGAGACAAAGATATTTTTACAAAATATGGGATTTGAATCTCTAATAACTATATTTGAAGGTAATTTTTTTGGTTTTTACAATTTCTTTAAAATATATGACGACTGCATTTAAATTTTTGGGGTTAATAATAATTACTCGTTTTCTTTATAAGTAAAGTTATGTTATATAACGTTTATAATGATGACGTTTGATATTAATTTGTGACTACATAAAATAATTTTGCGAATAATTAAGTTTTTAACCTGTAATAAGAGATAATGTTTACAATAAATTTTTAAAATAATTATAAATTACATCAGTTCCATCTAGGAAGTGTAACTTCTATTCCATCTGAATCTACAAGTTTTGATCAGCAATTTACACTTAAAAGATGGAACAAGAAAAAAGCTATAATGATTATTAATCATTATAGCTTTTTTCCAAGTCAGAAATCATATTTTTCAAATTCACACCACTCCGTTAATAATCATCGGAATTGCATGAATTGCATTTTGGACTAGTAAAAAGCGCCATAATGCACAATAGTTCAATTTTCTATAAATTTTACGAAAATTAACGCGCTGATTTCCAGCATTTTAATGCATCGTATCACACGGGCTTAAGAAATATATTTAATACAAATAATAAAGTTATTTCCATAAAACAAATATTATTTAATAGTCAAAATACAAAATTTGTCAGTAAGTAACCATTTTATGAATCTAAAATGCGATTTATTAAATATGAATATATATTATTAAAAATCTAGTTTATTTAATATTATTAAATCACTTTTTTAATATAAAACTACTTTAATAAAAGGTTTAATAAGGTGTATTTATTATTAATGAGGTTTGTTTCTATTAAATAAAATCTGTTTATGATTTTGAAACAAATTATTTATTGTTTATAAATAAATATTTGTTTCGATAAATTTGTTTTATGTTAAAGAAATCTTTTTCTCAGTGTAATATTTAACCGTAAACTATTAATAATAAACAACAAAAACTATATTTAACAAAAATTATTGCAAAATTTAACAATTTCTATACATGTTATATCTTATTAGCACTTAGAGAATTCATACATATTAATAAGGGTGTGGCACAAACTCTTTATTCATTTAAGCAGAAATCAATTTACAAATCAAAGGCGCACCACTACCAATATAAATGATTGATATTATGATATTACAGTGTATTAAAAACGCGCAATTTTTAAATAAATTAGAAATTACGATTAAATATAAAAATTTTAAAAAAAATATTTGGTATAACCTTGTTTTTAAAACGGACTAAAAAGTAAAAAAAAAATAATAATTTTTCTCCTAGAAAAACGTGGGACGTTCCTTTTACTATTATCTATTGCATGCGCCCCACGTTTTTCTAACCTGTTTTTCTAGAATGCTTTGTTTACTGGAAGATCTAGATTTGGTAATATTAGAATCGGACGTTGTTTTAATTATCACTTTCACTGGTACAAAACACTCTTACTTTCCACGTCAGTTGTCGGGTTTTTTTCTTTCATTTTCAGGGGGTCACACAGCGTAGTCGCAAGTCGCAACTCGTCTTACGCAAACAAGTATTTGATTGGTTTTTTGTTTTTTTTTTCTGGATGAATACTCAGTTATTGAAATTGAAAATAAAAGCAGGTGAATTTTTTGATAATAACTGCTTTTAATAAATCTTTAAATAGTTTAAATTGGAAAATATTTTAATAATGATATTGTTTTAATTATAAACAAATGAAAATCTTGTATAGAAGAATTTGTTACGTTAACATTACGTTATCTTATTATTATATAATAACACAGATTATATAAGTTTCGAATAATAAATTATATACTTGTAATTATTATACCTTTAATTAATTAATAATTATTATATTATTGTACTAGTTTATGTAGGAATAAAAATGTTCTAATGTAGAAAATAAATTTTTAATACAAATAAAAACATTGAAAGAATTTAAAAATTAATCCCTCAAAACTAAACCGAAAACAAACAAAAAAACAAAACATTATTTTTACCGGGAACGAAAAACCGGAACCGGAACCGAACCGATATATATATATTAAAATGAATCGAAACGAAAATCGAAAGAAAAGATATGCAAAATTTTCTAATAGGGGACTTATTTTTCCGTTCTTTTCCCAGAACTCATTGTATTAAAATTAAAAAACTGTTTTACGATTAGATTCTGATTTAATTAGATTTTATTAAAAATGATGTTTCGACAAGACTAAACGCTTCTAATTCATCTAATTCGAAAACAGTTTCTAATTGAATTATAATTAAATTTAAATAATATATAATAAGATTGTATTAATGTTACACAAGATTGTATAATCATAATTCAAAATATTATACAGTGTGTCCCCGGATTCAGTTCACTATAGGTGTAATCGAAAAAAAAATTAAGAATTTCAGATTCCGCTTTGCTTTGTCTGAAAACAATTTTAAGCATATTTTTCGTTTTTTAAAAATCAAAGCGGCCATGAAAAATGTAAAAAACTATTTTATATTCAGGTACGGCGCATAATGTTATTGAGAAAATTTGTTTAGAATGTGAAATTATGACTCTATGGAAAATTTCGAAAAGATTTTTTTTAAAAAAAGTGTTCGGTATGTACATGTTTAAATAATAATTCAATACGTAATTCGTTGAAATAAATTTTGAGGTTACTTAGTACCTATTTATGAAATAAATTTAATCAGCGTTTATAAAACCAGGCTTAAAATGTATTTTTAAGTTGAGTTTAATGACATAGCCAAATGATTACTTATTGATTGATTAATTAGTTCTATTTATTTACTTTAAATGTTTTTTTGTATCATTTTGTATCATGAAAATAATATTATAAATTTTCCATTTGTATACAAAAATACACAAAAATGACATTTACTTATTTTTGCATTATCATAAACAGACATTTCATCCAGGAGTAATTATTTTTTAAACAATCGCCGAAAAATTTTAAAATTGTTAAAAAAATTGTCAATTAACTAAACTTAGAAGAGTTTATTTGAAAATATGAGAATAACTTTCATATAAATAATCAGCCATTGCCTTCAGCTATAAAGCTATTTATCAATGCCTGGCCAGATTTTTAACCGTAGACACGTGTTTCAGTCTTTCGGACTTCATCAGTACGGTGTGTGGATCAGTCGCTACGAGGCGACTGATGCCGGTGTTCGTTCCGGCTGCCTATTTATGGCAAGTATTTTGCGCAACTAGTAGCGAGAGATAAGTAAAATACTACTAACGCCATCTAGCTGCATGCATTTCTGCTAATCGGATATCTCCTACGTTTAAATGCAGTGTTTTTTGACTTTTGAACAAAATTAGCAGATTAGCAGAAATGCATGCAGCTAGATGGCGTTAGTAGTATTTTACTTATCTCTCGCTACTAGTTGCGCAAAATACTTGCCATAAATAGGCAGCCGGAACGAACACCGGCATCAGTCGCCTCGTAGCGACTGATCCACACACCGTACTGATGAAGTCCGAAAGACTGAAACACGTGTCTACGGTTAAAAATCTGGCCAGGCATTGATAAATAGCTTTATAGCTGAAGGCAATGGCTGATTATTTATATGAAAGTTATTCTCATATTTTCGAATAAACTCTTCTAATTAATTCTTTCATAAAAGACTATACGAACATTTATTTGTTCAAAAGTCAAAAAACACTGCATTTAAACGTAGGAGATATCCGATTAGCAGAAATGCATGCAGCTAGATGGCGTTAGTAGTATTTTACTTATCTCTCGCTACTAGTTGCGCAAAATACTTGCCATAAATAGGCAGCCGGAACGAACACCGGCATCAGTCGCCTCGTAGCGACTGATCCACACACCGTACTGATGAAGTCCGAAAGACTGAAACACGTGTCTACGGTTAAAAATCTGGCCAGGCATTGATAAATAGCTTTATAGCTGAAGGCAATGGCTGATTATTTATATGAAAGTTATTCTCATATTTTCGAATAAACTCTTCTAATTAATTCTTTCATAAAAGACTATACGAACATTTATTTGTTCAAAAGTCAAAAAACACTGCATTTAAACGTAGGAGATATCCGATTAGCAGAAATGCATGCAGCTAGATGGCGTTAGTAGTATTTTACTTATCTCTCGCTACTAGTTGCGCAAAATACTTGCCATAAATAGGCAGCCGGAACGAACACCGGCATCAGTCGCCTCGTAGCGACTGATCCACACACCGTACTGATGAAGTCCGAAAGACTGAAACACGTGTCTACGGTTAAAAATCTGGCCAGGCATTGATAAATAGCTTTATAGCTGAAGGCAATGGCTGATTATTTATATGAAAGTTATTCTCATATTTTCGAATAAACTCTTCTAATTAATTCTTTCATAAAAGACTATACGAACATTTATTTGTTCAAAAGTCAAAAAACACTGCATAACTAAACTTACTTTCGTACTAGTATCATAAACAAATATCTTACACACATAGAAAAATAAGTAAACTAAAGTACAACTTTTTTTTAACAATCGTAGGAAAAAGTGCATTTTCTTTACCTTCATCAGCAGATTCATCTTCATGCTGCCCCATTTATTGAAATCGCATTTGAGCCAATGATGTTTTTTCTTATCAGCGGCGAGTATAGGCCCCAATAGGGACTATCTGTCGAGGCCTTTGTTAGAATTAATTCAATAAATACATCTATCCCCCGTTTAAATGATTTACTTTTTTCCGGATCGATTTCTTTACAAAATGGAATCGTTACTTCGTGTAATTTCTGATCAGAACCGCCAATACTAACCTGAAAATTAACAATTTTTACAAATAATTTGTCACAGCAATAAGTTTTTTTATTGAAAATATTAGTTCCTCTAATAAATTTTCATAATTTTTCATTAGTAAAATGTACCTAGGCAATGTTTAAAGTAAATTGGAGTTAGAAACTTATAGCAAAATTTAGTCAAAACTAATATTAATAAAACGACGTAACTAAACAGTAGTGTATATTAATACTATAAAATGCAGGATTTAAAAATTTAATATTGATTTTAGAACTACTAATAAAATTATATAATTATATTTGCTGGACTGGTCCTTTAACCAAAACGACATTAAATTAACCCTAGGATGTAAAACATGAATCTTGCAAATTCATTTACAAGTTTAAACTAATAATAATTATAATTTATTTAAATTACAACATCCATTTTCTAATGGATATTTTTTTCCGGTTCAGTTCCGGTTTTTGTTCCGGAAAAAATAATGATTTTTTTCGGTTTTCGGTTCAAAGCTCTGCTATACTGTCTAATAACTTTAAATAAAATTATAATCATTATAATATTCGAGTTACAAAAAGAAAATTTTACTTTATTTCATTAAAATACTAATTAAATTACTACTAAATTACTAAATACTAATTAAAATTAAAATTTATTATTATATTATAGCTAACACTTACTGAAAAATAATGTTTATAATATTTGGAGCGCTTTAGGACAGAAACACTGTTTTGCAGCTGCTTCCTATTACGTATTCTGCATGATCTATATCAGCTTGAAGTTTTATTGCACTATATAGCTTCAACGCTAAATTTTTCTGCCTATTCTGCAGTCTTTTGATTTTACGCCGAAAATTTCTAGGCATACTGACACACACAATGATATTGATATTCTGTTTACAACCGTGTTGCCAATATTTCATTTCAAATATACACATGCACCTTGTAAATATTTGTTTTGTGCACTTAAAAATATATTTATAATACGAAAAATATTAATATTTATATGTACATATTGTTTATATTTTTTTATTAAAAGCATTGAAATATTAAAATTGTCTTATTATTCTGGGGGATTTTGTAAGTAAGTAAGTACAATGTGGTATCCTGGTGGTATCAATGACAAGTGACAGATGTTTTCTAACCAAAAATTGCGGCAAGAAATCTTTTATCAACATGTTTCGCGCTTATAAAATGTTGAATATAAACTTTTAGTTGTAATAACATATGTTATAGTTGTTTATAATAAGTCCTATAGTTGTTATAAAACAACGTGATTAACTGTCAGTGAACAACAAGCATTATTATTAATCAGTAAACTGGATTTCATTTCTATTCTTGAGGAATGTTGTCTGATCCAATCAATAATCTTTTAATTCATACAATATTTGTTACAAATCTATTTCCGTATACACCTTATTGTATTTAATTTGATATTTCTAATAGTTATTATAAAATGTGTGACGAATTAGATTCCTGTTGCATTGCATTAGATTCAAATAAAATTACTGATCGCAAGAAAGCTGCAGATGTGTTACGTGAAATTATTAATAATTCTAATATTATTAATAATCTTAATTCTAATGATCCACGAAGAAATTGGGATTATGTATATACTTCTGTTCAAAGATATATACGAAAGGTATGGTACATAATAGGATTTGATTTGCACACTTGCGTTTAATTTTAACTGCTGCAATTAAAGTTTGTTGTTTGTTTTATTCACATTGAGTTACGGAGAAATCGTTAGATGTTTTTTTTTTTTTTAATTACGACAAATTTACGCAGTAATGATGCAATAGCAAATTATCTACAGCAGTTTCTATTACATATGATGAGAATGTTTTGTAGTTGCAAGAGCGCAAATCGAACAAGACTATTGTATAAAAAATATAATATTTAGTAATTTTTTTTTACTTATATGTCTCCTTGGCTATTTACTTAATTTATATATGGATGTTCTTCTTCGGAAAGCTTCCTGTGGTGAAAATGGTATACGTGATTGTTTTGGGCTGATTATGAAGACCAACTGAGAAGGATAACATTGATATAGATGTATTGTTGTTGGTAAAGATATGAATCTTGTATTAAATGTTTTTTCAAGAAGGGGGTTATTTGACGACTGAATGTAATGTATCTGTTGATACAGTGCACGTTTAGAGTAGGTTAATGAATAGATGTGTATTTTTGGTAGTTAATTATCTAAGGATAGTCGTTTTTATCGTGAAATTTAAAGAAGAGTTAATGTTGGTTGTAATATTTTTTTAATAATGAAATATTATTTATATTTTTAGGAAGGAGAGAAATTATATCAAGATGAAATTAGACAAATAGGAGCTGCGTCTGCAGAACGTAAAAAAAGTACATCACACACTTTATTACTACAAGTTATTGCGAAGGCAAATTCTGGAGGCAGAGGCGTAGCAACCGGGGGTGCAAGGAGTGCGGTGCACACGGGCCCATGAGCGAGAGGGGCCCACGAGCCAAAGTGCCCAATAGGGCCTTATTTTCATTAATACTTACCATTTTTTTTGTTTATTTTAATTTTTTTGTAATAAATAAAAAACAAAGAAAGGGAATAAAATACCATTCATAGGATTAAATATATTTATTATATAAATTAGTTTATTAAAGTAAGTTAAATACATTTTCATAAATTCTTTTAAGTTTACAAACACAAAAACATAGAGTACAAATCAAAGAGAAAAGTTAAGTTTAGTTAAAGTTAACATAGTACATTAACTTTAACTAAACTTAATTTTTCTCGCTTTTATTGAAGCAAAGATGTGAATTATTTCATTTAAATTTAAATTACGTGCTCTTTCATTTTCTATGCTCAATATTGCCAAATTTGATAAACGCTTCTCCCCCATAGAGTTTCTTAAATATGTTTTAATTAATTTTAATTTTGAAAATGTTCTTTCAGCGCTAGAAGTTGATACGGGGAATGTCAAAAACAAAATAAGAGCGGTAAAAAATTCCGAAAATGCCGAACTATGAATAAAATAATCTGTAAATATTAATTCTCCTAATTCAAATACCGAATTAATATTTTCCAGCTGTTTTTTAAAGGTTTTTCTAAAAGATAATATCTGTGACTTAAAATCTGCGGTTAAATCGTCAGTATATTTGTCCAGTAATGGTTGGCATAAATCAATTATTTCATCATCAGATAATTGTTTTAAATTGTCTGGGAAAATTACTCCAAATAATTTATTTATTTCCGTAAAACTTGAAAATCTATCTTTTAGTTGTGCAATTATAATATCTAACGTAGCGTTAAATACGTTTATCCTAAAATTATCTTCTGAACTGTTAAATCGAAAATCTTCACTAAATTCATCAAAATGTGTATTTATTTTTCGAACGCGTCTATTTTCAAATATAGGCTCTATTTTCCATTTTTTTGCTAAAAACTCTGAATTAGTTTTGCAATTTAAAAAATTATTTCTGAGAGTAACCACATTGTCATATGCTGTATTTAAAATAACTAATGCTTTTTGCAAATCAAAATTTTTAGTTTGCAATAATTTAGAAGCAGCATTAATTGATGTTAATAGTTCGCTTTGCATGACAATGTGGAATACTGTTTCAAATCGTTCCATTTTCTTTTTTAAATTTATTGCATCATTCTTTTCACTTATGTTATTGCTAGTAAGTATTATTTCTGTTAGTGTTCGAATTATATCATAAAAATTAAATTTAAGAGCAAACAAAGCATCGTTTCTGGAAGACCAGCGAGTTGGATTTAATCTTTTCAGTGTAATTTTTTTACTTTCTGTCTTAGACGTTAATAAAGCCCACCTTTTAATACTATTACCAAAGAATGTGTAAACATTTTCTACAAAATCGAAAAAATTTCTAACTTCTATTACATTAGACACAGCATCATTAAGCACCAAATTTAAATTATGAGCGCAACAGTGAATATATAATGCATTTGGTGCAACATTAAGAATTCTTTTTTGAAGTCCATTATAAGGACCTTTCATATTTGCTGCACCATCGTAAGCTTGTCCCCGCAACTTTAAAATATCAAGTTCATTTTCCTCAAAAAAATTTAATAAAACATTTTGCAAAGTTTCAGCATTTTGGTCTTCTATTTTTATAAATTCGATAAATGATTCGTGTATTTGGAATCCAGCATTTTCATTTATTTGAACATAGCGAAGTAGGACAGCTAACTGGTCAACTTTACTTATATCTTGAGTGCTATCGATTATGACAGAAAAAAATGGAGAATTTTTAATATCTTTAATAATATTTTTTTTTACTTCATTACCCAATAACTGAATAATTTCATTTTGTATTTGCGGGCTTAGGTAATTTATTTGGCGACTTTTATCACTAATTAAATTATTTAAAATTGGGTCATATTTTGCTAAAAGTTTAATAATATTTAAGAAATTTCCTGAACTGACTTCAGCGTTTAAAGAATCAAAGTGTCCTCTAAATGCTAAATTACTCGTTGCCAAAGTTAAAGTTACATTAATTATCCTATCTAAAAATTTTACCCACATACTTATTTCTTTCTGGGTGGTTTCTTCTAATTCTTTATCTATTAAATCATTTCGCTTCCATAAAACCATTGTTTGACACGATTGAAAATGAGCAGCTGAAGTTTCGTGTCTCACTATGCTTTGCGAAAGATGACGCCAATCGCTAAAGCCGGTAATCCATGACTCATTTTTGAAATTTTTATTAAATAACCAACACGGTTCACAATAACAAACATTTAATTTCATTGAATAACATAACCAATTTCTCGAAATGGTCATTCCCGTTTTAGTAATTTTTTTATAATAACAAATGTTAAAAGAACGACCTTCTTCATTTTTTTGAAAAGGACCCATTGGTTGACAGGGACCGTTTTCAATTATAAACAGCTTATTTTCATTTGTTAGTGGATCAAGAAAATTAAATTTGTCTGAACAATAGACATTACCTTGCATACTTATTGCACTATGATTTAGTAGATCAACATTTTCTACAAGTTGTTCTGATGATTTTGTTTCCACTTTGTCACCCTTTGGCACTTGTTCAGATTCTGTGTCATCTTCTGCTTCCAAATTTAATAATAAGCTAGTAGAAGGAACTGGAGGAGTCGTTTCTGCCGTCGATTGTTTAAAAAAGCTATCTATCTTAGGCACTTGTTCAGATTCTGTGTCATCTTCTGCTTCCAAATTTAATAATAAGCTAGTAGAAGGAACTGGAGGAGTCGTTTCTGCCGTCGATTGTTTAAAAAAGCTATCTATCTTAGGCACTTGTTCAGATTCTGTGTCATCTTCTGCTTCCAAATTTAATAATAAGCTAGTAGAAGGAACTGGAGGAGTCGTTTCTGCCGTCGATTGTTTAAAAAAGCTATCTAGTTTAGACAATTTATATATTTCCTTTTTCGCTTCTTCTTTTTTCTTTCTTTTCGCCGCCCCGCTTTGGTGTTTCGGCATATTAATCCTTATAAGTATGTACTATATTAGACATGTATTAAACATAGAAAAATATCTTTTTACACTTACCTTATGAGAAATGAGTACAAATAAAAATTCTAACGTATTTTTAAGACAATTGCACTCAAGCTTCAGCTAAACTTTAAACTAAATATTAACAATAGAAATTATACAAATTGATAATATATATGTTAATAGGAACCATTCGCAATCAGGGTAAAAGTTGAAATAAATGAAACCAAGTAAAAGACTGTTGCCTACTAACGGACAATTCAGAAATGTTCAGACTTGTACGCGACAGTCGCGTATTGCATAGTTAAGCCGTTAAGCCCGTGGTGGTCACACTCCTATATTCCTTGTGCAGTCGCTAGTTGCGCCACCATCGCTTCCACCACCTCTACTCCCGCTACAATTTTAATAGAGCATGCGCGCAACTCAGAACAGCAAGAACCAGCTCGCGGCAAGTTGTTTCTTTAGGCATTTTACTTTAATTTATTAATTTTGATAATACAATTTGCATTTTAACAAAAAATAATTTTAATTAATTTTGATTATCATAAAAATAAAACAACTTTTATTTGAAAATTTTTTTCGAATAAGCCACAAACAAACATAAATTAAAAAAAATTAAAATGACATTTAGAATTTAAAATTAGCCAAAAAAAAACATTAAAATGTTAAACAATACAAGGAGTAAGGAGGGGCCCCTTAATCCCAGTGGCACACGGGCCCATAAAGGTCTTGCTACGCCCCTGTCTGGAGGTACATTTATATTCACTATAAAAAAAATATGTAATTTTTATTAACTACGAGATATTATTTTATACTTTTTAGTCCGTTTTAAAAACGTATATTATTTTTTTTTTTTAATTTAAATAATTATATGTGTTTAGTTGAAGTGTTTATTATGGAACTGGCAGTTAATCCTATTTGTAATAGTAAATCATTTTTGTAATGTTTTTAGATGTGAGATTATCTGTTTCGAAACTAATTGATAGTGTTTTCCAATGTTACGAATCAAGTTATTTAAAAAAATATTTCGGAGAAGTTTACCTACAAATTTTGCTAAAACATATTCTCTCTGTACGAAAATATTGGAAACAAATAGATGATGATAAATGGCAAGGTAAAAAAAATTAAATACTATGGCCCGTGTTCTCACCTCACTTTTTCGTGAAAAAGTGCTTTTATCATTAATTTCAAAATAACTTTCTGCTTCTGTTTTTGATCAAATATAAATAGTTTTTCTATTTTTGATCATTTTTATTATATTTGGTATTATAAAATTTAAATAAACTATTATAAAGTGCTTAATAAATAATTTTAAGTAAACGTCAAAAGCACTTTTGGCAAAAATCACTTTATAAATGAGGTGAGAATACAGGCCTATATCTCTCGTATTTTGAAACATTTTTGTTAAAAATAATGGTTTCGTTAAAATGAAAATTCTTGGATTTCGTAAGAAATCTTTCTATGTATCAGGGCTTTGAACCGTTATATTTTTAATTCCGGTTTTCGTTCCGTTTTAATTAAAAAAATATATCGGTTTAGTTCCGGAAAAATAACGTCCTACTATGTATATTGCAACAAAATTTCTTACAGAATTCAAGTAATTTTCATTTTAACAAAGCGTTATTTCATTTAAATTACAAATAAGATTTATAAGTATTATTTTCAGACATATATTCATTATTGAAAGCAATATACAAAAGTTGTCCAGAGACAAAAAGTGATAAACAAAATATAATTCAAGGCTTGTATTTGACAATAAAATATGGTTGCAAGTACAGTTCTTTAAGTATATATTTACGCCAGGAGTTTTCTTTTATTAAAGAGATTTGTACCAATTTAAAAAGCAACAATTTTGCGCGACATGAACATTTAATTCAACTACTTATTTGCTTTTGTGCACAAGTAATTATATGAACAATTATTATGTAGCTTATTTAGCCAAAATCTAATGTACAACAAATTAAATAAAACAATTTTCAGCTGGCGAAAGATTGTCGTATGGCATCTTGCAAACTTGGCGAAGAATTAATGCCATTTATATTTGAGTTGTACAAGCCACGCGATGATCATTTTAGTGGTATTAAACGTTTCATATTTGATTTTCTTTTACTACAATTACGGCTACATCATCCGAACGGCGTAACTCAAGATAATGATCCCGCCTACGCTTACGATTGGTCGAAATGGAAGTGTTTTCTAAAACAATTGTATTCGACTTTATTTATACAGAAGTCGAAATTATTCGTTATCGTTCGATTACGACATTAGAGTCAAATTTTTTAGCTCTCTTTGTCGATGTTGCTAGACAGGTGAATATTTTCTTATGATTATTGGTTTTCTTGACTTCTGTGGTGAAGATTAAAGCTCGATTTACATTATACTAGATTCGGCTAGAAACTTTGACTAGTTTACATACTAGACGCACTTGTCAAAACTTGGATAATGTAAATCAGAAAAAATCCAGCCAAGTTTTCAAACTAGAATCGTCTAGAAGTTGATTTTCAAACTAGCTCCGGACCAATTTCTCATCCAAGTTTCTATACTAGATCTGCGCACTAGCGGTAATTTCAGTGCTACCAACTCTGTGCAAAGTGTAAATGCGTAACTAAGTAACTCAGAAAGCTTCAAAATCTTAGAAATTTTAACTAGTTTTTCTTGTTTACGTCTATGAAAATTCATTTTGTACTTAACCTCTTACTTTCACACAATAACAAACTGGTATATAAACACTACGTACATTTTGGATGTTTGCAAACCTACTCACATCCAATTCCGCGCCGGGGTACAACTAAAAAGTATGAACATGCGCCTTAATAAAAAGTTTTAACTACTTTAACACGTTCGCTGCCGGTAACGCGCTGGCGCGTGAAATGATACCTTTGTTGGGTGCCGGTTACGCGCCAGCGCGGTATTTGACTGTTTGTGTTTATATGCGTTGTATTTAGTCGGCCCCTAGCGGAAGTACATGATTTCAAACCGGCAGCGAACGTGTTAAAGACTATTCTAGTTTCCAATCTAGTATGTAAACTAGTCAAAGTTTCTAGCCGAATCTAGTATAATGTAAATCGAGCTTTAAAGTGTGGCTATTGACTCTTAATTCAGTTTTTTTTGTTTTGTTTTGAAAATTAACAAAATAATTTTCCGTCGGCAGAAATGTCCATTGTTAAAAAAGATTGAAAATTGTTCGAGTTATCGCCATGACGGAAAAGTACGTTTCAAGGAAGCGAGCTTTAAACGCTTACGTTTTTGGCTATAACTTCGTAATTTTTTCGATTTTGTGTAAACCGTTTCGGCCACACATTCTACACACTTATAGCATTAATTTTATGCAAAAATAACGAATTTTATAGATCCAGAGAATTGGGCTACCCCCTTAATGCATGCAAGAATGTTTTTCCTGAACAGAATGTGTTGACCTTGAATACATTATTGTAAAATATTTTGAAGGTTTACGACGCGGGAATTACGGATATTACTCAAGTATCAGTTTTAGAAAATGTATCTGACATTTTACCTACAGCAAAGAGACCAAGATTAAATGTAGGATTCGATGCTATTATTTCCGAATTACGATCAAAAGAAATTAATTGGCCATGGTAAGCATTTTTTATTAATATTTTTAAATATAACTAGATACAACTAAATATTTTAATTAAATAATAATTAGAAACCAAATTTAGTGAAAAAATAATTAATTAAAATTGTGATTTAAATCATTGATTAATATTAAAGAAATTAAACAATTAAAATTCAACCATCCTGGTATCGCCAT
This sequence comes from Clivina fossor, assembly GCA_963966155.1. Lineage (NCBI taxonomy): Eukaryota > Metazoa > Arthropoda > Insecta > Coleoptera > Carabidae > Clivina > Clivina fossor. Next base: position 5,247,659 of record OZ014561.1, on the reverse strand, counting down.
CAGTGTCATTGATGGACGTAATTTACCCTAAAAAATTTGATGATTTATTCAAACTTGTTCAAGTCTCAAGCCAAATAAAAAATACTTTATTATAAACAACCCCCGTTGCCTAGACTGGGCTCTAACTTTTGCATTTATTTATAGGTTATGTATTTTGGATGAATTATTAAATAATTATCCGGATATTATTCAACCGTCAAATTTTCTAACATTATTGGAAATATTAGCGAATTTACAATTAGAATGTAAGGATTCTGTAACGCGAGATTATTTATACAAATTATTAAGTTGCATGGTACAAGCTCAGGATTTATTAGCTGAAGAACATTTCGATTTGGAACGACTTGATTTATTATGGACCAAAGTTTGGGAAACCACTTTAAGGTTTGTAAGAATACGAGACACTGGCGAAATTTAAATAAAAATAAGATTATAAAAAATCCCAGAACCACACTTAAATTAAAATAAAGCTAAATACGTATTTCGGAAGCTAAGCTTCCATCTTCAGTAGCTACGAAAAAATCTTACCTGTGATCCGAAGTACATAAACACTTCAGCACTTGTCAAAGATCACTAAAGATGGAAGCTTAGCTTCCGAAATACGTATTTAGCTTTATTTTAATTTAAGTGTGGTTTTGGGATTTTTTATAATCTTATTTTTATTTAAATTTCGCCACAGTAGATCATTTTCTAATCTTACAATGAGTTCTGTTTACTATGTTATATTACTTAACTATTTGTTGTGATAGATTTTAGAATCATTTTCGATTAACAACAATTTAAATGCCGAGCAAGCAATTGACGAATCGGCAAATAGAACTGCAAGTGCATTACATACATTTGCCGCTCTTATTGTTGTGAATCCGATTTGGCGGAAGGAAGCACTCTTTGAGATGTTGAAATTGGTTGACGAGAAGAAATTCAATACCGATTTAATTCAGAAAGTTTTATTATTAGTTGGAAAATATTTAGATATGGACGATGCTAATTACTTGTTGGAACTCAATGCGAATTATTTAATTTTCCGATGGAATAAAAGCGGAAAGAAACTTAGCGAATTTCCTTTCACTCTGTTCAAATGTGAAAATGACGTAGCGTTTTTTACAAGTTACGTAAATATTGTCGTTCCTATTATTCTTCATCAAGACGATACTGAATTACTAAGAACTTTATGTGTTCAGTTGTTAAAGTCTTTAACTCAAGTTATCAAAGTAAATATAATTATTTAATTTTGCATACAATGACATCTCATACAATCTGGCATTTTCTAGGATTCGTATCCAAATATTATCGCTCAATATTTGCCAATCTGTTCATTTGGTCAAGTATCAAATGAATTTGATATAACAAATAACGATATCTTAGTTGGCAAACGCTTATTTAGACAGCTGGAGACAATGCTTGGTGCGGATCATTTCTCAACGCTATTCATCGAAATGTTGGACGAAATATACATTAATTTATTGAAGCGATTGTATGACAGCAAACATTTAATTTCACAATTTGATTTTAAACAAATTTTACCGGAACCTGATCCACCATTTTATCAACTAGATTTATTTAATGAAACAATCAAATATATAGAAGTAAGTTATAAGTGATTCCTTCATTTACAGATTTACGCGTTTTTATTTAACGCAAATGACTTTTAATGCGCTTGTTTTTAAAATTTTATAAGGGGCTATGACTTTTATTTACGCCTTAGATTTACGAAACCAATTAATCGTGTAAATTGAGGGATTATTTTATATATATTTTGTTTTTTAGGTTAGATCATTATCAGATAACTCAATTATCGCATACTGTATCAAAAACTGTCCACAAAAATTAGAACACATTTTACTGGAAGCAACAATTGACTTACATAATAGTCCAACAATAGAAGATAAATTAATTGCATTATTGCGTTACACAGTTTTAATCGATTATATAATTCCCGAATTACAAACCGATAATAAAATGAGATTATTTTTAATGAGAACGATTATTTATAATCTCATGAATTTGATGAAATTATTTAAAGAGAAATATCCGATTTTGGCTATTGGCTATTGGATATTTTAAAACATTTTGCTTGAAGACTCTAATGCATTGTCCGAAAATATTCGAAAAGTTTTTGGTTCTGATTATAACTACGTTAGTTCCAATAGCCAAATTGGATACGAAATTAAGCTGCGAATGTATTGTAGTACTTGATTTTTTACTAGTATAAAATTCGAAATATCTTTATAGTAGCATTGGCAAACTAGATCCGTTTCCAATCAACGAAAAATTCGCAAATATTCAACGTATTTACGAGAAAATTAAGTACGGAAACGATAGCTTTAGTTTAGAACAAGAAATTGTACATTTTCTGAATGCGGGCAGTTCGATTGAAATCGGCGATCGTAGTGAAGGACTTCAGCATTTACGATCGCAATTAGCTGAAAAGAAAGATGAACTGAACGAATTGTACGCTAAATTGGAAAAATTACGTGAATTCTGTGATGATTGTGAACAAAGTATATTACATCAATTAATTTGTATGTTGGTTAAGTTAACTACCTCATTTAATACAACAGTAAGTTATTTTCTTAATTATTTAAAAAGTCCCTCGTTGAGGTTAGGTTTATACCGCTATTCTGGTCATTACATTTAAATTTAAAGATCTTTAGCTTAAAGCAATTTTGAACATTCATCTTTAAACGTAACCATTCAAAGAATTTTCTTTCTCTGTTATCAATGTATATATTTAATTTCTTACATTCCAAAATCATCGAAATCTCAAAAATTACAAACATTTCTATATTATACATGCAAATATTTTCCACACTAATTCTGTTAACTTAACGAGTCTTACCTCATATTTGGCAGTTAAAGCATCTCCAATACTAATAATATTAATAAAAATAATGATTATAGGTGCGATTAGAAGCAGCCAGGTGTTTAGGAGAATTGGGTTCGACAGATTTAACAACTTTAGTTTTGCAACCTGAAAAAATACTATCAGACATTGATGAAAATCCTTTAGAATTTGTAATAAAACATGTTGTTCATTTATTATCACAATATTTAGTCAGTTAAAATGTCCATGTTGCTAAAACTGTGAGCGAAGCACTTTATTCTGTTCTGGCTTGCTGTGATCAAAAAATATTTAAAGGTTTGTAATAACATTATTTTATAGAAAAAAAGTTCTGAACTTTTAATAATGTTTTGTTTTTAGAATCGGATCATAAAATAGAAATAAAATATCTCGCACCATTTTTGCATGCAACTAAGAAATCGAATATAGCAATAAATTTTAAAATAAATGAAGATGATTTTCGTCTAAAATTGAATTATTTTGATTTATGGTGTCCGACTGCACAATGTCTACATTCGGAATGGATAATAACATTAGTATCAGAATTACTGAAAATTTTCCCGGAAAACTGTTTTCTTCGACATCTGGTTCCTGTTTGTCAAATACAGGTATTTATTATAATTTTGCATATATCGAGATTTTTCTCAACTTCCTAGTATGTATTTATGGAAATGTTTTTAAATTTGACAATATTTTTATTAGGTGGAATTTGCTGAAGAATTACTACCAATGCTAATTTATCTAATTTTATGTCAACGAAACAATGTTTGTAGTGTGATTATAAGTAAACAAATTCAACAATTTTTCGCGAATAATTGGCAAGGCACTTTACCAAATCGTACATCATTATCGCAAGCTTCTACAGATAGTGTTGTTGTATTTAATCGGGCTTCGGTACAATGCATGTTGAACGTTATACATTTTATACGCTTACGACAAAATATACCAGAAACAAAGTATGTAAATATAATCATCCGTTTTTGTATTTATTTAACATTTATTTTCAATATAAAATACTACTCTGTTGGAATAAATATTTTCTTATTTATGCGAAAATTGATTTTAGGAAAGCATTAAACGAATTACATCTAAATTATTTACATGTTGCTTAAGCTGCTCAATTTTGTTCAGCATATTTCACATCTATTTTATACGCTGAGTTATGGTGTTATGATAAATTGGATAAAAAAACCCTACGATTCACAGAATACATTATAAACTCTGACTCGAACTTTTGAAAATGAATCTTCCGATTTAAATCAAGCATTTGAAAATATGATAAGAGAAGTAAGTTGTTTTTTTTTTTATGTTTTTATTATTATTTCATTGTTTTTTTTTTTTCTGTAAAAATAGGGTTATAAAAAAATCGGAGACATTGATGCAATGCATGGTTGTGGAATTTCTTATATTTTAAATCCCAAATCAAGAATTGATTATTATAAAAACTTGGGTCAATGGGACCAAGTTATTTTACATTACGATTCGAACCTAGGCTAGGCTAGGCTACAATTCTGAAGCACCATCTTCAGACCTAACAACAGCGTTACGCAACAATAGTTTACATTTTCTCGCTACTAATTTTAAAACGGACGACTTAAGCGTCCAATATGAATGCGCGTGGCGTTTAAACAGTTGGAATTTAGATGAAACAAATCAAGAAAACGAGAAAATCTGCATCGATTATGAGAAATATCATTACTTTGCGCTGAAATCGTTGCATGATATGGACCAGATTAGTACGAATTCAGCTATAATACAAGCTAGAAATTGTGTTATTAAGAATTTAGCGCATGCCAGTTTAGAGAGCAGTAAAAATTTATATTCGCCATTAACTCAGCTACAAATGTTGCAAGAAATTGAGAATTTTGCTGAAGCGAAAACCGCAATGACATTGAACGATTTACTTGCGAAATGGAAATCGCAAAAAATAAATAAAAATGAATTTGATTATATTGAACCAATATGCGCTCAACGAATTACAATGGCTAATGATATTTTTCTAAATGAAGATGTTGATCTTGTAAAATCATTTTTATCAGATATGTATTTACAATTAGCAGGTATTTTACTAGAAACATTAGAATATAGTATATTTTAGTATTAAAATTGTATTAATATTATAGGATTGGCAAGAACGGAAGGTTTTTATCACGTAGCCCAACGTTCCTTAAATAATCTCTCAAATATGTCCAACTTAACATCGGTAACAAAGGGTCAAATTTTATTCGAACAAGCTCAACTAGCTTGGTTAAATGATAAAGCGTCTGGCCGATACCTATTAGGCCATTTTCTCGATAGTAACGATTCTATAAATCAAAAACTATACGGCGAAGCATTGAAACTTTACGGAAATTGGATGGTCGAAACACGTTCGGAAAATCCAACAACAATTATCGAAAATTATTTCCAAAAATCTCTAAACGTTCTTAAGGAATTTCAATAAACACAAAAAGACATTGAAAACCAATGTGAGACATTGGATTCTTTGGCTAGATTTGCCGATTCGCAATATCAACAAGTATGTATCGTAATATTTTCAATAATAAATAATTAGTAATTAATTGACGGAATTCAGTGTTTTAGATATATTTTATTAACTAGTAAGCCAATGTTTCGGCAATCACTATTGCCTTTTTATTAATTTTCTGATCAAATAAAGCAGGGTTTCTCAACCGGTGGTTTCATATTGTGACCTACAACCTAATTTTTATTCATTTTCTCTTATTTTTGTCGAATTTTCTTGTGTTAGTTTTTGTAAATTTTAAATATGTAGAATCTATGTGGATAATAAATTTGCTTAATAGTACATTTATTATATTTTATTACACAAAATATATCTACAATATTATAATTGGTGGTCCGCGATAGAAAATTTTATATGTTGCTGGTCCGCGATACGTTATCAATTGAGAAACACTAAAATAACGTATATTTACGTCAAATGTAACATCAACTAAAAATATTCTGCTGTAAATGTTTTTTGTTTTGTTATATTTATTATTATATGTATAAGAAGGCAATAGTAATTGCCGAAACGTATATTAAGAAATTTTTTTAGTTGTTTTAAAAGACTGAATTCCGTTTATAAGTAATTATTTATTAAATATTAACAGTCGACTATTTTTTCAATTTAATAATATTTCAATAATATTTATTGAATACTAAGATGAATTTTGTTGTAAATAGGTATCAAGCTATATAAAGTCATCTAGTTTTGTCAGTAAAGTGCAAACTATAGCTAAATTTCGGAGAATGTACGAACAAATATTTCTCCAATCGCAACCGAAAACTACCGATCAGAAAAAGGCACTTGCTCTATACGACAAACAAAGTAAAATTGATGAAAATGAAGTTAATAATGCTTACAAGGAAGAGGAATTATATCTAACTCTTGCTGTCAAGAAACTATTTCAATATCAGTTTCGTAATAAAATCTAGAAAATAATTGTTATTTCCTAATTGTGACTGGTAAAACTTTACTTTACGGTCATGTAATCGATTTACTGTTAATTTTTTCAGGTGCTACTTACGGATTTTAGAAAACTGTGACTTATACAATTTAAAAGTATTTCGAATCTTATCATTAATTCTTGGAAATAAAACTAACAAAAGTCTTCTTACGATATTAAAAATGTCGTTGCCAAAGATTGCATCTTATAAATACGTTCCATTATTGCCTCAACTTGTACCACATATTGGCAACACGATTCCAAATGATCTATTTGAGAAAATTGTTCAAGATCTTTTAGGTATTATACATACACATTAACCATGGTAATAATAGATACATTCATATTTTTTGATTAGTTATTCTAGAGTTAACCCTATGCTATTAACATTGATGGAGTAACTTATTCCGAATTTATTCTAGAGTTAGTAGTTAACTTCTGTTTATTATTACCAAGGTTAGAGTGTGCTCCTTTTTTTTTTATTTATTTAAACAGAAATTAATTTACGTCGAATATTTCTTTTTCTTTCATCAAAAAAGTTAAGTTTTTACTTTTTCAAAAAAATTGGCGTCAAAATTTAGATTTACCAAATGGTGGCAGATACAACTCGTGTTCTAGATTTCTGAAACAAAAAAAACAACAAATTAGATATAATTTTATAATTTAGTTATTTGAATATGATTTGAATTGTTACAGAACAATGTTCCATCGATCATCCACATCATACGCTACCAATAATATTAGGCCTTTCCGATTCGTATAAGGATCGCAACTATGAAGTAGATAATAATACTGAAACAGTTGAGGCTCGTGTTAATACCGCTAAAGAGATTTTAATTCGATTAAAGAAGAAGAAACATTTAACGAGAATAATAAAAAATATGGAATTACTTTCGTCAGCGTTGATTAGTTTAGCATATTTGGATGCTAGTAGTTGTCAGCAACGTAAACAGCATTGTATTATACCGAGAAGTGAATCAATTAAATCGATACGTAATTTCGATAATATTTTAATTCCTACGATTAATCTAGACGTGAGAAAAAGTCGAAATTATGAAAATGTGGTTGGTAAGTAGTGGGGTATATTCTGATTTTTTAACTAGCAGCTGTCAATACTGCCATTAGGTTAGGTTTCGGGTTTCATATTGGTCATGTTTTCTTTCGCGTTTCGTGTGCTTTAAATTTTTTTTTATGATATTTTATAAGTAAATAAACCAAATGTGGAGATCACAGACTTTGCAAATTAAACTAGCTGTCAAAATTTTTTAGTGAATTTTCTGATGTTTTCTTATAATGTGGTGTAAATAGGAGTGAACTGCTACGAAATAGGTTAGTGTATGATGAGTGTGAAATTGAAAAAAATGTTGTAGCAAAAGTTGGTATTAGTCAGTTAAGATGGTTCGGATATGTTGAGCGAATATCTAATGAACGTTTGGTTAAAAAGATTTATTTGAATGATTTTGATGGTATACGTTTGCGTGGACGTCCGATGACTAGTTGGAGTGGTATGATTGAGAGAGTGGTTTGCGAGAGCGAAAGTTTCCAAGTAGTAGGAATAAAAGAGCATATATGAGAATGGAATTATGAATGTGAATGAAGCGAAAGTTGCTTGTGCTGGATAGGAATGTTTGGAGGCGACTGATTTCGGGATGACGAAAAAAGTTTGTGCCACATTCTTTTGGGTACAAGGCGTGATTGTGTATGTATGTATGTATGTATGCATTAACAGAAATATTAAATTCATTTGTTTAATACATTTATATGTCAACTATATTTAATATATGAAAATATAGTAAAGTATTATTTATTTGCTCAACTCAATAAATCAAATTCTATGTCAATACTTATCTGACTTGCAATAGTTTTATTTTAAAGAAATATTTTCGTTAAATAAATTGCGTAATCTTGTTAAATTTTGTCTGTTGGTTTCTACAAACAAAACAACTTTTATAATATATTTATACATGTAAACAGAGAAGTATCATTCTATCACTTTCTAACTCATATTTTTATGTTATGAGCATCTTACGACAATTTCAAAGTGAAATAATGGCAAATCAGAGATGAGCAATCCGTATTGATACAAGTCAGAGTATGTTTTTAACGAAAATTTAGTTGTGAAAAGTGCATATTTTCTGTAGCAGTTAGTGGCAATTTTGCGCGATTTTAATAAAAATATTTGTGTAAAACTTATAATTTATTAGTGTTTCATGATTATATTTACTAAATATAAGTATATATTTTGTTTATAAGGTGACACAAATATTGTACTGTTATTCTATTTCTAATTAACACAATTAATATTGCGAAATTTTATATAATAAAAATGGATATTGTATATTTCAAAACATTAACGGTGTTTGCGCTCAAAACTTTATTTTATGTTGAACTATATCGCTTAAACCTTTTATTCATACGACGCGTTAGCTATGCGCGTGAAACAGCCGAGCGTTACCGAACCGATGCGGAACAGTGCGAAAAATGCCCGGTTTGTGAGAACGGAAGATTAAGAAATGGCGGCATATAGTAGCAATAAGTCACATGTGTCTGTGTAATTTTGTATTTTTTGTGCATCAAACTAATGGTAAAAATCCATTATACATCTATAATAGTGTGAATGTTATACTGTTAATAAAACTAATTAATTTGGAGCCGTTGCTATTCGTTATTTAACTAAACCAAAGCAAACCTTCGATAGTAGTGATGGCAAAAATCAACCACATAAAGTTACTCATTCTGCGGCAGATGAAATAAATCTACAAACGGACTATAATTTTAAGTGAAAAAGACTAAAAAATTGAAGATATAATAACTCTGCAATCAGGTAAATGATAAATTTGTAATATTAATTTATTTAAAATATACTGATATACCGTGACGGCGGATTATGGGTGGATGGCGGCTGCACTCTCAAATTATGCAATTCAAAATATATATTACGATTAAAAAAACAAAATATGTGTAATTTAAAATCACATTGAGTTGTACGACACATTGAAATTAAATAGATCGTTTGAATGACGAGTTAGAAACATTGCTGTGCATATTTTTGTGATTAACATAATTATATTTTAGTATTCGGAGCCGCTTTATCGGAACATGTTTAATAGAATTATTCTATATAATTTTTGATATTTGAATAAATTTCATCGTGCGTAATGTCGGTCGGTTTAAAGACCACAATTTAATACGTTGTTATCTATAGAGTTTATTTTAAGTTGATTGCGCCATCTTGTGACTATCATAAAGGGGAATGGGGTGTTCAGATCAAGTAATTTTTTTTTAATTTAAGATTTACTGTGTTATAGGTAATTATTGTCATATATAGATTGAAAATCAAATAGTGTATTCTGAAATTGAATCAAATGAACCGGTTGCCTTTTTTCAACAAAACCAGTTGCATTTTAGTTACACGGTTTCTGAAAATGTGGTGTATTACTTTACATTGACGTTTTGTGAGATTATATCTGGTAATATATTTTAAGATTTTCATTTTTTTTATAGCAAAATAAAAACATTAATACATAATTGTCTAATCTTATAAAAATCTATAAAAAAAAGTAAAGTAAGAAAATTAATATTACGAAAAGTTATTTGAAAATGTAATAGGAAGTCATATATTTAATAATATTCTAAAGTTGAGACATTTTCTCAAAATTTCACAAGTTACTCAGTCATTGAATCGGCTGTTAAGCTATGCATCAATGACTGGCCAGATTAACCATAGACACGTGTTTCGGTCTTTGGTTAATCTGGTTAATTTGGCCAGTCATTGATGCATAGCTTAACAGCCGATTCAATGACTGAGTAACTTGTGAAATTTTGAGAAAATGTCTCAACTTTAGAATATTATTATTATATTAATTTCACCAAGTGACATTCATGAACAATTTTGTTCGATGTTGTTTAGTCACATATTTGGTTAGATAGTTTTGTATGTTACTATATAAATTTTCGATTTATAAATAAATAAATATATCTTTATAATTTATAATTAATTTAAAATAGTTTTACTAGTAAATCTCAGAGCTAACCAATCGGTTCATATGGTTTCATTTCGGAATAAATACATTATAACTGTGACACTTAACTTTTGCATTATTTTTATTTAAATTTACATTATAGCAATTTATTATCTTATTCTTTATATTTATAACATGTGCAAGTTTTAAATATGTCTGCAAAAAACGTAAAACAAATATTTATATTTTGAACATTTCCACGCAAAATTCTCATAAAATGCTAGTATAGAGATGATATTGTTTCATGTTGTGTTTAGGTCGGCATCAAACTGGTTCTAGCAGCATTCAACAATCTCGTCTATGCAGTCGGCGAATGTGACAGCTGGAACCGTTTGAATTCTACATTTCAAGATAAATTCTATGCTGAAGTTTACGATCCAGAGATACAATCATGGGTGGGTTGGGTGGTCGGTTCCAGCTAATGTTTGTGTAGCTGTTATCGGTGATAAATTCTATGCTGATCAGGTAAATTACACAAAATTTCTGTTTATTTAAGAATATTAACATGCTGCAATTTATGATTTATTTCTATGATTCTATAATATCAATGTGGCTGTCCACTTTAATCGAATTTCTTTATTTCAATCGTCTTACATTATACATTGGTCTAAAATAGTAATATATTCTAAATATTGTGTTCGAAAATTATATAGCAGTTGAAATAGATGAGTTTATAAAAAATAGTATAAAGAATACGAAATACGCCAAATCTTTGCCGCCAAATTCGCAATTTTTTATTGTTTTTTTTTTTGGCTTACGGAGGATAAATTTGAAAAATATATGTATTAAATCTACTTTTTAGAGTAAAATATAAATTGGTAAAATAAAATTAGTGGACAGGACTGCTATAAACATTTATCCATTATTTATTTATAATTTACAATTTACACTGATATAAAGTACCTAGAGTTTTTTAACACTTGTGGAAAAATATGTGTTTACCGCGTTTTAATGATAATTTTGATATTATTATTAACAATTATTCAGGACGCTCACAAAGATTGTTTTGGTTATATTTACCCTTCAAAGATATTTTATTAAAACATTAAATAAAAATTTTAAATTTTTAAATTAGAAATTTCAAATAACATTAAAAAGAAAAAGCTATGAAGGATTTATTTTTAAGATAAAAATTATATGCACTTGAACTTGTATAGTGCCCTGTTATCAAGAAATATTGATTTTAGGATGCGAAACATTTATGAATTAAATCTACGTATTTTGAGGATGAGTTGAGTTTATTTGGCGGCACAAGATAAGATCTGCAACTGATCATGAAGATAGAAATATGAAATGTTAGGAGTTCAGCAACCGTACGAATTCTGCGTTCAGCTTTCAATGGAAATCGAATTAATTGAAAAAGGTAAATTATTTCATTTCATTAAATATAATGAAATCTAGATGTATTAATAATAATTTGTTGAATTACATTATCGGTTGAATAAAACACAAGTCCGTGAAATATTTAAAAGAATCTTGAATGAAATGCATGTACAGGGTATTTAATTTTCAATAAAATCATACATAATCTACATTATTCTAGTTAGCTAAGATCCATATAGCTTTTTGTTTTTCAACTTACGATGAAAAATAAATTGGGCCAAGTAAATATTTACCCTAATACGAGTCTCTGATCGTATAATTTTGAGCATTTTTAAACACAGAAAATTTAAACTGTGCATTCTTCTAACAAGTTTTTTATTATTCCCAGGGGTTCTTGTTGGAACAAACTTAATATCTTTAATAGTTTTTTTTACAAATCAGTCGCTAAAACTAAAAATTGGTTGATTTTTATTTTCGATTATAATTTTTTTATTTATGAAAATTGAAAAAAAAAAGTTTTTGTAAATATTGCAATGGCGATTTTATTATAACAATTAATTTATTTTACTTGTAGTTTTAGAGATATAATACAAGCATAGGAATAGTATATAAGCTTTTAAAAAAAATGTAATTAACAAAAATATAGTAGGCTGAAGTAATGAATTGCTTTCAAAATTCATATTATATTAAAAAGAAAAAACATCTGAAATTATGTTTTCCAGATTAAGTTAAACTGTTATAACATAGTAAAAAAATCTTTCAGAACACATTTTATTGAATTAAAACTGGTTAAAACAGGTTAAAGTTCTGTATAAATATTTATTTAGAATCGACGTTTCGATAAACTCAACGGCGATCATCATTAGGATAAAAAATACTGATGACGAGCGTTGAGTAAACAAAAAAAATAATAAATAATTATACAGAACTTCAACTAAAGCAGTTTTATTTTAATTAAAATGTTACGATTTTTTAAAGATACATACTTACCTAAGTACAGTAAGATTATTAATATATTATTAATATGTAATTAATTAATTGTATTAACAAATTAATAATTTATTTATATATTATACAATTATTCAACATAATATGAAGGTTGATATTAATTTGTAATATACTTATTTCATCACTTTGACAAAAAATTGAGAAAGTATTTTGAACGAAATTTTGTTATCATAGGCTACTATATTTTTATTTTATTATACTAAAACCTGATCAGTACTGATAGATTTTTTTTTGTAATTAGATATATAATTTTAAATTAGACGAAATAGTTTAAACGAACGATATAATAAGAGTATTTTTTTAAGAAATTATTTAAATGCCATGATATGTTCTTCTTTATACATACATCTCTAGATATAATATCCTTTTTACCACTTTGACTACAAGGAAAAAGTGGTATATCGTTTGGTACGGTGTCTGTAACATTTTCAAAAAACAAAAAAAAATTGTATAGAAATCCTTCATATGATGACGAATCTGAACTTAGTTTATGTGGGTGTATGGATGTACATCGCCAGCTCACTCGCTCGCTCGGTCGTAAGTCAAAATTTTGTGGCCGCAACACCTCCTAGACGGTTTAACCGATTTTAATGAAATTTTCAGGACAAATTTGTCTAGTACCCAAGATGGTCATGTGGTTTTATTTTTTTCCAATGATGCCAACTTTCTGAGAAAAAAATTACTAAAGTTTATAAAAATTTATATTGGCTACGTTATTTATTCGATTTTGATCAAATTTTCAGAAAAGTTTCTCCTAGGGGCATTATTTATTTCAATGTTATTCCGAAATTCACAATCCGAACATTTACAATATCGTTCGTTTTCTGTTAATAAAATTTCGATTATAACTGATTAGATTTATTTAATAATTTTATTAAGTGAGTTTGCGAAATTTGCTACTTACAAAATCATGTTTGTCTAATAAAAATTAGAGAAACGTGAATGAAATAATATTTTGAATATTATGATACATAATTAAATAATTGACATATTTGCACGCAATAGTAAGTAATATAATAATAATTTTGTTACAGTGAAATTTTGACCCAAATGAGTAGCTGTAACTTTCTTGGTTCTGATTGGAGTAAAAGGATCTTTGGAGTTAGCGGTAAGGATAAAAGTTAAAAATATAGAATTTATAGTAATTCGTAGATTTTGATTTACTGAAAATTAGTTTCTTTTTTTTTCCAGGGCACCGGTGACTTTGCCCACCTAGATTCAGGATTCATACCACTGTGGGGGCGTAAAGTTGCGTGAACTTGTGTTTTCTGTTTGTGTCGCGTCGTTTGAAATAAACTGTATTTTTCCTCCATAAACTTTTGTCAATATGGTGTGTGATCAGTGATTCGCGATATTATGAAAGAGACATTAAATCTTCAGGGACGAAAACTTCGTGAGAATTGCAGTGAAGACTTCTTTCCTTCCGGTGAGTTTTTGAACAAATTTCTTTTTATTTAATTTCGTATATCATAGTGTTTTATTTAGTATGTAGTATTTACGCGTGAGATTTATAATTTGATGACTACGCACGACTTTGAAATATAATTTATACCTCTCGGTCCCGTTCGTGTTTCTCTGTTTACGCGAGATTTAAATTCGAGAAATAAAATCTCTCAACGTGTTTTTATTACGATCATTTTTACCGTCATTAATTAGTCGATGGTGACCCGCTGATTTTTAATAAATATACCGTGTGTTGACTTGGACCGTCGTACATAGGGATTTAGCATGTAAAATCAGAAATGTGCGATTTCCTGCTTTCCAAATTATTTTACAAAAAAAACCTTATGATAAATGTTTTAGGGCATACTTTTCTGCAAGGTAAATCAATTACTAAAATTTTATACTTGGAACCTTTCTAACGTCAAGAATTAGGTCTAAAGTTGTTAAGAAATTGACTGGAAAATGGCAGTAGCCGTGAAATACGAGCGTATAGCATTTAGCATTTGTTTTATTTATGTTCCAATTTCACGGCTAATGCCATTTAAGGCTAATTCCTGATGTTGGGATGGTTTTAAATTAAAAATTTTGTTGATTGATTTACATGTAAAAAAGTGTTTCCTAAAACATTTATCCGAAAATTTTTTTTGTAAAATAATTTGGGAAGCAGGAAATCGCACATGTCTGATTTTACATGCTAAATTCCTATGTACGACGGTCCAAGTCAACACACAGTATATATTTAAGCATAGAATATTTACGTATATTGTATGTGAAATGCCACTTTCTTATGACATAGACAATATACCGGGTGTTCGTTCGTCAAGTTCGTATGGGTGTTTAACATGTAATTTCGATAAATTGCGATATACTACTTTCTTGAGTTAAATTCGAAGAAATACTTAAAATACTTTTTGATAGGGCATAAAAAGTTCTATAATTTGGTTTTAGTTTAAATTTGCTAGCATGCGCCGTTTGGGCGCTAAATTTTTTTTAGATTTTTTGGTTTTTATTTTTTATCTCAAAAACTATGAGGTGTAGGAAAATAAGCATGATATGGAAAAATGCGGAATAATGAGTACTATAATTGAGTGTAAAAACCCTTATTCTAGGATGCGTAGTTTAGTAAAAAAAAATTAAATACTTAATTTTTCAAAATCTCTAATTGATTTTTAGAATTTTTAATAATTTTCCTGCCAAACCAGCATGAGGTAGAGAAAAAAGTTACTTAGCTATTATGTAGCTCATTTTTTCTCTATTTTACTGAATTTTTTCAAATTTTTTACAGCAAATTTTGAAAAAAGTCTTATTTTGAAAAAATCGCAAGGATATATATACCTACCCCCCTTGAGAGATTTTCAAACGATACATCGTAGAATAATGGTTTCTTTACTCAATTATTGTACTCATTATTCCGCATTTTTCCATGTCACGCTTATTTTTTTACACCTCATAGTTTTTGAGAAAAAAAATAAAAACCAAAAAATCTAAAATAAATTCTTGCGCCCAAACGGCACATGCTAGCAAATTAAAACTAAAACCAAATAATAGAACCTTTTATGCCCTATCGAAAAGTATTCTAAATATTTCTTCGAAATCGAAATTACATGTTAAACGCCCATACGAACTTAACGAACACTCGGTGTATATATATATATATATATATATATATACATATATATATATATATATATATATATATATATATATATATATATATATATATATTTAAGCGGAGAATATTTACGTATGTTATATGTAAAATGCCACTTTCTCGTGACAGACAATATTATTGTCTTGTTGTGTGATGTATTATATAATTTGAAAAATTGGTTGTTTTTTTTTTAGTTTTTTAAAAACTGATTTATCTCAATAAATATATATTATATGAACACAATTTTTGGTATATATTTATTATAGAAATAATTAGTAAAATAATTGACAAAGAAATTCGATTATATTATAATATTTTAGAAGCTTTTTTTTTGTATATTTCAACGCAAATTTCATTAATTTCTATAGATTTTTATAGATAGATTTTCTTTTTATTTTAGAAATATCGAAATGAACAATATCAAATTACAAATAAGCTATTTCTAATTTCGGTTTTTATATTCAATAAAATTTAATTGTAATTTTAATTACAAACATATTTTTCTACTTTGATCGAGGAAAATTTTCTCACGATTTTATATCTGGCATAACCACTTAATATCATTTTTGATTTTAAAAATATTAATTTTTCGATTATTCATTATAATTATACTTTTATGTGCGTAATTTTTTTTTAAGTAAAGGATTTTTTTATGCATATAGATTTCATTTCTCGTATTTAGATTATTTATTATTTTATGTTATTCAAAATTTTTAAATTTTATACAAATTTAATCTTTTTTTTTTTGATGGAAACGAAAATTATAATTTTTTTAAGTACTGTTTTAAAATTCCTTTCGTTTTGATCGTGAAATTGAAAGGAGAGTACCTAAATGATGGTTGTAAGGTTTTGGGTGCTTTGGGAACTTTTGCTAGAAATGAAAATGTTTCCAAAGAAGCCCGTTTGAGTATATACAATGCAGTTTTGGTGCCCAGGTTGATGTATGGTAGTGAATGTTGGGTTTGGTTGCAAAAGCATAAACGGAAAATGACTGCTGTGGAATTGAGATTTTTACGTGGGATAGCTGGGTGTAACTATAGAAGAGATTGGGTACGAAATAGATTAGTGTATGATGAGGGTGAAATTGAAGAAAATGTTGTAGCAAAATTTGGTGTTTATTCAGTTAAGATGGTTCGGACATGTTGAGCGAATGTCTAATGAACATTTGGTTAAAAAGATTTATTTGAATGATTTTGATGGTATACGTTTGCGTGGACGTCCGATGAGTAGTTGGAGTGGTATGATTGAGAGTGTTTTGCTTGAGCGAAAGAATAAATGAGAGAAATTATGAATGTGGATGCAGCAAAAATTGCTTGTTTGGATAGGAATGTTTGGAGGCGACTGATTTCGGGATGATGAAAAAAGTTTGTACCACACCATTTTGGGTACATGCCGTGATTGTGTATGTATGTATGTATGTATAATATAAAAATTCAATCATTTACATCAAATAACATTAGATAAATTTACATAAATTTTATCTTTGGAATAATTTTAAAATTAGTTAATGTAATTTTGTTAATTACATATATAATTTTTACTTATTTTAAGAATAATTTAAGTAGAAATACTGATGGATTAGGATAATTATTATTTATTAAATTATTGAACTCGTATAGATCTTTCGGACGGATAATATTCACAATATGGTAATAAATTGTTTTCTAGATGTTTAGAAAAAAAACTGTTATTTCAGATCAGTATCATGTTAATAAAGTACAAAACATTTTCTCTTAAAATTACATACATACATACATACATACATACACAATCACGCCATGTACCCAAAAGGGTGTGGCACAAACTCTTTTCAACATCCCGAAATCAGTCGCCTCCAAACATTCCTATCCAAACAAGCAACTTTCGCTGCATAATAACTTTCTTAATATTAATAATAAATTATATTAATATAAAAACAGTTATCTCAGTGCCTTTACGTTATTCTTTTCTTATAAAATTCTATTGCTTCTCTTATTAATCTGTTGCTAATATTGATTGGTCTAGCAATGAAGATACTCTAAGCCATGTACATCAGTAATAGCAGATTTATTATTATTTTATGTTAAATGACGTTATTTATTATTTTCTTTCGTTACGACTTTTATATAGCGACTGTGAAAATTTTTCACAGTCAATATCATAAAATAAAAAACCAGCCAATTATAATTTTATTTTCGTCTTCGAATTTATACGTTCCTAAACCCAGCGCACAATAATACAAGATTAAAAGTATATGGGTAAACCCATATATAGACCACTTCTGTATTTTAATATTGTAATTTATGTGGGCACTAGGAGAAACTTTTTTGATAATTTGATCAAAATCGAATAAATAATGTAGCCACAATGAATTTTTAAAAAATTTTGTGATTTTTTTCTCGACAAGTTGGCAACACTGTATTTTGTTAAAGTTGCATAATTTATTTAGGTACTAGGAGAAACTTTTATAAAAATTTGATTAAAATCGGTTAAATAAAATGGTTATAATGAACTTTTAAAAATTTTAGTAATTTTTTTCTCGGAAAGTTGGCAACACTGTATTTTGTTAAAATTACATAAATTATATGAATACTAGGAGAATCTTTTGTGAAAATTTGAGTAAAATCGGATAAATCGGCCATAATAAAATTTTTAAAATTTTAGTAATTTTTTTCTCGGAAAGTTGGCAACACTGGATATTAATAAAATTATTTAATTAATGGGAGCATTAGGAAAATCTTTTCTGAAAATTTGATCAAAATCGGATAAATAACGTAGCGAATATGAATTTTTAAAAACTATAGTAATTTTTTTCTCGGAAAGTTGGCATTACTGAAAAAAATCAAAACCACATGACCCTATCTTGGGCACTAGACAAATTTATCCTGAAAATTTCATTAAAATCGGTTGAACCGTCTAGGAGGAATTGCGGCCACAAAATTTTGACTTACGGCCGAGCGAGCGAGCGAGCTGACGACGCACATCCATACACCCACATAAACTAAGTTCAGATTCGTCATCTAGAGGCTAGATGACGAATCTGAACTTAGTTTATGTGGGTGTATGGATGTGCGTCGTCAGCTCGCTCGCTCACTCGCTCGGTCGTCAGACAAAATTTTGTGATCGCAACTCCTCCTAGACGGTTCAACCGATTATAATGAAATTTTCAGGATAAATTTGTCTAGTGCCCAAGATGGTCATGTGGTTTTGGTTTTTTCCAGTGATGCCAACTTTCCGAGAAAAAAATTACTAAAGTTTTTAAAAATTCATTGTGGCTACATTATTTATCCGATTTTGATCAAATTTTCAGAAAAGATTTCCCTAATGCTCCTATTAATTACATAATTTTATTAATATTCAGTGTTGCCAACTTTCAGAGAAAAAAATTACTAAAGTTTTAAATATTTTATTATGGCCCTGTTATTCAACCGATTTTACACAAATTTTCACAAAAGATTCTCCTAGTATTCATATAATTTATGTAATTTTAACAAAATACAGTGTTGCCAACTTTCCGAGAAAAAAAATAGTAAAATTTTTAAAAGTTTATTATGACCATTTTATTTAACCGATTTTAATCAAATTTTCATAAAAGTTTTTCCTAGTGCCTAAATAAATTATGCAATTTTAACAAAATACAGTGTTGCCAACTTATCGAGAAAAAAATCACAAAATTTTTTTAAAATTCATTGTGGCTACATTATTTATTCGATTTTGATCAAATTTTCAGAAAAGTATCTCCTAATGCCCACATAAATTATAATATTATTAAAATACAGTGTTGTCAACTTTCCGAGAAATGTCAAAGTAGTCTATATATGGGTTTATCCATATACTTCTAATCTTGTTAATATGGTGATTTTCAAATTTTGACCAGTCCAAATCGAGAAAAGAAAATTGTAAAAATATTGTTATATTTCTTAGTTAACGATATACAGCGCCGAAATCGTGTTTTGGGTATTTTATGTGATTGTGGTTATAAATTCATATTGAAAAATATACCACAACAAAAAAATAACAAATATTGATGAATAGAATGTTAAAATTTTGATATAAATATATACAACAAACAATATATTTTTAACTTTAAATTTATTTCTTTAAAAATTCAATTATAATCGGTTCACATATTTTAAAATAAACAAGTATCACTAGTAATTAATTATTAAAAACTTATATTAAATAAAAAAAAAAAACAATAGGCATATTACTTATTATACAAAAGCAATTTTTTTACTAAGTAAACAAAAATAAATTTTAATCCTAAAACAAAAATATATTGAACATTTTTTCAAATAAATATTTCGAAATATCATTTCTATTTATTGTTTTAAGAAAACAAGATAAAAAATAAATATTTATTGTTTTAGTGAAGCTCGACGCACATTGTGAGCAGAGCGAGAACGCTTTTGTCATTTTATAGTATATCTTGGTTATTAAGAAAAACGAAAGGAAATATTATTGATATATTTTTTACACATTAAAAATATAATTTAATAATTAGCTTGTTAATGTAGTCATCTTTTAAAGTTAAATCCGAGGGGGAAACTATTTCCCCTTAAATTTTGTACACCAGATTGTATAAATTTTAATTATGATTGTTGAGATTGTAGTGATTTTTCGTTGATTTTATACGAAATTTGGAAGATTTTACACGAGATTTTATATACTTTTAAAATAATCTTTAATTGATTTAAAAGATTCTACTAGATTTTTACGAATTTTAATTAATTTGTATAATATTGTGTATATTACATTGAAGTCTTTATTAGTGTGCGTCCAGCCTTAATTACAACTTATATACAAACTTACTTTTAACATTTTAGTAAAAATAAATATACAATGTTTTACTAGTAAAAATAAATATACAATGTTTTACTAGTAAAAATAAATATACAATGTTTTACTAGTAAAAATAAATATACAATGTTTTACTAGTAAAAATAAATATACAATGTTTTACTAGTAAAAATAAATATACAATGTTTTACTAGTAAAAATAAATATACAATGTTTTACTAGTAAAAATAAATATACAATGTTTTACTAGTAAAAATAAATATACAATGTTTTACTAGTAAAAATAAATATACAATGTTTTACTAGTAAAAATAAATATACAATGTTTTACTAGTAAATTACTAGTAAAAATAAATATACAATGTTTTACTAGTAAAAATAAATATACAATGTTTTACTAGTAAAAATAAATATACAATGTTTTACTAGTAAAAATAAATATACAATGTTTTACTAGTAAAAATAAATATACAATGTTTTACTAGTAAAAATAAATATACAATGTTTTACTAGTAAAAATAAATATACAATATTTTACTAGTAAAAAAAAATATACAATGTTTTACTAGTAAAAATAAATATACAATGTTTTACTAGTAAAAATAAATATACAATGTTTTACTAGTAAAAATAAATATACAATGTTTTACTAGTAAAAATAAATATACAATATTTTACTAGTAAAAAAAAATATACAATGTTTTACTAGTAAAAATAAATATACGTTTTACTAGTAAAAATAAATATACAATGTTTTACTAGTAAAAATAAATATACAATGTTTTACTAGTAAAAATAAATATACAATGTTTTACTAGTAAAAATAAATATACAATGTTTTACTAGTAAAAATAAATATACAATGTTTTACTAGTAAAAATAAATATACGTTTTACTAGTAAAAATAAATATACAATGTTTTACTAGTAAAAATAAATATACAATGTTTTACTAGTAAAAATAAATATACAATATTTTACTAGTAAAAAAAAATATATGTTTTACTAGTAAAAAAAATATACAATGTTTTACTAGTAAAAATAAATATACAATGTTTTACTAGTAAAAATAAATATACAATCTTTTACTAGTAAAAATAAATATACAATGTTTTACTAGTAAAAATAAATATACAATGTTTTACTAGTAAAAATAAATATACAATGTTTTACTAGTAAAAATAAATATACAATGTTTTACTAGTAAAAATAAATATACAATGTTTTACTAGTAAAAATAAATATACAATGTTTTACTAGTAAAAATAAATATACAATGTTTTACTAGTAAAAATAAATATACAATGTTTTACTAGTAAAAATAAATATACAATGTTTTACTAGTAAAAATAAATATACAATGTTTTACTAGTAAAAATAAATATACAATGTTTTACTAGTAAAAATAAATATACAATCTTTTACTAGTAAAAATAAATATACAATGTTTTACTAGTAAAAATAAATATACAATGTTTTACTAGTAAAAATAAATATACAATGTTTTACTAGTAAAAATAAATATACAATGTTTTACTAGTAAAAATAAATATACAATGTTTTACTAGTAAAAATAAATATACAATGTTTTACTAGTAAAAATAAATATACAATGTTTTACTAGTAAAAATAAATATACAATGTTTTACTAGTAAAAATAAATATACAATGTTTTACTAGTAAAAATAAATATACAATGTTTTACTAGTAAAAATAAATATACAATATTTTACTAGTAAAAAAAAATATACAATGTTTTACTAGTAAAAATAAATATACAATGTTTTACTAGTAAAAATAAATATACAATGTTTTACTAGTAAAAATAAATATACAATGTTTTACTAGTAAAAATAAATATACAATATTTTACTAGTAAAAAAAAATATACAATGTTTTACTAGTAAAAATAAATATACGTTTTACTAGTAAAAATAAATATACAATGTTTTACTAGTAAAAATAAATATACAATGTTTTACTAGTAAAAATAAATATACAATGTTTTTACTAGTAAAAATAAATATACAATGTTTTACTAGTAAAAATAAATATACAATGTTTTACTAGTAAAAATAAATATACAATGTTTACTAGTAAGAATAAATATACAATGTTTTACTAGTAAAAATAAATATACAATGTTTTACTAGTAAAAATAAATATACAATGTTTACTAGTAAAAATAAATATACAATATTTTACTAGTAAAAAAAAATATATGTTTTACTAGTAAAAAAAAAATACAATGTTTTACTAGTAAAAATAAATATACAATGTTTTACTAGTAAAAATAAATATACAATCTTTTACTAGTAAAAATAAATATACAATGTTTACTAGTAAAAATAAATATACAATGTTTTACTAGTAAAAATAAATATACAGTGTTTTACTAGTAAAAATAAATATACATGTTTTACTAGTAAAAATAAATATACAATGTTTACTAGTAAAAATAATATACAATGTTTTACTAGTAAAAATAAATATACAATGTTTTACTAGTAAAAATAAATATACAATCTTTTACTAGTAAAAATAAATATACAATGTTTTACTAGTAAAAATAAATATACAATGTTTTACTAGTAAAAATAAATATACAATGTTTTACTAGTAAAAATAAATATACAATGTTTTACTAGTAAAAATAAATATACAATGTTTTACTAGTAAAAATAAATATACAATCTTTTACTAGTAAAAATAAATATACAATGTTTTACTAGTAAAAATAAATATACAATGTTTTACTAGTAAAAAAAAATATACAATGTTTTACTAGAAAAATAAATATACAATGTTTTACTAGTAAAAATAAATATACAATGTTTTACTAGTAAAAATAAATATACAATGTTTTACTAGTAAAAATAAATATACAATATTTTACTAGTAAAAAAAAATATACAATGTTTTACTAGTAAAAAAAAATATACAATGTTTTACTAGTAAAAATAAATATACAAGTTTACTAGTAAAAATAATTATACAATGTGTTACTAGTAAAAATAAATATACAATGTTTTACTAGTAAAATAAATATACAATCTTTTACTAGTAAAAATAAATATACAATGTTTTACTAGTAAAATAAATATACAATGTTTTACTAGTAAAAATAAATATACAATGTTTTACTAGTAAAAATAAATATACAATGTTTTAC
The DNA here is from genome assembly GCA_963966155.1 of Clivina fossor. NCBI lineage: Eukaryota > Metazoa > Arthropoda > Insecta > Coleoptera > Carabidae > Clivina > Clivina fossor. Next base: position 5,223,971 of record OZ014561.1, on the reverse strand, counting down.
TAGTAAAAATAAATATACAATTATTTTACTAGTAAAAAAAAAAATACAATGTTTTACTAGTAAAAATAAATATACAATGTTTTACTAGTAAAAAATAAATATACAATGTTTTACTAGTAAAAATAAATATACAATGTTTTACTAGTAAAATAAATATACAATGTTTTACTAGTAAAAATAAATATACAATCTTTTACTAGTAAAAATAAATATACAATGTTTTACTAGTAAAAATAAATATACAATGTTTTACTAGTAAAAATAAATATACAATGTTTTACTAGTAAAAATAAATATACAATGTTTTACTAGTAAATTACTAGTAAAAATAAATATACAATGTTTTACTAGTAAAAATAAATATAACAATTAGTTTTACTAGTAAAAATAAATATACAATGTTTTACTAGTAAAAATAAATATACAATGTTTTACTAGTAAAAATAATATACAATCTTTTACTAGTAAAATAAATATACAATGTTTTACTAGTAAAATAAATATACAATGTTTTACTAGTAAAAATAAATCTACAATGTTTTACTAGTAAAAATAAATATACAATGTTTTACTAGTAAAAATAAATATACAATGTTTTACTAGTAAAAATAAATATACAATCTTTTACTAGTAAAAATAATATACAATGTTTTACTAGTAAAAATAAATATACAATGTTTTACTAGTAAAAAAAAAATATACAATGTTTTACTAGTAAAAATAAATATACAATGTTTTACTAGTAAAAATAAATATACAATGTTTTACTAGTAAAAATAAATACACAATATTTTACTAGTAAAAAAAAATATACAATGTTTTACTAGTAAAAAAAAATATACAATGTTTTACTAGTAAAAATAAATATACAATGTTTTACTAGTAAAAATAAATATACAATGTTTTACTAGTAAAAATAAATATACAATGTTTTACTAGTAAAAATAAATATACAATCTTTTACTAGTAAAAATAATATACAATGTTTTACTAGTAAAAATAAATATACAATGTTTTACTAGTAAAAATAAATATACAATGTTTTACTAGTAAAAATAAATATACAATGTTTTACTAGTAAAATAAATATACAATATTTTACTAGTAAAAAAAAAATACAATGTTTTACTAGTAATAATAAATATACAATGTTTTACTAGTAAAAATAAATATACAATGTTTTACTAGTAAAAATAAATATACAATGTTTTACTAGTAAAAATAAATATACAATGTTTTACTAGTAAAAATAAATATACAATGTTTTACTAGTAAAAATAAATATACAATGTTTTACTAGTAAAAATAAATATACAATCTTTTACTAGTAAAAATAAATATACAATGTTTTACTAGTAAAAATAAATATACAATGTTTTACTAGTAAAAATAAATATACAATGTTTTACTAGTAAAAATAAATATACAATGTTTTACTAGTAAAAATAAATATACAATGTTTTACTAGTAAAAATAAATATACAATGTTTTACTAGTAAAAATAAATATACAATGTTTTACTAGTAAAAATAAATATACAATGTTTTACTAGTAAAAATAAATATACAATGTTTTACTAGTAAAATAAATATACAATGGTTTTACTAGTAAAATAAATATACAATATTTTACTAGTAAAAAAAATATACAATGTTTTTTTCTAGTAAAAATAAATATACAATGTTTTACTAGTAAAAATAAATATACAATGTTTTACTAGTAAAATAAATATACAATGTTTTACTAGTAAAAATAAATATACAATGTTTTACTAGTAAAAATAAATATACAATGTTTACTAGTAAAAATAAATATACAATGTTTTACTAGTAAAAATAAATATACAATCTTTTACTAGTAAAAATAAATATACAATGTTTTACTAGTAAAAATAAATATACATTGTTTTACTAGTAAAAATAAATATACAATGTTTTACTAGTAAAAATAAATATACAATGTTTTACTAGTAAATTACTAGTAAAAATAAATATACAATGTTTTACTAGTAAAAATAAATATACAATGTTTTACTAGTAAAAATAAATATACAATGTTTTACTAGTAAAAATAAATATACAATGTTTTACTAGTAAAAATAAATATACAATGTTTTACTAGTAAAAATAAATATACAATGTTTTACTAGTAAAAATAAATATACAATGTTTTACTAGTAAAAATAAATATACAATGTTGTACTAGTAAAAATAAATATACAATGTTGTACTAGTAAAAATAAATATACAATGTTTTACTAGTAAAAATAAATATACAATGTTTTACTAGTAAAAATAAATATACAATGTTTTACTAGTAAAAATAAATATACAATGTTTTACTAGTAAAAATAAATATACAATGTTTTACTAGTAAAAATAAATATACAATGTTTTACTAGTAAAAATAAATATACAATGTTTTACTAGTAAAAATAAATATACAATGTTTTACTAGTAAAAATAAATATACAATGTTTTACTAGTAAAAATAAATATACAATGTTTTACTAGTAAAAATAAATATACAATGTTTTACTAGTAAAAATAAATATACAATGTTTTACTAGTAAAAATAAATATACAATATTTTACTAGTAAAAAAAATATACAATGTTTTACTAGTAAAAATAAATATACAATGTTTTACTAGTAAAAATAAATATACAATGTTTTACTAGTAAAAATAAATATACAATGTTTTACTAGTAAAAATAAATATACAATATTTTACTAGTAAAAAAAAAAATACAATGTTTTACTAGTAAAAATAAATATACGTTTTACTAGTAAAAATAAATATACAATGTTTTACTAGTAAAAATAAATATACAATGTTTTACTAGTAAAAATATATATACAATGTTTTACTAGTAAAAATAAATATACAATGTTTTACTAGTAAAAATAAATATACAATGTTTTACTAGTAAAAATAAATATACAATGTTTTACTAGTAAAAATAAATATACAATGTTTTACTAGTAAAAATAAATATACAATGTTTTACTAGTAAAAATAAATATACAATGTTTTACTAGTAAAAATAAATATACAATGTTTTACTAGTAAAAATAAATATACAATGTTTTACTAGTAAAAATAAATATACAATGTTTTACTAGTAAAAATAAATATACAATATTTTACTAGTAAAAAAAATATACAATGTTTTACTAGTAAAAATAAATATACAATGTTTTACTAGTAAAAATAAATATACAATGTTTTACTAGTAAAAATAAATATACAATGTTTTACTAGTAAAAATAAATATACAATATTTTACTAGTAAAAAAAAATATACAATGTTTTACTAGTAAAAATAAATATACGTTTTACTAGTAAAAATAAATATACAATGTTTTACTAGTAAAAATAAATATACAATGTTTTACTAGTAAAAATATATATACAATGTTTTACTAGTAAAAATAAATATACAATGTTTTACTAGTAAAAATAAATATACAATGTTTTACTAGTAAAAATAAATATACAATGTTTTACTAGTAAAAATAAATATACAATGTTTTACTAGTAAAAATAAATATACAATGTTTTACTAGTAAAAATAAATATACAATGTTTTACTAGTAAAAATAAATATACAATGTTTTACTAGTAAAAATAAATATACAATATTTTACTAGTAAAAAAAAATATACGTTTTACTAGTAAAAAAAAATATACAATGTTTTACTAGTAAAAATAAATATACAATGTTTTACTAGTAAAACTAAATATACAATGTTTTACTAGTAAAAATAAATATACAATGTTTTACTAGTAAAAATAAATATACAATGTTTTACTAGTAAAAATAAATATACAATGTTTTACTAGTAAAAATAAATATACAATGTTTTACTAGTAAAAATAAATATACAATCTTTTACTAGTAAAAATAAATATACAATGTTTTACTAGTAAAAATAAATATACAATGTTTTACTAGTAAAAATAAATATACAATGTTTTACTAGTAAAAATAAATATACAATGTTTTACTAGTAAAAATAAATATACAATGTTTTACTAGTAAATTACTAGTAAAAATAAATATACAATGTTTTACTAGTAAAAATAAATATACAATGTTTTACTAGTAAAAATAAATATACAATGTTTTACTAGTAAAAATATATATACAATCTTTTACTAGTAAAAATAAATATACAATGTTTTACTAGTAAAAATAAATATACAATGTTTTACTAGTAAAAATAAATATACAATGTTTTACTAGTAAAAATAAATATACAATGTTTTACTAGTAAAAATAAATATACAATGTTTTACTAGTAAAAATAAATATACAATGTTTTACTAGTAAAAATAAATATACAATGTTTTACTAGTAAAAATAAATATAGAATGTTTTACTAGTAAAAATAAATATACAATGTTTTACTAGTAAAAATAAATATACAATGTTTTACTAGTAAAAATAAATATACAATGTTTTACTAGTAAAAATAAATATACAATGTTTTACTAGTAAAAATAAATATACAATGTTTTACTAGTAAAAATAAATATACAATGTTTTACTAGTAAAAATAAATATACAATGTTTTACTAGTAAAAATAAATATACAATGTTTTACTAGTAAAAATAAATATACAATGTTTTACTAGTAAAAATAAATATACAATCTTTTACTAGTAAAAATAAATATACAATGTTTTACTAGTAAAAATAAATATACAATGTTTTACTAGTAAAAATAAATATACAATGTTTTACTTGTAAAAATAAATATACAATGTTTTACTAGTAAAAATAAATATACAATGTTTTACTAGTAAAAATAAATATACAATGTTTTACTAGTAAAAATTAATATACAATGTTTTACTAGTAAAAATAAATATACAATATTTTACTAGTAAAAAAAAATATACAATGTTTTACTAGTAAAAATAAATATACAATGTTTTACTAGTAAAAATAAATATAGAATGTTTTACTAGTAAAAATAAATATACAATGTTTTACTAGTAAAAATAAATATACAATGTTTTACTAGTAAAAATAAATATACAATGTTTTACTAGTAAAAATAAATATACAATGTTTTACTAGTAAAAATAAATATACAATGTTTTACTAGTAAAAATAAATATACAATCTTTTACTAGTAAAAATAAATATACAATGTTTTACTAGTAAAAATAAATATACAATGTTTTACTAGTAAAAATAAATATACAATGTTTTACTAGTAAAAATAAATATACAATGTTTTACTAGTAAATTACTAGTAAAAATAAATATACAATGTTTTACTAGTAAAAATAAATATACAATGTTTTACTAGTAAAAATAAATATACAATGTTTTACTAGTAAAAATATATATACAATGTTTTACTAGTAAAAATAAATATACAATGTTTTACTAGTAAAAATAAATATACAATGTTTTACTAGTAAAAATAAATATACAATGTTTTACTAGTAAAAATAAATATACAATGTTTTACTAGTAAATTACTAGTAAAAATAAATATACAATGTTTTACTAGTAAAAATAAATATACAATGTTTTACTAGTAAAAATAAATATACAATGTTTTACTAGTAAAAATATATATACAATCTTTTACTAGTAAAAATAAATATACAATGTTTTACTAGTAAAAATAAATATACAATGTTTTACTAGTAAAAATAAATATACAATGTTTTACTAGTAAAAATAAATATACAATGTTTTACTAGTAAAAATAAATATACAATGTTTTACTAGTAAAAATAAATATACAATGTTTTACTAGTAAAAATAAATATACAATGTTTTACTAGTAAAAATAAATATAGAATGTTTTACTAGTAAAAATAAATATACAATGTTTTACTAGTAAAAATAAATATACAATGTTTTACTAGTAAAAATAAATATACAATGTTTTACTAGTAAAAATAAATATACAATGTTTTACTAGTAAAAATAAATATACAATGTTTTACTAGTAAAAATAAATATACAATGTTTTACTAGTAAAAATAAATATACAATGTTTTACTAGTAAAAATAAATATACAATGTTTTACTAGTAAAAATAAATATACAATGTTTTACTAGTAAAAATAAATATACAATCTTTTACTAATAAAAATAAATATACAATGTTTTACTAGTAAAAATAAATATACAATGTTTTACTAGTAAAAATAAATATACAATGTTTTACTTGTAAAAATAAATATACAATGTTTTACTAGTAAAAATAAATATACAATGTTTTACTAGTAAAAATAAATATACAATGTTTTACTAGTAAAAATTAATATACAATGTTTTACTAGTAAAAATAAATATACAATATTTTACTAGTAAAAAAAAATATACAATGTTTTACTAGTAAAAATAAATATACAATGTTTTACTAGTAAAAATAAATATAGAATGTTTTACTAGTAAAAATAAATATACAATGTTTTACTAGTAAAAATAAATATACAATGTTTTACTAGTAAAAATAAATATACAATGTTTTACTAGTAAAAATAAATATACAATGTTTTACTAGTAAAAATAAATATACAATGTTTTACTAGTAAAAATAAATATACAATCTTTTACTAGTAAAAATAAATATACAATGTTTTACTAGTAATAATAAATATACAATGTTTTACTAGTAAAAATAAATATACAATGTTTTACTAGTAAAAATAAATGTACAATGTTTTACTAGTAAAAATAAATATACAATGTTTTACTAGTAAAAATAAATATACAATGTTTTACTAGTAAAAATAAATATACAATGTTTTACTAGTAAATTACTAGTAAAAATAAATATACAATGTTTTACTAGTAAAAATAAATATACAATGTTTTACTAGTAAAAATAAATATACAATGTTTTACTAGTAAAAATATATATACAATCTTTTACTAGTAAAAATAAATATACAATGTTTTACTAGTAAAAATAAATATACAATGTTTTACTAGTAAAAATAAATATACAATGTTTTACTAGTAAAAATAAATATACAATGTTTTACTAGTAAAAATAAATATACAATGTTTTACTAGTAAAAATAAATATACAATGTTTTACTAGTAAAAATAAATATACAATGTTTTACTAGTAAAAATAAATATAGAATGTTTTACTAGTAAAAATAAATATACAATGTTTTACTAGTAAAAATAAATATACAATGTTTTACTAGTAAAAATAAATATACAATGTTTTACTAGTAAAAATAAATATACAATGTTTTACTAGTAAAAATAAATATACAATGTTTTACTAGTAAAAATAAATATACAATGTTTTACTAGTAAAAATAAATATACAATGTTTTACTAGTAAAAATAAATATACAATGTTTTACTAGTAAAAATAAATATACAATGTTTTACTAGTAAAAATAAATATACAATCTTTTACTAGTAAAAATAAATATACAATGTTTTACTAGTAAAAATAAATATACAATGTTTTACTAGTAAAAAAAAATATACAATGTTTTACTTGTAAAAATAAATATACAATGTTTTACTAGTAAAAATAAATATACAATGTTTTACTAGTAAAAATAAATATACAATGTTTTACTAGTAAAAATTAATATACAATGTTTTACTAGTAAAAATAAATATACAATATTTTACTAGTAAAAAAAAATATACAATGTTTTACTAGTAAAAATAAATATACAATGTTTTACTAGTAAAAATAAATATAGAATGTTTTACTAGTAAAAATAAATATACAATGTTTTACTAGTAAAAATAAATATACAATGTTTTACTAGTAAAAATAAATATACAATGTTTTACTAGTAAAAATAAATATACAATGTTTTACTAGTAAAAATAAATATACAATGTTTTACTAGTAAAAATAAATATACAATCTTTTACTAGTAAAAATAAATATACAATGTTTTACTAGTAAAAATAAATATACAATGTTTTACTAGTAAAAATAAATATACAATGTTTTACTAGTAAAAATAAATATACAATGTTTTACTAGTAAATTACTAGTAAAAATAAATATACAATGTTTTACTAGTAAAAATAAATATACAATCTTTTACTAGTAAAAATAAATATACAATGTTTTACTAGTAAAAATAAATATACAATGTTTTACTAGTAAAAATAAATATACAATGTTTTACTAGTAAAAATAAATATACAATGTTTTACTAGTAAAAATAAATATACAATGTTTTACTAGTAAATTACTAGTAAAAATAAATATACAATGTTTTACTAGTAAAAATAAATATACAATGTTTTACTAGTAAAAATAAATATACAATGTTTTACTAGTAAAAATATATATACAATCTTTTACTAGTAAAAATAAATATACAATGTTTTACTAGTAAAAATAAATATACAATGTTTTACTAGTAAAAATAAATATACAATGTTTTACTAGTAAAAATAAATATACAATGTTTTACTAGTAAAAATAAATATACAATGTTTTACTAGTAAAAATAAATATACAATGTTTTACTAGAAAAAATAAATATACAATGTTTTACTAGTAAAAATAAATATAGAATGTTTTACTAGTAAAAATAAATATACAATGTTTTACTAGTAAAAATAAATATACAATGTTTTACTAGTAAAAATAAATATACAATGTTTTACTAGTAAAAATAAATATACAATGTTTTACTAGTAAAAATAAATATACAATGTTTTACTAGTAAAAATAAATATACAATGTTTTACTAGTAAAAATAAAAGTACAATGTTTTACTAGTAAAAATAAATATACAATGTTTTACTAGTAAAAATAAATATACAATGTTTTACTAGTAAAAATAAATATACAATGTTTTACTAGTAAAAATAAATATACAATCTTTTACTAGTAAAAATAAATATACAATGTTTTACTAGTAAAAATAAATATACAATGTTTTACTAGTAAAAATAAATATACAATGTTTTACTTGTAAAAATAAATATACAATGTTTTACTAGTAAAAATAAATATACAATGTTTTACTAGTAAAAATAAATATACAATGTTTTACTAGTAAAAATTAATATACAATGTTTTACTAGTAAAAATAAATATACAATGTTTTACTAGTAAAAATAAATATACAATGTTTTACTAGTAAATTACTAGTAAAAATAAATATACAATGTTTTACTAGTAAAAATAAATATACAATGTTTTACTAGTAAAAATAAATATACAATGTTTTACTAGTAAAAATTAATATACAATGTTTTACTAGTAAAAATAAATATACAATATTTTACTAGTAAAAAAAAATATACAATGTTTTACTAGTAAAAATAAATATACAATGTTTTACTAGTAAAAATAAATATAGAATGTTTTACTAGTAAAAATAAATATACAATGTTTTACTAGTAAAAATAAATATACAATGTTTTACTAGTAAAAATAAATATACAATGTTTTACTAGTAAAAATAAATATACAATGTTTTACTAGTAAAAATAAATATACAATGTTTTACTAGTAAAAATAAATATACAATCTTTTACTAGTAAAAATAAATATACAATGTTTTACTAGTAAAAATAAATATACAATGTTTTACTAGTAAAAATAAATATACAATGTTTTACTAGTAAAAATAAATATACAATGTTTTACTAGTAAATTACTAGTAAAAATAAATATACAATGTTTTACTAGTAAAAATAAATATACAATGTTTTACTAGTAAAAATAAATATACAATGTTTTACTAGTAAAAATATATATACAATGTTTTACTAGTAAAAATAAATATACAATGTTTTACTAGTAAAAATAAATATACAATGTTTTACTAGTAAAAATAAATATACAATGTTTTACTAGTAAAAATAAATATACAATGTTTTACTAGTAAAAATAAATATACAATGTTTTACTAGTAAAAATAAATATACAATGTTATACTAGTAAAAATAAATATACAATGTTTTACTAGTAAAAATAAATATACAATGTTTTACTAGTAAAAATAAATATACAATGTTTTACTAGTAAAAATAAATATACAATATTTTACTAGTAAAAAAAATATACAATGTTTTACTAGTAAAAATAAATATACAATGTTTTACTAGTAAAAATAAATATACAATGTTTTACTAGTAAAAATAAATATACAATGTTTTACTAGTAAAAATAAATATACAATATTTTACTAGTAAAAAAAAATATACAATGTTTTACTAGTAAAAATAAATATACGTTTTACTAGTAAAAATAAATATACAATGTTTTACTAGTAAAAATAAATATACAATGTTTTACTAGTAAAAATATATATACAATGTTTTACTAGTAAAAATAAATATACAATGTTTTACTAGTAAAAATAAATATACAATGTTTTACTAGTAAAAATAAATATACAATGTTTTACTAGTAAAAATAAATATACAATGTTTTACTAGTAAAAATAAATATACAATGTTTTACTAGTAAAAATAAATATACAATATTTTACTAGTAAAAAAAAATATACGTTTTACTAGTAAAAAAAAAAATACAATGTTTCACTAGTAAAAATAAATATACAATGTTTTACTAGTAAAAATAAATATACAATGTTTTACTAGTAAAAATAAATATACAATGTTTTACTAGTAAAAATAAATATACAATGTTTTACTAGTAAAAATAAATATACAATGTTTTACTAGTAAAAATAAATATACAATGTTTTACTAGTAAAAATAAATATACAATGTTTTACTAGTAAAAATAAATATACAATGTTTTACTAGTAAAAATAAATATACAATCTTTTACTAGTAAAAATAAATATACAATGTTTTACTAGTAAAAATAAATATACAATGTTTTACTAGTAAAAATAAATATACAATGTTTTACTAGTAAAAATAAATATACAATGTTTTACTAGTAAAAATAAATATACAATGTTTTACTAGTAAATTACTAGTAAAAATAAATATACAATGTTTTACTAGTAAAAATAAATATACAATGTTTTACTAGTAAAAATAAATATACAATGTTTTACTAGTAAAAATATATATACAATCTTTTACTAGTAAAAATAAATATACAATGTTTTACTAGTAAAAATAAATATACAATGTTTTACTAGTAAAAATAAATATACAATGTTTTACTAGTAAAAATAAATATACAATGTTTTACTAGTAAAAATAAATATACAATGTTTTACTAGTAAAAATAAATATACAATGTTTTACTAGTAAAAATAAATATACAACGTTTTACTAGTAAAAATAAATATACAATCTTTTACTAGTAAAAATAAATATACAATGTTTTACTAGTAAAAATAAATATACAATGTTTTACTAGTAAAAATAAATATACAATGTTTTACTAGTAAAAATAAATATACAATGTTTTACTAGTAAATTACTAGTAAAAATAAATATACAATGTTTTACTAGTAAAAATATATATACAATCTTTTACTAGTAAAAATAAATATACAATGTTTTACTAGTAAAAATAAATATACAATGTTTTACTAGTAAAAATAAATATACAATGTTTTACTAGTAAAAATAAATATACAATGTTTTACTAGTAAAAATAAATATACAATGTTTTACTAGTAAAAATAAATATACAATGGTTTACTAGTAAAAATAAATATACAATGTTTTACTAGTAAAAATAAATATACAATCTTTTACTAGTAAAAATAAATATACAATGTTTTACTAGTAAAAATAAATATACAATGTTTTACTAGTAAAAATAAATATACAATGTTTTACTAGTAAAAATAAATATACAATGTTTTACTAGTAAAAATAAATATACAATGTTTTACTAGTAAATTACTAGTAAAAATAAATATACAATGTTTTACTAGTAAAAATAAATATACAATGTTTTACTAGTAAAAATAAATATACAATGTTTTACTAGTAAAAATATATATACAATCTTTTACTAGTAAAAATAAATATACAATGTTTTACTAGTAAAAATAAATATACAATGTTTTACTAGAAAAAATAAATATACAATGTTTTACTAGTAAAAATAAATATACAATGTTTTACTAGTAAAAATAAATATACAATGTTTTACTAGTAAAAATAAATATACAATGTTTTACTAGTAAAAATAAATATACAATGTTTTACTAGTAAAAATAAATATACAATGTTTTACTAGTAAAAATAAATATAGAATGTTTTACTAGTAAAAATAAATATACAATGTTTTACTAGTAAAAATAAATATACAATGTTTTACTAGTAAAAATAAATATACAATGTTTTACTAGTAAAAATAAATATACAATGTTTTACTAGTAAAAATAAATATACAATGTTTTACTAGTAAAAATAAATATACAATGTTTTACTAGTAAAAATAAATATACAATGTTTTACTAGTAAAAATAAATATACAATGTTTTACTAGTAAAAATAAATATACAATGTTTTACTAGTAAAAATAAATATACAATGTTTTACTAGTAAAAATAAATATACAATCTTTTACTAGTAAAAATAAATATACAATGTTTTACTAGTAAAAATAAATATACAATGTTTTACTAGTAAAAATAAATATACAATGTTTTACTTGTAAAAATAAATATACAATGTTTTACTAGTAAAAATAAATATACAATGTTTTACTAGTAAAAATAAATATACAATGTTTTACTAGTAAAAATTAATATACAATGTTTTACTAGTAAAAATAAATATACAATATTTTACTAGTAAAAAAAAATATACAATGTTTTACTAGTAAAAATAAATATACAATGTTTTACTAGTAAAAATAAATATAGAATGTTTTACTAGTAAAAATAAATATACAATGTTTTACTAGTAAAAATAAATATACAATGTTTTACTAGTAAAAATAAATATACAATGTTTTACTAGTAAAAATAAATATACAATGTTTTACTAGTAAAATTAAATATACAATCTTTTACTAGTAAAAATAAATATACAATATTTTACTAGTAAAAATAAATATACAATGTTTTACTAGTAAAAATAAATATACAATGTTTTACTAGTAAAAATAAATATACAATGTTTTACTAGTAAATTACTAGTAAAAATAAATATACAATGTTTTACTAGTAAAAATAAATATACAATGTTTTACTAGTAAAAATAAATATACAATGTTTTACTAGTAAAAATATATATACAATCTTTTACTAGTAAAAATAAATATACAATGTTTTACTAGTAAAAATAAATATACAATGTTTTACTAGTAAAAATAAATATACAATGTTTTACTAGTAAAAATAAATATACAATGTTTTACTAGTAAAAATAAATATACAATGTTTTACTAGTAAAAATAAATATACAATGTTTTACTAGTAAAAATAAATATACAATGTTTTACTAGTAAAAATAAATATACAATCTTTTACTAGTAAAAATAAATATACAATGTTTTACTAGTAAAAATAAATATACAATGTTTTACTAGTAAAAATAAATATACAATGTTTTACTAGTAAAAATAAATATACAATGTTTTACTAGTAAAAATAAATATACAATGTTTTACTAGTAAAAAAAAATATACAATGTTTTACTAGTAAAAAAAAATATACAATGTTTTACTAGTAAAAATAATATACAATGTTTTACTAGTAAAAATAAATATACAATGTTTTACTAGTAAAAATAAATATACAATGTTTTACTAGTAAAAATAAATATACAATGTTTTACTAGTAAAAATAAATATACAATGTTTTACTAGTAAAAATAAATATACAATGTTTTACTAGTAAAAATAAATATACAATGTTTTACTAGTAAAAATAAATATACAATCTTTTACTAGTAAAAATAAATATACAATGTTTTACTAGTAAAAATAAATATACAATGTTTTACTAGCAAAAATAAATATACAATGTTTTACTAGTAAAAATAAATATACAATATTTTACTAGTAAAAAAAATATACAATGTTTTACTAGTAAAAAAAAATATACAATGTTTTACTAGTAAAAATAAATATTCAATGTTTTACTAGTAAAAATAAATGTACAATGTTTTACTAGTAAAAATAAATATACAATGTTTTACTAGTAAAAATAAATATACAATGTTTTACTAGTAAAAAATAAATATACAATGTTTTACTAGTAAAAATAAATATACAATGTTTTACTAGTAAAAATAAATATACAATGTTTTACTAGTAAAAATAAATATACAATGTTTTACTAGTAAAAATAAATATACAATGTTTTACTAGTAAAAATAAATATACAATCTTTTACTAGTAAAAATAAATATACAATGTTTTACTAGTAAAAATAAATATACAATGTTTTACTAGTAAAAATAAATATACAATGTTTTACTAGTAAAAATAAATATACAATGTTTTACTAGTAAAAAAAAATATACAATGTTTTACTAGTAAAAATAAATATACAATGTTTTACTAGTAAAAATAAATATACAATGTTTTACTAGTAAAAATAAATATACAATGTTTTACTAGTAAAAATAAATATACAATGTTTTACTAGTAAAAATAAATATACAATGTTTTACTAGTAAAAATAAATATACAATGTTTTACTAGTAAAAATAAATATACAATGTTTTACTAGTAAAAATAAATATACAATCTTTTACTAGTAAAAATAAATATACAATGTTTTACTAGTAAAAATAAATATACAATGTTTTACTAGCAAAAATAATATACAATGTTTTACTAGTAAAAATAAATATACAATATTTTACTAGTAAAAAAAATATACAATGTTTTACTAGTAAAAAAAAATATACAATGTTTTACTAGTAAAAATAAATATTCAATGTTTTACTAGTAAAAATAAATGTACAATGTTTTACTAGTAAAAATAAATATACAATGTTTTACTAGTAAAAATAAATATACAATGTTTTACTAGTAAAAATAAATATACAATGTTTTACTAGTAAAAATAAATATACAATGTTTTACTAGTAAAAATAAATATACAATGTTTTACTAGTAAAAATAAATATACAATGTTTTACTAGTAAAAATAAATATACAATGTTTTACTTGTAAAAATAAATATACAATATTTTACTAGTAAAAAAAAATATACAATGTTTTACTAGTAAAAAAAAATATACAATGTTTTACTAGTAAAAATAAATATACAATGTTTTACTAGTAAAAATAAATATACAATGTTTTACTAGTAAAAATAAATATACAATGTTTTACTAGTGTTAGAATATGAAATCGCGCATGTGTTGTTGCCGGACACTAATTTACCTCAATATAGTTTGTAGTGTGCTATGACTGAAAATTGAATGTTGTGTGTTTTTATGTTTTATGTTGAACGTTGTACGTCGTATTTTTGTGTGTAAACTATTGTCAATATAATTAATAATTTATATTAATTCACTTAATTTGTAAATCACTATTACTTAAATAAAACGTATTCTGTCAGGTTATGGACCCAGCATTTTAGTGAATTTTAGTGAATTTAGTGAATTGATTTGTGAAATAAAAACGAGGCAAATTGTTACAAAATGGCTGCCGCTACCGGTTTCGCGAACATTGAAAGACTAACCGAAAACAACTATGAATTATGGAAAGTATAAATGAAAAGTGTACTTGTTTTTAACGATTTGTGGTCATACGTCGACGGCACAGTGGTGAAACCAGAAAATAACGCAACTGGAGCCGCTGAAGCAGCCACAACCGCAGCTGTACTCGATTGGACAAAGAAAGATGCTAAAGCGTTGGCACTAATAAATCTAAGTGTTACACACAGCCAATTGAACCATGTTAAGAAGGCCATATCGTCAACAGAAGCTTGGGACACTTTGAAGGTAATTTTCGAGTCACGTGGTCCAGTGAGAAAAGCAGCCCTCTACAAACAGTTGCTTCGTATGGAAAAAGATTCCAACAATACGATGTCGCAGTATGTAACCGAATTTTCACAGAAGGCGGAACAACTTGAAGAAGCAGGTATTGTAATACCTAATGAGTTGCTGTCGATAATGTTGCTAGGCTCGTTACCAGCCGAGTTTGAGAATTTCAGCATTGCAATAGAATCTCGTGACGACATACCTACGCTTGAAAATTTGAAGGTTAAATTAATGGAAGAGGAGGCAAGGCAACCCGACCGCGTCCAAAAGTGTTATGAAAATTCAAGAAATCAAAAACAGAAACACGAAACGCGAAAATTTAAAGGAAAATGTTTCAATTGTAACAAAATTGGACACATGAGTAAAAATTGTAGATCAAGGTCAAATCAAAATGAACAAAACAACGTAAGTGATGCATTGACGACGATTGCATGTAACACCGAGCTTGTTGACAAATCGAAATCATGGTATCTCGACAGCGGCGCGACCAGGCATATGTGCAATAATAAACAAAGTTTCGCAGCATTGGACGAAGGTGAACAATTGAGAGTTTACACCGCCGCGAAAAATTTTGTAAACTCACACGGTAACGGTGATGTGCGTTTAACCGCGAAAATAAAAGCGAACGAAACGAACCCGGTAAAATTACAAAATGCCATGTACGTTCCGGATCTTCGTAACAATCTTGTTTCAGTGGCGAGTATTACGGACAACGGGTATAAAGTGACATTCGATAAACACCGTGCGACGGTACGTAGACAAAACGGTACGATAGCGTTGACCGCGACGAGACGTGATCGCTTATATATTGTGGATGAAAAATTGGAACGCGTAGCACAAGCGAGCGATCACAACGATAATTTGCTTCGATGGCATCAGCGTTATGGACATTTAAACGTCAACGATTTAAAGAAATTAGCAAACAATAATATGGTTACAGGCATGAACCTTGGGACGACGACAGGCGAAATCAACTGCGAGGTCTGTGCAAGATGCAAGATTCATGTCCAGCCGTTCAAGACGTCTACTAATCGTGAGCAGGTCGTTTTAGGATTGGTGCACTCGGACATTTGCGGCCCGATGAAGACGCAATCACTTGGTGGAGCTAAGTATTTCGTAACTTTCATAGATGACTGTTCTAGGTATATGGAAACTGTAATGTTACGTAATCGTTCAGATGTTTTTCAAGCTTTTATAAATTATAAACGAAAAGTAGAAAAGCAGACGGGTCAGCGAATAAAGAAACTTCGGACGGACAACGGCAAGGAGTATTTATCAAATAATTTCAAGAACTTTCTTGAAAAAGAAGGGATCATCCATCATCTCAGTGTTGAATATACTCCTCAGCAGAATGGTGTTGCCGAACGAGCTAATCGTACACTAAACGAGATGGCTAGTTGTCTCATGCTACAAGCAAATTTGCCAGATTCGTTATGGGCCGAAGCAGTCAATACGGCGACCTATCTACGTAATAGGAGTGCAACAAAATGTCTTGAGGGGTTAACTCCAATTGAAGCATGGACGCAGAAGAAGCCATACGTAGGGTTCTTCAGATCTATAGGCAGCAAGGTCATTGCACTCAACAAGGGTCAAAGAAAAAGTAAGTTTCAACCAAAAGGTGATGAGTACATTTTGGTGGGATATTCCAGTGAGTCGAAAGCGTATCGGCTCTGGAAACCAGGAACCAAGTCTGTCATTAAAGCACGAGATGTCAAGTTCTTTGAAACTGTCAAAAATCCAGTGTCATTATGGCCGATGGACAACTTAGGAACAACCTGGTCAGACAAAAGTAATCAAGATATTCAGAAAGACAGTGTTAAGAGTGACACAGATGAAGATTCTGAAGGTCAATCCGATGACGAAGTCGAAGATATTGGGGACAATGAGATTGATGAAACATCCAAATCCAACAATCAAACAACCAATGTATCACACCGAGCACCTGGACGCCCGAAAGTGGCGAGAACTGGAAAACCGGGTCGACCAAGAAAAATATACAATACAGTAAAAGTGAGCTCAGACCCTCAGTCAGCATCTCAAGCTTTGGGTCGGAGCGATAAAGATCAATGGCTAACCGCCATGCAAAAGGAGTACGACACGTTACAAGAAAATCAAACGTGGATTCTTGTTCCGAGGCCAAATAACAAAAAGATTCTATCAAACAGATGGGTATTTAAGACAAAAGTTAACCAGCAAGGCGAAATCGAGAAATATAAAGCAAGACTCGTTGCACGGGGACACACTCAAAAACAAGGAATTGATTACTACGAAACGTTTGCACCCGTGGCAAGATATGAAACGATTCGCACATTACTTGCTGCAGCTGTTAACGAAGAGATGCATGTGCATCAAATGGTTGTAGTCGCAGCTTATGTTCAAGGAGAACTTTACGATGAAGTCTACATGCAGCAGCCCGAAATGTTTGAAGTATATGATCATGAAGACAAGGTATGCAAATTATTAAAACCACTTTACGGATTAAAACAGTCAGGCCGAGAGTGGTACAGGAAGCTTGATGCATATCTTACCGAAAACGGTGGTGTTCGTACTGCAGCCGATCCCTGTGTTTATGTGTTCGGCGTAAACGAAAATCGAGTGATTGTAATAATTTATGTTGATGATCTAATACTGGCATCAAAATATATCAGATCACTAGATTTTATTAAATCAAAATTGAGTTCGGCATTCAAGATGGTAGACCTAGGACAAATTAGCAATTATTTAGGAATTCAAGTTCAACGAGATGGTACCACCGGAAAAATATGTTGATGAACTTTAATTAGTTTCTACCGCACATGTCGATAGAGGGAGTGTTAGAATATGAAATCGCGCATGTGTTGTTGCCGGACACTAATTTACCTCAACATAGTTTGTAGTGTGCTATGACTGCAAATTGAATGTTGTGTGTTTTATGTTTTTATGTTGAACGTTGTACGTCGTATTTTTGTGTGTAAACTATTGTCAATATAATTAATAATTTATATTAATTCACTTAATTTGTAAATCACTATTACTTAAATAAAACGTATTCTGTCAATAATAATTACTCGTTTTCTTTATAAGTAAAGTTATGTTATATAACGTTTATAATGATGACGTTTGATATTAATTTGTGACTACATAAAATAATTTTGCGAATAATTAAGTTTTTAACCTGTAATAAGAGATAATGTTTACAATAAATTTTTAAAATAATTATAAATTACATCAGTTCCATCTAGGAAGTGTAACTTCTATTCCATCTGAATCTACAAGTTTTGATCAGCAATTTACACTTAAAAGATGGAACAAGAAAAAAGCTGTAATGATTATTAATCATTATAGCTTTTTTCCAAGTCAGAAATCATATTTTTCAAATTCACACCACTCCGTTAATAATCATCGTAATTGCATGAATTGCATTTTGGACTAGTAAAAAGCGCCATAATGCACAATAGTTCAATTTTCTATAAATTTTACGAAAATTAACGCGCTGATTTCCAGCATTTTAATGCATCGTATCACACGGGCTTAAGAAATATATTTAATACAAATAATAAAGTTATTTCCATAAAACAAATATTATTTAATAGTCAAAATACAAAATTTGTCAGTAAGTAACCATTTTATGAATCTAAAATGCGATTTATTAAATATGAATATTAAAAACCTAGTTTATTTAATATTATTAAATCACTTTTTTAATATAAAACTACTTTAATAAAAGGTTTAATAAGGTGTATTTATTATTAATGATGTTTGTTTCTATTAAATAAAATCTGTTTATGATTTTGAAACAAATTATTTATTGTTTATAAATAAATATTTGTTTCGATAAATTTGTTTTATGTTAAAGAAATCTTTTTCTCAGTGTAATATTTAACCGTAAACTATTAATAATAATTAACAACAAAAACTATATTTAACAAAAATTATTGCAAAATGTAACAATTTCTATACATGTTATATCTTATTAGCACTTAGAGAATTCATACATATTAATAAGGGTGTGGCACAAACTCTTTATTCATTTAAGCAGAAATCAATTTACAAATCAAAGGCGCACCACTACCAATATAAATGATTGATATTATGATATTACAGTGTATTAAAAACGCGCAATTTTTAAATAAATTAGAAATTACAATTAAATATAAAAATTAAAAAAAAAATATTTGGTAAAACCTTGTTTTTAAAACGGACTAAAAAGTAAAAAAAAATAATAATTTTTCTCCTAGAAAAACGTGGGACGTTCCTTTTACTATTATCTATTGCATGCGCCCCACGTTTTTCTAACCTGTTTTTCTAGAATGCTTTGTTTACTGGAAGATCTAGATTTGGTAATATTAGAATCGGACGTTGTTTTAATTATCACTTTCACTGGTACTAAAACAACGAAAAAAAAAACATGAAACTGAACCGAAAACCGAAAAAAAATCCGTTATTTTTACTGGAACAAAACCAGAACTAATCTGAAAGAAAAAACCGATTTATTTCGGTTCGACACATGTTGAAACCCGCGCGCGTTAACACAACACTCTTACTTTCCACGTCAGTTGTCGGGTTTTTTTCTTTCATTTTCAGGGGGTCACACAGCGTAGTCGCAAGTCGCAACTCGTCTTACGCAAACAAGTATTTGATTGGTTTTTTGTTTTTTTTTTCTGGATGAATACTCAGTTATTGAAATTGAAAATAAAAGCAGGTGAATTTTTTGATAATAACTGCTTTTAATAAATCTTTAAATAGTTTAAATTGGAAAATATTTTAATAATGATATTTTTTTAATTATAAACAAATGAAAATCTTGTATTCAAGAATTTGTTACGTTAACATTACGTTATCTTATTATTATATAATAACACAGATTATATAAGTTTCGAATAATAAATTATATACTTGTAATTATTATACCTTTAATTAATTAATAATTATTATATTATTGTACTAGTTTATGTAGGAATAAAAATGTTCTAATGTAGAAAATAAATTTTTAATACAAATAAAAACATTGAAAGAATTTAAAAATTAATCCCTCAAAACTAAACCGAAAACAAACAAAAAAAACAAAACATTATTTTTACCGGGAACGAAAAACCGGAACCGGAACCGAACCGATATATATTAAAATGAACCGAAACGAAAATCGAAAGAAAAGATATGAATAATTTTCTAATAGGGGACTTATTTTTCCGTTCTTTTCCCAGAACTCATTGTATTAAAATTAAAAAACTGTTTTACGATTAGATTCTGATTTTATTTGATTTTATTAAAAATGATGTTTCGACAAGACTAAACGCTTCTAATTCATCTAATTCGAAAACAGTTTCTAATTGAATTATAATTAAATTTAAATAATAAATAATAAGATTGTATTAATGTTACACAAGATTGTATAATCATAATTCAAAATATTATACAGTGTGTCCCCGGATTCAGTTCACTATAGGTGTAATCGAAAACAAAATTAAGAATTTCAGATTCCGCTTGCTTTGTCTGAAAACAATTTTAAGCATATTTTTCGTTTTTTAAAAATCAAAGCGGCCATGAAAAATGTAAAAAACTATTTTATATTCAGGTACGGCGCATAATGTTATTGAGAAAATTTGTTTAGAATGTGAAATTATGACTCTATGGAAAATTTCGAAAAGATTTTTTTTTAAAAAAGTGATCGGTATGTATACATGTTTAAATAATAATTCAATACGTAATTCGTTGAAATAAATTTTGAGGTTGCTTAGTACCTATTTATGAAATAAATTTAACCAGCGTTTATAAAACCAGGCTTAAAATGTATTTTTAAGTTGAGTTTAATGACATAGCCAAATGATTAGTTATTGATTGATTAATTAGTTCTATTTATTTACTATAAATGTTCATTTGTATCATTTTGTATCATGAAAATAATATTATAAATTTTCCATTTGTACACAAAAATGACATTTACTTATTTTTGCATTATCATAAACAGACATTTCATCCAGGAGTAATTATTTTTTAAACAATCGCCGAAAAATTTTAATATTGTTAAAAAAATTGTCAATTAACTAAACTTACTTTCGTACTATTATCATAAACAAATATCTTACACACATAGAAAAATAAGTAAACTAAAGTACAACTTTTTTTTAACAATCGTAGGAAAAAGTGCATTTTCTTTACCTTCATCAGCAGATTCATCTTCATGCTGCCCCATTTATTGAAATCGCATTTGAGCCAATGTTGTTTTTTCTTATCTGCGGCGAGTATAGGCCCCAATAGGGACTATCTGTCGAGGCCTTTGTTAGAATTAATTCAATAAATACATCTATCCCCCGTTTAAATGATTTACTTTTTTCCGGATCGATTTCTTTACAAAATGGAATCATTACTTTGTGTAATTTCTGATCCGAACCGCCAATACTAACCTGAAAATTAACAATTTTTACAAATAATTTGTCACAGCAATAAGTTTTTTTATTGAAAATATTAGTTCCTCTAATAAATTTTCATAATTTTTCATTAGTAAAATATACCTACGCAATGTTTAAAGTAAATTGGAGTTAGAAACTTATAGCAAAATTTAGTCAAAACTAATATTAATAAAACGACGTAACTAAACAGTAGTGTATATTAATACTATAAAATGCAGGATTTAAAAAATTTAATATTGATTTTAGAACTACTAATAAAATTATATAATTATATTTGCTGGACTGGTCCTTTACCCAAAACGACATTAAATTAACCCTAGGATGTAAAACATGAATCATGAAAATTCATTTACAAGTTTAAACTAATAATAATTATAATTTATTTAAATTACAACATCCATTTTCTAATGGATATTTTTTTCCGGTTCAGTTCCGGTTTTTGTTCCGGAAAAAATAATGATTTTTTTCGGTTTTCGGTTCAAAGCTCTGCTATACTGTCTAATAACTTTAAATAAAATTATAATCATTATAATATTCGAGTTATAAAAAGAAAATTTTACTTTATTTCATTAAAATACTAATTAAATTACTACTAAATTACTAAATACTAATTAAAATTAAAATTTATTATTATATTATAGCTAACACTTACTGAAAAATAATGTTTATAATATTTGGAGCGCTTTAGGACAGAAACACTGTTTTGCAGCTGCTTCCTATTACGTATTCTGCATGATCTATATCAGCTTGAAGTTTTATTGCACTATATAGCTTCAACGCTAAATTTTTCTGCCTATTCTGCAGTCTTTTGATTTTACGCCGAAAATTTCTAGGCATACTGACACACACAATGATATTGATATTCTGTTTACAACCGTGTTGCCAATATTTCATTTCAAATATACACATGCACCTTGTAAATATGTGTTTTGTGCACTTAAAAATATATTTATAATACGAAAAATATTAATATTTATATGTACATATTGTTTATATTTTTTTATTAAAAGCATTGAAATATTAAAATTGTCTTATTATTCTGGGGGATTTTGTAAGTAAGTAAGTACAATGTGGTATCCTGGTGGTATCAATGACAAGTGACAGATGTTTTCTAACCAAAAATTGCGGCAAGAAATCTTTTATCAACATGTTTCGCGCTTATAAAATGTTGAATATAAACTTTTAGTTGTAATAACATATGTTATAGTTGTTTATAATAAGTCCTATAGTTGTTATAAAACAACGTGATTAACTGTCAGTGAACAACAAGCATTATTATTAATCAGTAAACTGGATTTCATTTCTATTCTTGAGGAATGTTGTCTGATCCAATCAATAATCTTTTAATTCATACAATATTTGTTACAAATCTATTTCCGTATACACCTTATTGTATTTAATTTGATATTTCTAATAGTTATTATAAAATGTGTGACGAATTAGATTCCTGTTGCATTGCATTAGATTCAAATAAAATTACTGATCGCAAGAAAGCTGCAGATGTGTTACGTGAAATTATTAATAATTCTAATATTATTAATAATCTTAATTCTAATGATCCACGAAGAAATTGGGATTATGTATATACTTCTGTTCAAAGATATATACGAAAGGTATGGTACATAATAGGATTTGATTTGCACACTTGCGTTTAATTTTAACTGCTGCAATTAAAGTTTGTTGTTTGTTTTATTCACATTGAGTTACGGAGAAATCGTTAGATGTTTTTTTTTTTTTTAATTACGACAAATTTACGCAGTAATGATGCAATAGCAAATTATCTACAGCAGTTTCTATTACATATGATGAGAATGTTTTGTAGTTGCAAGAGCGCAAATCGAACAAGACTATTGTATAAAAAATATAATATTTAGTAATTTTTTTTTACTTATATGTCTCCTTGGCTATTTACTTAATTTATATATGGATGTTCTTCTTCGGAAAGCTTCCTGTGGTGAAAATGGTATACGTGATTGTTTTGGGCTGATTATGAAGACCAACTGAGAAGGATAACATTGATATAGATGTATTGTTGTTGGTAAAGATATGAATCTTGTATTAAATGTTTTTTCAAGAAGGGGGTTATTTGACGACTGAATGTAATGTATCTGTTGATACAGTGCACGTTTAGAGTAGGTTAATGAATAGATGTGTATTTTTGGTAGTTTATTATCTAAGGATAGTCGTTTTTATCGTGAAATTTAAAGAAGAGTTAATGTTGGTTGTAATATTTTTTTAATAATGAAATATTATTTATATTTTTAGGAAGGAGAGAAATTATATCAAGATGAAATTAGACAAATAGGAGCTGCGTCTGCAGAACGTAAAAAAAGTACATCACACACTTTATTACTACAAGTTATTGCGAAGGCAAATTCTGGAGGTACATTTATATTCACTATAAAAAAAAATATGTAATTTTTATTAACTACGAGATATTATTTTATACTTTTTAGTCCGTTTTAAAAACGTATATTATTTTTTTTTTTTAATTTAAATAATTATATGTGTTTAGTTGAAGTGTTTATTATGGAACTGGCAGTTAATCCTATTTGTAATAGTAAATCATTTTTGTAATGTTTTTAGATGTGAGATTATCTGTTTCGAAACTAATTGATAGTGTTTTCCAATGTTACGAATCAAGTTATTTAAAAAAATATTTCGGAGAAGTTTACCTACAAATTTTGCTAAAACATATTCTCTCTGTACGAAAATATTGGAAACAAATAGATGATGATAAATGGCAAGGTAAAAAAAATTAAATACTCTCGTATTTTGAAACATTTTTGTTAAAAATAATGGTTTCGTTAAAATGAAAATTCTTGGATTTCGTAAGAAAACTTTCTATGTATCAGGGCTTTGAACCGTTATATTTTTAATTCCGGTTTTCGTTCCGTTTTAATTAAAAAAATATATCGGTTTAGTTCCGGAAAAATAACGTCCTACTATGTATATTGCAACAAAATTTCTTACAGAATTCAAGTAATTTTCATTTTAACAAAGCGTTATTTCATTTAAATTACAAATAAGATTTATAAGTATTATTTTCAGACATATATTCATTATTGAAAGCAATATACAAAAGTTGTCCAGAGACAAAAAGTGATAAACAAAATATAATTCAAGGCTTGTATTTGACAATAAAATATGGTTGCAAGTACAGTTCTTTAAGTATATATTTACGCCAGGAGTTTTCTTTTATTAAAGAGATTTGTACCAATTTAAAAAGCAACAATTTTGCGCGACATGAACATTTAATTCAACTACTTATTTGCTTTTGTGCACAAGTAATTATATGAACAATTATTATGTAGCTTATTTAGCCAAAATCTAATGTACAACAAATTAAATAAAACAATTTTCAGCTGGCGAAAGATTGTCGTATGGCATCTTGCAAACTTGGCGAAGAATTAATGCCATTTATATTTGAGTTGTACAAGCCACGCGATGATCATTTTAGTGGTATTAAACGTTTCATATTTGATTTTCTTTTACTACAATTACGGCTACATCATCCGAACGGCGTAACTCAAGATAATGATTCCGCCTACGCTTACGATTGGTCGAAATGGAAGTGTTTTCTAAAACAATTGTATTCGACTTTATATACAGAAGTCGAAATTATTCGTTATCGTTCGATTACGACATTAGAGTCAAATTTTTTAGCTCTCTTTGTCGATGTTGCTAGACAGGTGAATATTTTCTTATGATTATTGGTTTTCTTGACTTCTGTGGTGAAGATTAAAGCTCGATTTACATTATACTAGATTCGGCTAGAAACTTTGACTAGTTTACATACTAGACGCACTTGTCAAAACTTGGATAATGTAAATCAGAAAAAATCCAGCCAAGTTTTCAAACTGGAATCGTCTAGAAGTTGATTTTCAAACTAGCTCCGGACCAATTTCTCATCCAAGTTTCTATACTAGATCTGCGCACTAGCGGTAATTTCAGTGCTACCAACTCTGTGCAAAGTGTAAATGCGTAACTAACTAACTCAGAAAGCTTCAAAATCTTAGAAATTTTAACTAGTTTTTCTTGTTTACGTCTATGAAAATTCATTTTGTACTTAACCTCTTACTTTCACACAATAACAAACTGGTATATAAACACTACGTACATTTTGGATGTTTGCAAACCTACTCACATCCAATTCCGCGCCGGGGTACAACTAAAAAGTATGAACATGCGCCTTAATAAAAAGTTTTAACTACTTTAACACGTTCGCTGCCGGTAACGCGCTGGCGCGTGAAATGATACCTTTGTTGGGTGCCGGTTACGCGCCAGCGCGGTATTTGACTGTTTGTGTTTATATGCGTTGTATTTAGTCGGCCCCTAGCGGAAGTACATGATTTCAAACCGGCAGCGAACGTGTTAAAGACTATTCTAGTTTCCAATCTAGTATGTAAACTAGTCAAAGTTTCTAGCCGAATCTAGTATAATGTAAATCGAGCTTTAAAGTGTGGCTATTGACTCTTAATTCAGTTTTTTTTGTTTTGTTTTGAAAATTAACAAAATAATTTTCCGTCGGCAGAAATGTCCATTGTTAAAAAAGATTGAAAATTGTTCGAGTTATCGCCATGACGAAAAAGTACGTTTCAAGGAAGCGAGCTTTAAACGCTTACGTTTTTGGCTATAACTTCGTAATTTTTTCGATTTTGTGTAAACCGTTTCGGCCACACATTCTACACACTTATAGCATTAATTTTATGCAAAAAAAAACGAATTTTATAGATCCAGAGAATTGGGCTACCCCCTTAATGCATGCAAGAATGTTTTTCCTGAACAGAATGTGTTGACCTTGAATACATTATTGTAAAATATTTTGAAGGTTTACGACGCGGGAATTACGGATATTACTCAAGTATCAGTTTTAGAAAATGTATCTGACATTTTACCTACAGCAAAGAGACCAAGATTAAATGTAGGATTCGATGCTATTATTTCCGAATTACGATCAAAAGAAATTAATTGGCCATGGTAAGCATTTTTTATTAATATTTTTAAATATAACTAGATACAACTAAATATTTTAATTAAATAATAATTAGAAACCAAATTTAGTGAAAAAATAATTAATTAAAATTGTGATTTAAATCATTGATTAATATTAAAGAAATTAAACAATTAAAATTCAACCATCCTGGTATCGCCATCAGTGTCATTGATGGACGTAATTTACCCTAAAAAATTTGATGATTTATTCAAACTTGTTCAAGTCTCAAGCCAAATAAAAAATACTTTATTATAAACAACCCCCGTTGTCTAGACTGGGCTCTAACTTTTGCATTTATTTATAGGTTATGTATTTTGGATGAATTATTAAATAATTATCCGGATATTATTCAACCGTCAAATTTTCTAACATTATTGGAAATATTAGCGAATTTACAATTAGAATGTAAGGATTCTGTAACGCGAGATTATTTATACAAATTATTAAGTTGCATGGTACAAGCTCAGGATTTATTAGCTGAAGAACATTTCGATTTGGAACGACTTGATTTATTATGGACCAAAGTTTGGGAAACCACTTTAAGGTTTGTAAGAATACGAGACACTGGCGAAATTTAAATAAAAATAAGATTATAAAAAATCCCAGAACCACACTTAAATTAAAATAAAGCTAAATACGTATTTCGGAAGCTAAGCTTCCATCTTCAGTAGCTACGAAAAAATCTTACCTGTGATCCGAAGTACATAAACACTTCAGCACTTGTCAAAGATCACTAAAGATGGAAGCTTAGCTTCCGAAATACGTATTTAGCTTTATTTTAATTTAAGTGTGGTTTTGGGATTTTTTATAATCTTATTTTTATTTAGTATTCCGTTATTCGTTTTCGTATTATTCAAGAATATTGATTGAAGTAAACATATTTTTTCTAGGTCCGTAGGATTAAATCAAAACGAAGCGGCCCCGCATAAATTATTACAAACAATGCTACATCACAAAAAAATTCTCCAACCTTTATCTTTGTTGCCAATTTATACTTCGGGCGTTTTGAATATTACCAAATACAGTATTCAAACGCTGCATATTTTATGCAAAACAACTATTATTCCCGCATTTGGTCAAAGTGGAATCGATATGAAAAGCCGAATATATCTAATGAATTTCATACTCGGTTTAAATAGCGATAAAATATTGGATAGTACAGTATATTGTGATAAAATTTCTGCTGAAATTCTCGTGGGACTTGTGATGAAAACTTGGCCTTATGAAACTACTTATAATATTAAAGAACCACTTAATAGAAAATATAATGATATTGAATTTTCATATACGTTATCTGCATTTGGAAACGGACTTCTAGTTAATAAATCGGAAAAACTTGTCGAAAGCTCTACATTCTACAACAAATAATTATTTAGTAAATGCAAATTTAATGACAGAATTAACGAACTTATTAAATGACTTTTCTTTGCATTTGTATAAATCGGAATATGGCATTATTTCGGATGCTATTAATTTAGTGAATGGAATAATATTAATATTATATTTATTGTCCGAATTAATATCATTAAAAATTTGTGATATAGAAAATCTATCACAAGTTGTCGATACGCAAAATTTATTCGATCAGTTAAATAATTTTGCTCACGTTTCAAAAACCATTGAAATAATTGAGTTTTTAAAGCAAGTGGAATTTATGTTTTTCTTAAATGTTTGCAAAGAGATTTCTGCGTTGATTCGGCAACAAATGTCTGTTGATTTTTTGAAAATTATCTTCGATTTGCTTAATACCGATGAACCTGATGCGACAGGTAAATGAAAATTACTAAAATTTTATTAAGATAACAAATCTTTTTTTCATAGGCAACCAATAAAATAATATATACAGTGGAATCGTTTTAGTTAGAAAATTCAATAATATTAATTTGTAAATAGACATATTTATTCAAAATTTATATAAAACTTCATTAAAAAAAGTAATTAATATATAAAAATTTAAATTTAAAAATTCAAAACATAATAAATTATGTTCTTTATTGAATAAACAAAATGGCACCTGCGTGTTGCACAACATTGTCGAAATTGATACCTAATTCTTTTTTCTTATTTATTCCAAGCAGTAATAAAAATAATTTTTAACAAGCGACATTTTAAAGTTATTATTATTAAGTTATTATTATTATTATTATTATTATTTATATTGACATAAATTTTTCATTGCAAATATCTACTATATTTTTGCAATTTTGTTTGTGTTTGTTTTTTGCAAATACATTGAATTATTTTAATTTTGTTGAAGATGATATGGACAGCGAACTAATGGTATCATCATCCGATTCGGATTTAATAAATAGTTCGATGGAATTATTAAACGAAAATTCTTTAAACAATGCGGAAAGAATGCAATTAATGGCGATGAAGATTTTATCAGCATTCTGTTGTGTTCCGACAGCAAATGAAATGAATCAAAAACAAGAACATGCATTGGATATTTTAGCAGAACCTGAATTTGATCCCGAAAAGAACGTCGAATTTCAAATGGTATTTAAAAAAAATATTAATTATAATTATAAATTGCATTTTTCTTTTTTCAGACTGTTCATTTGTTGAAAGCATTACTATCATGTAAACCAGGTAGTTTATCAGATACTGTAATAGAATTTATTTTAAATTCTTTACGAACTTTAATGGAGAAAAGATGTGAAAAATATCAAGTTGCTTTATTACTTTTAGATATTATGAAAGGTACTTATTTCATATAAAATTTAATGATGTGAAATTATTTTATATTGATCCTCGATAATATTTTCATTTGAAAGGTTTAAAGGCAATAATAGATCATATAATAAATATTGGTCATTGTATCATAGCCATCATCAGCTATGTAATATACAAGAAAAGAAGAAAAAATACAAATAGCTGTATTTTTTTTACCGAAAAACTCAGCTCAGATCAGCAAATATCAGTAACCTTGAAGTAACAGCTGTTTTATTTGTCGTCTCGTAACTGAGTTCGAAGTGAGTGAATTGCCCCCCTTACCAATACTGAGTTTGTTATTTAGCTAGTGCTTAGCTGAGATTTAAATTCAATTTTCCTAGTTTAAGATTTGATAACGTGTTTGATAAGTTGACATTTCTATTTGAATATTTTATTTTGAAATCAAACAATAGATATCCGGCGAGTTGCAATAAATTATTAACGCAAACAATCCAAATACATCTAATATTTTAGGTTATATCATATGTGGAACTTAGATTTTAAATGTCACTTTCAAATAAACTGTTTTATTTATAGACCGAGAGCCCGTGACTGCCAGACCTTCCTTATTTTATAAAAGCTGAAAGTTTCTCAGCGCATGCTCCCAACACAGGTAGGAACGATAAGCTACTTACGAAGTTTGGGTCATTGTGGCTTTGGCAGGTAACAGGTTGCAAAGGTGTATAAAATGCCAACTTAAATTTTTGCGATATACTCCTTTCTCGAGTTAAATTCGGAGAAATACTTAGAATACTTTTTGATAGACAATAAAAAGTTCTATAATTTGGTTTTAGTTTTAATTTGCTAGCATGTGCCGTTTGGGCACTAGAATTTTTTTTTTTGATTTTTTGGTTTTTATTTTTTTTCTCAAAAACTATGAGGTGTAGGAAAATAAGCATGTTATGGAAAAATGCGGAATAATGAATACGATAATTGAGTGAAGAGACCATTATTCTAGGATGCATTGTTTAGTAGAAAAAAAATAAAAAACTAATTTTTTTAAAATTTATCAAGAGGGCAGGTACCCTTGCGATTTTTTCAAAATAAGATTTTTTTCAAAATTTGCTCAAAAAAATCTGAAAAAATTCAGTAATATAGATAAAAAATTTAGCTACATAATAGCTAAGTAACTTTTTTCTCTACCTCATTCTGGTTTGGCAGGAAAAATTATTGAAAATTCTAAAACGTTTTTTAAAATTTTCAATAAAATTGAAGTTTAAGGGTGTCTGGCAAGGGGTTGCCGCGATATTAAGTGTCTGGCAATGGATGACGTAATTTCTAATATTATTCTGAAGAAATTATATGAAAATTACGCTTTATTATTTGACAAATTTAAGTTGGCATTTTATACACCTTTGCAACCTGTTACCTGCCAAAGCCACGATGATCCAAACTTCGTAAGTAGCTTATCGTTCCTACCTGTGTTGGGAGCATGCGCTGAGAAACTTTCAGCTTTTATAAAATAAGGAAGGTCTGGCAGTCACGGGCTCTCGGTCTATTATCAATACAACTCACTCAGCAAAACTCAACTCAGCTCAGCTCATTTACAAGATTTACTGATCTGAGTGGAATGTAAAAAAAAACACAGCTAATGTTGCGAAGATATTATATTAACTGTAAATTACATTATTTAGATTAGATTGTTAAAACTTAACAGTAACAAAGTAATATAAAAAAATAAAATTTGAAAATTAATAATACTTTCAGATACATTCTGCCACATTAATCTAATGGAAAACAACAGGGAGAAACAAAGTAATTCTTTGTTATTGTTAAAACCTTTCTATGATAGAAGAAAATCGTATGGTATATCAGTTAGTGTAACAATTATTAATTGTATTGGCGAACTTCTAAAGGTATTTACATATATATATTGTGACAAAAACACTTTTTGTCACGAGTCAAATTTTGTATAAAAAATGATATTTTTATAGAGTATTTATTTTTTAGTGAAATGGTAATATTGATATATCGTGTGAAATTAGTATTCACGTAAATACGCTCGTACTGTTCAATCTCGCTCTCTTGGCTCTTGGCAGCCGGCTCGCTCAGCGACCACCTCTTTCCGTGAGCAGCCGCTCTGAGCAAACTTCTACTGGTTTTGTCGTCGTTGTATCTGTGATTAGTTGAAGGTTAATTTACCATGCGGCCTGATAAGTTTTTGTATTCAATATGGAATTGGTTCGTTTGGATTTGAAATGATGTAAGTTGACAATTTATTTATTTGGTATTATGTTTGAATTGTTATTCATGAGATTTTATTGATATTTGAATTATTTTAGTAACGTAAATTTTTGCTCTCGTGAATACAATGATGGTCAACTTACATTTGATTACGTTTTGTGATATTTTGTAAAGCCAAATTCTTTCTTGAATAATTTTGTTAGTTATTTTGTTTTGAATTATAATTTGTAGAGTTCAATTTATTAGAGTTTGTATCGTTATATTTTATTTGAAGATTAGTAATTTTGAGATGATAAAATTAACCTTGAAGCAGCCACAGATTCATGTTCCAATCCTCATTTCCTTCTTTTGTAAATACTAGTAGATATCCTTTCCGATTGCCGTTTGTGAAAGTCTTTAGTGCGTATCATTGTCTGTATTTGTAAATTTCGAGCCCTCGCTAGAGCGCGTTATGATCTTCAAGTTTTTTTGTGCAGTGCTGCGAGCACTGATTTGATAATTTTATTCGCGTATTAAAACGACCGGCGTTTTAATGTTTGAACTTTTGTAGAGTTCGTGATTATTGCAATACGAGTTATTTTGAGGCCACGTGCCATTGTTCGTGTTGCAATGATTTTTTGGTTTATCGTATCGTATTTTTTTGCTATTATCACAGCGCTTAAATTTTAGGCTGAAGAAGCTATATCGGCTGTGATGATATTTTGTTTTAGTATATTTTTTGTGGCCACGGCGTAATTCTCGGTGAAATACCCTATGTTTTCGTGGGCTACTCCTATAAGATCACGCGCGTTCATTGGCTTCCAGATTTACAAATCACGGGAAAGACATTCTGTCTAGATCGGCTGAAGTACTTTCGTGTTTTGTCTCTCCCATGCACGCGACCCCAAATTCTTTGTTCCTTCTCCCTGATCATTATTCGTAATCATTTTCTTGTGTCTTATGTACCATTTCGTCGTATACTGTAAGTAGCAAATTTATTGATTGTTGTACTATCTTGAAATTGAATATTTTTGTTGAGCAAGTAATTTTAACTTATTTGGCTAGAAAATATTGTGAAGTAATTTTGTTTTAGTATTGTTGAATTTTCTTTGAGTTATGTGATTTTCAGTTCTAGTTGAATATTTTAATTTTGCTTGTATCATTTTTTGAACTATGCTATTTTCACTTAGCTTTTGTATCATGCGATTATACTGTTGTTATCTATTTTGTTTGCTAAGTGAACTATGTAATTATCGTTTAAATTTTGTATTATGAGATTATTCTGCTGTTACCATTTTGTTTGCTAATTGAACTTTGTTATTATCGCTTAAATTTTGTACTATGATATTTCTTTTGATTGCTAAATTTATTAACGTTGCTTGAGCTGATTTATGAGCTGTGTACTTTAAATTGTAAATTGTAAAGTATTTCGATTTCGTATTAATTTGTTATATTGATGATATTGTATGAAAATATTGCCTATCGTTGTAATTTCGATTGTATCGACTTTTATTTCAAGTTCGATTTGTTTGATTTTATCATGTTTGTATGTTGGATAAATCTGCTGTGCCCACTCATGTTTAGATGATCAGGCTGTCGTTTTCAACGGTGTCCGAGCGAGATTCAGATGTATAGCAGCACCAGTTAATTGTGGAAACCGAGTTTGGATCAGCCAACGAAAGATTTCGACCATCCAATAAATCGAGCAGTAATTATGGATTGGATGATGATGTTTATGACGTACTAAAGCCCGCGGGGCGTATTCCGATTTCGAGGGCGATCATTCTCATGATGTCTCCATCAACGATCACGCCGCTTTGTTGCGCTGTACATTCTGTCATCTCCTCGGCGCTGACGAAAACGCAGAAGAAGATCTTCCTTTAGCTAGACCACCCGCTAACCAGCAGACATCAAACATTCGTATATTACGCTGTATTCCATATCATGCAATATAACATCTCGTATTACAAAATTGTAAGTAATTTTTTATTTAATTATTTATCGCATTTCCGAAACAAATTCTCGAAAAATGAAATCAATCCCTATCCCGTTAAGTTCCTTTTTGAGATTTGTCAAAGCTTCTCATTTTGCGTCAACATTCCGCTTTGACTGGCGCCCACCTAATTTACCAACATCACAAAATAAAGTTCCTACCAACCCCACCTACGACCCAGCTCTCCTCCAAACAACTGACTCCGGTGCCCATTATGGGTGACAGGTAGGATAAAAATCAGATGAATAAAATATTTCAAAATTTGAACACTTTGATAAAATTTAACTTTAACATCTAATATTTTTCTTCATCTAAATGTCACAATATATTTTAAATAATTATTTTTATAGTGAAAATAAACCATTGCTTCTTCGAACCGAAACTGAATCGAAAACCGAAAAATAACCGTTATTTTTGCTGGAACAAAAACCGGAACGGAAACGGAAAAAAATCGGTTTATTTCAGTTTGATACATGTTGAAACACGCGCGCGTGTTTACTTTCTAAGTCAGTTGTCGTTTTTTGTTTTTCATTTTCGGGATCTCGTACGCGATAGAGTATTTGGTTTGTTTGTTTTTTGTGGATGTTTACTCAGTTATTGAAATTGAAAATGAAACTGGGGTTCACTTTCATTTCAGGCAGGTGTATTTTTTGATAATAATTTTGCTTTTAATAATCTTTAAATAGTTTAAATGAAAATACATTGGAAAATATTTTAATCTAATATATAAAATTCTTGTGTCACAGTTTTAGTGTTTATACTCCTCCCCCCAGGAAAAATATAGAAAAGTGTGAAAGAAATTGATTCCAAATAAATTGAAAATAATTATAATATGAGAAATGTAATTGATTTTTTTTGATACAAAAAAAATTCATAAAAAATTTAATATACACATTAAAATAAAGGCAAGACAACGTTTGCCGGGCCAGCTAGCAATTAGAGATAATTCTCATATAAATAAATAAAAATCTTGTTTACAAAAATTTGTTACGTTATCATTATGTATTATTATATTATTACCATATATTATAATTTTGTTTTGTTCGTCATTAATAGTTACATATTTTTATTTTTTAGATTAATCCTGAAGGCACATGGGCAGACAGTTCCGAATTTGTAGCAAATTTATTAAATTTTTTAAAATTTGTTAATCATGAAGTGCGCTTGATTGCAATTAAAAATATGCTAAATATCTTCGCTAATACGAATACAACACCAGAAATATTGAAACGTCAAAAACTATTATTTCAAACTACATGTAAAATGGTAATCATCAATTAAAAACAATAAAAATATCAATAAAATAAAATGGTTTTAGGTTTGAGTCCTATATAAATTAATTTATTAATAATAATCGAAGACGGACGTTGAATACGTTGTCTAAGTCGATTATTAATAAATATTAATACAGAACTTAATCCTAAAGCCGTTTATTTGAATACAATGAGTTCAAAATAAAAATAAGATTATAAAAAAATCCCAAAACCACACTTAAATTAAAATAAAGCTAAATACATATTTCGGAAGCTAAGCTTCCATCTTCAGTAGCTACGAAAAAATCTTACCTGTGATCTGAAGTACATAAATACTTAAGCACTTGTCAAAGATCACTGAAGATGGAAGCTTAGCTTCCGAAATACGTATTTAGCTTTATTTTAATTTAAGTGTGGTTTTGGGATTTTTTATAATCTTATTTTTATTTAAATTTCGCAATAGTAGATCATTTTCTAATCTTACAATGAGTTCTGTTTACTATGTTATATTACTTAACTATTTGTTGTGATAGATTTTAGAATCATTTTCGATTAACAACAATTTAAATGCCGAGCAAGCAATTGACGAATCGGCAAATAGAACTGCAAGTGCATTACATACATTTGCCGCTCTTATTGTTGTGAATCCGATTTGGCGGAAGGAAGCACTCTTTGAGATGTTGAAATTGGTTGACGAGAAGAAATTCAATACCGATTTAATTCAGAAAGTTTTATTATTAGTTGGAAAATATTTAGATATGGACGATGCTAATTACTTGTTGGAACTCAATGCGAATTATTTAATTTTCCGATGGAATAAAAGCGGAAAGAAACTTAGCGAATTTCCTTTCACTCTGTTCAAATGTGAAAATGACGTAGCGTTTTTTACAAGTTACGTAAATATTGTCGTTCCTATTATTCTTCATCAAGACGATACTGAATTACTAAGAACTTTATGTGTTCAGTTGTTAAAGTCTTTAACTCAAGTTATCAAAGTAAATATAATTATTTAATTTTGCATACAATGACATCTCATACAATCTGGCATTTTCTAGGATTCGTATCCAAATATTATCGCTCAATATTTGCCAATCTGTTCATTTGGTCAAGTATCAAATGAATTTGATATAACAAATAACGATATCTTAGTTGGCAAACGCTTATTTAGACAGCTGGAGACAATGCTTGGTGCGGATCATTTCTCAACGCTATTCATCGAAATGTTGGACGAAATATACATTAATTTATTGAAGCGATTGTATGACAGCAAACATTTAATTTCACAATTTGATTTTAAACAAATTTTACCGGAACCTGATCCACCATTTTATCAACTAGATTTATTTAATGAAACAATCAAATATATAGAAGTAAGTTATAAGTGATTCCTTCATTTACAGATTTACGCGTTTTTATTTAACGCAAATGACTTTTAATGCGCTTGTTTTTAAAATTTTATAAGGGGCTATGACTTTTATTTACGCCTTAGATTTACGAAACCAATTAATCGTGTAAATTGAGGGATTATTTTATATATATTTTGTTTTTTAGGTTAGATCATTATCAGATAACTCAATTATCGCATACTGTATCAAAAACTGTCCACAAAAATTAGAACACATTTTACTGGAAGCAACAATTGACTTACATAATAGTCCAACAATAGAAGATAAATTAATTGCATTATTGCGTTACACAGTTTTAATCGATTATATAATTCCCGAATTACAAACCGATAATAAAATGAGATTATTTTTAATGAGAACGATTATTTATAATCTCATGAATTTGATGAAATTATTTAAAGAGAAATATCCGATTTTGGCTATTTCAGTATGTCGATATTTTAAAACATTTTGCTTGAAGACTCTAATGCATTGTCCGAAAATATTCGAAAAGTTTTTGGTTCTGATTATAACTACGTTAGTTCCAATAGCCAAATTGGATACGAAATTAAGCTGCGAATGTATTGTAGTACTTGATTTTTTACTAGTATAAAATTCGAAATATCTTTATAGTAGCATTGGCAAACTAGATCCGTTTCCAATCAACGAAAAATTCGCAAATATTCAACGTATTTACGAGAAAATTAAGTACGGAAACGATAGCTTTAGTTTAGAACAAGAAATTGTACATTTTCTGAATGCGGGCAGTTCGATTGAAATCGGCGATCGTAGTGAAGGACTTCAGCATTTACGATCGCAATTAGCTGAAAAGAAAGATGAACTGAACGAATTGTACGCTAAATTGGAAAAATTACGTGAATTCTGTGATGATTGTGAACAAAGTATATTACATCAATTAATTTGTATGTTGGTTAAGTTAACTACCTCATTTAATACAACAGTAAGTTATTTTCTTAATTATTTAAAAAGTCCCTCGTTGAGGTTAGGTTTATACCGCTATTCTGGTCATTACATTTAAATTTAAAGATCTTTAGCTTAAAGCAATTTTGAACATTCATCTTTAAACGTAACCATTCAAAGAATTTTCTTTCTCTGTTATCAATGTATATATTTAATTTCTTACATTCCAAAATCATCGAAATCTCAAAAATTACAAACATTTCTATATTATACATGCAAATATTTTCCACACTAATTCTGTTAACTTAACGAGTCTTACCTCATATTTGGCAGTTAAAGCATCTCCAATACTAATAATATTAATAAAAATAATGATTATAGGTGCGATTAGAAGCAGCCAGGTGTTTAGGAGAATTGGGTTCGACAGATTTAACAACTTTAGTTTTGCAACCTGAAAAAATACTATCAGACATTGATGAAAATCCTTTAGAATTTGTAATAAAACATGTTGTTCATTTATTATCACAATATTTAGTCAGTTAAAATGTCCATGTTGCTAAAACTGTGAGCGAAGCACTTTATTCTGTTCTGGCTTGCTGTGATCAAAAAATATTTAAAGGTTTGTAATAACATTATTTTATAGAAAAAAAGTTCTGAACTTTTAATAATGTTTTGTTTTTAGAATCGGATCATAAAATAGAAATAAAATATCTCGCACCATTTTTGCATGCAACTAAGAAATCGAATATAGCAATAAATTTTAAAATAAATGAAGATGATTTTCGTCTAAAATTGAATTATTTTGATTTATGGTGTCCGACTGCACAATGTCTACATTCGGAATGGATAATAACATTAGTATCAGAATTACTGAAAATTTTCCCGGAAAACTGTTTTCTTCGACATCTGGTTCCTGTTTGTCAAATACAGGTATTTATTATAATTTTGCATATATCGAGATTTTTCTCAACTTCCTAGTATGTATTTATGGAAATGTTTTTAAATTTGACAATATTTTTATTAGGTGGAATTTGCTGAAGAATTACTACCAATGCTAATTTATCTAATTTTATGTCAACGAAACAATGTTTGTAGTGTGATTATAAGTAAACAAATTCAACAATTTTTCGCGAATCATTGGCAAGGCACTTTACCAAATCGTACATCATTATCGCAAGCTTCTACAGATAGTGTTGTTGTATTTAATCGGGCTTCGGTACAATGCATGTTGAACGTTATACATTTTATACGCTTACGACAAAATATACCAGAAACAAAGTATGTAAATATAATCATCCGTTTTTGTATTTATTTAACATTTATTTTCAATATAAAATACTACTCTGTTGGAATAAATATTTTCTTATTTATGCGAAAATTGATTTTAGGAAAGCATTAAACGAATTACATCTAAATTATTTACATGTTGCTTAAGCTGCTCAATTTTGTTCAGCATATTTCACATCTATTTTATACGCTGAGTTATGGTGTTATGATAAATTGGATAAAAAAAACCTACGATTCACAGAATACATTATAAACTCTGACTCGAACTTTTGAAAATGAATCTTCCGATTTAAATCAAGCATTTGAAAATATGATAAGAGAAGTAAGTTGTTTTTTTTTTATGTTTTTATTATTATTTCATTGTTTTTTTTTTTTCTGTAAAAATAGGGTTATAAAAAAATCGGAGACATTGATGCAATGCATGGTTGTGGAATTTCTTATATTTTAAATCCCAAATCAAGAATTGATTATTATAAAAACTTGGGTCAATGGGACCAAGTTATTTTACATTACGATTCGAACCTAGGCTACAATTCTGAAGTACCATCTTCAGACCTAACAACAGCGTTACGCAACAATAGTTTACATTTTCTCGCTACTAATTTTAAAACGGACGACTTAAGCGTCCAATATGAATGCGCGTGGCGTTTAAACAGTTGGAATTTAGATGAAACAAATCAAGAAAACGAGAAAATCTGCATCGATTATGAGAAATATCATTACTTTGCGCTGAAATCGTTGCATGATATGGACCAGATTAGTACGAATTCAGCTATAATACAAGCTAGAAATTGTGTTATTAAGAATTTAGCGCATGCCAGTTTAGAGAGCAGTAAAAATTTATATTCGCCATTAACTCAGCTACAAATGTTGCAAGAAATTGAGAATTTTGCTGAAGCGAAAACCGCAATGACATTGAACGATTTAGTTGTGAAATGGAAATCGCAAAAAATAAATAAAAATGAATTTGATTATATTGAACCAATATGCGCTCAACGAATTACAATGGCTAATGATATTTTTCTAAATGAAGATGTTGATCTTGTAAAATCATTTTTAGCAGATATGTATTTACAATTAGCAGGTATTTTACTAGAAACATTAGAATATAGTATATTTTAGTATTAAAATTGTATTAATATTATAGGATTGGCAAGAACGGAAGGTTTTTATCACATAGCCCAACGTTCCTTAAATAATCTCTCAAATATGTCCAACTTAACATCGGTAACAAAGGGTCAAATTTTATTCGAACAAGCTCAAATAGCTTGATTAAATGATAAAGCGTCTGGCCGATACCTATTAGGCCATCTTCTCGATAGTAACGATTCTATAAATCAAAAACTATACGGCGAAGCATTGAAACTTTACGGAAATTGGATGGTCGAAACACGTTCGGAAAATCCAACAACAATTATCGAAAATTATTTCCAAAAATCTCTAAACGTTCTTAAGGAATTTCAATAAACACAAAAAGACATTGAAAACCAATGTGAGACATTGGATTCTTTGGCTAGATTTGCCGATTCGCAATATCAACAAGTATGTATCGTAATATTTTCAATAATAAATAATTAGTAATTAATTGACGGAATTCAGTGTTTTAGATATATTTTATTAACTAGTAAGCCAATGTTTCGGCAATCACTATTGCCTTTTTATTAATTTTCTGATCAAATAAAGCAGGGTTTCTCAACCGGTGGTTTCATATTGTGACCTACAACCTAATTTTTATTCATTTTCTCTTATTTTTGTCGAATTTTCTTGTGTTAGTTTTTGTAAATTTTAAATATGTAGAATCTATGTGGATAATAAATTTGCTTAATAGTACATTTATTATATTTTATTACACAAAATATATCTACAATATTATAATTGGTGGTCCGCGATAGAAAATTTTATATGTTGCTGGTCCGCGATACGTTATCAATTGAGAAACACTAAAATAACGTATATTTACGTCAAATGTAACATCAACTAAAAATATTCTGCTGTAAATGTTTTTTGTTTTGTTATATTTATTATTATATGTATAATAAGGCAATAGTAATTGCCGAAACGTATATTAAGAAATTTTTTTAGTTGTTTTAAAAGACTGAATTCCGTTTATAAGTAATTATTTATTAAATATTAACAGTCGACTATTTTTTCAATTTAATAATATTTCAATAATATTTATTGAATACTAAGATGAATTTTGTTGTAAATAGGTATCAAGCTATATAAAGTCATCTAGTTTTGTCAGTAAAGTGCAAACTATAGCTAAATTTCGGAGAATGTACGAACAAATATTTCTCAAATGTAACATCAACTAAAAATATTCTGCTGTAAATGTTTTTTGTTTTGTTATATTTATTATTATATGTATAATAAGGCAATAGTAATTGCCGAAACGTATATTAAGAAATTTTTTTAGTTGTTTTAAAAGACTGAATTCCGTTTATAAGTAATTATTTATTAAATATTAACAGTCGACTATTTTTTCAATTTAATAATATTTCAATAATATTTATTGAATACTAAGATGAATTTTGTTGTAAATAGGTATCAAGCTATATAAAGTCATCTAGTTTTGTCAGTAAAGTGCAAACTATAGCTAAATTTCGGAGAATGTACGAACAAATATTTCTCCAATCGCAACCGAAAACTACCGATCAGAAAAAGGCACTTGCTCTATACGAAAAACAAAGTAAAATTGATGAAAATGAAGTTAATAATGCTTACAAGGAAGAGGAATTATATCTAACCCTTGCTGTCAAGTAACTATTTCAATATCAGTTTCGTAATAAAATCTAGAAAATAATTGTTATTTCCTAATTGTGACTGGTAAAACTTTACTTTACGGTCATGTAATCGATTTACTGTTAATTTTTTCAGGTGCTACTTACGGATTTTAGAAAACTGTGACTTATACAATTTAAAAGTATTTCGAATCTTATCATTAATTC
The DNA here is from genome assembly GCA_963966155.1 of Clivina fossor. NCBI lineage: Eukaryota > Metazoa > Arthropoda > Insecta > Coleoptera > Carabidae > Clivina > Clivina fossor. The sequence goes on along the minus strand of OZ014561.1, from coordinate 5,182,047 downwards.
TTGAAAATAAAACTAACAAAAGTCTTCTTATGATATTAAAAATGTCGTTGCCAAAGATTGCATCTTATAAATACGTTCCATTATTGCCTCAACTTGTACCACATATTGGCAACACGATTCCAAATGATCTATTTGAGAAAATTGTTCAAGATCTTTTAGGTATTATACATACACATTAACCATGGTAATAATAGATACATTCATATTTTTCGATTAGTTATTCTAGAGTTAACCCTATGCTATTAACATTGATGGAGTAACTTATTCCGAATTTATTCTAGAGTTAGTAGTTAACTTCTGTTTATTATTACCAAGGTTAGAGTGTGCTCCTTTTTTTTTTATTTATTTAAACAAATTAATTTACGTCGAATATTTCTTTTTCTTTCATCAAAAAGTTAAGTTTTTACTTTTTCAAAAAAATTGGCGTCAAAATTTAGATTTACCAAATGGTGGCAGATACAACTCGTGTTCTAGATTTCTGAAACAAAAAAAAAAACAAATTAGATATAATTTTTATAATTTAGTTATTTGAATATGATTTGAATTGTTACAGAACAATGTTCCATCGATCATCCACATCATACGCTACCAATAATATTAGGCCTTTCCGATTCGTATAAGGATCACAACTATGAAGTAGATAATAATACTGAAACAGTTGAGGCTCGTGTTAATACCGCTAAAGAGATTTTAATTCGATTAAAGAAGAAGAAACATTTAACAAGAATAATAAAAAATATGGAATTACTTTCGTCAGCGTTGATTAGTTTAGCATATTTGGATGCTAGTAGTTGTCAGCAACGTAAACAGCATTGTATTATACCGAGAAGTGAATCAATTAAATCGATACGTAATTTCGATAATATTTTAATTCCTACGATTAATCTAGACGTGAGAAAAAGTCGAAATTATGAAAATGTGGTTGGTAAGTAGTGGGGTATATTCTGATTTTTTAACTAGCAGCTGTCAATACTGCCATTAGGTTAGGTTTCGGGTTTCATATTGGTCATGTTTTCTTTCGTGTTTCGTGTGCTTTAAATTTTTTTTATGATATTTTATAAGTAAATAAATCAAATGTGGAGATCACAGACTTTGCAAATTAAACTAGCTGTCAAAATTTTTTAGTGAATTTTCTGATGTTTTCTTATAATGTAAGACTTACCTTTACATTTAATCCACGTTAAAAAACTGTTTTTCAGGAATTTTGTCTTGCTTCTCCATAAAGTAACAGCATATCCTCTAACTCATTATCACTGTATGCATTCGTTTTCATAAACACCGCACAACACTGTACACTCGAAACTAACAATGAAATAAGACTAACAATAATCTCCACGAAAGTATTATGTGCTACATCGAACTAAGTAAATTAAATTAAATTATTAATGAGTAATTACACAACATCAGACGTGTTTATTAGGCGTTGTGTAAACAATTATTTGTAGTGTAGTAGAGTTAAATTGACTATCAACTTTAAATACGATACGAATTTTCAAAAAAATATTTTTGTTCCATGATCAGTATGTCCTATAACCTTTTAATTCTTTGCTCGAAGTATGAAGACATCCTGTATATAAAATATCTAAATAATATCAATGAAATCAATATTTTAATTGAAAATAATATTTAAAGCATTTATATAATAAATCGATTTCTAATTTTATATATTAAACGAAAATATGTTTTCTAGGGATTGCCGATTTTGAAGGTAATTTCTCAATGGTGGGTGGTATAAATGCACCGAAGAAAATTATATGTTTAGGAACAGATGTCATAAAACGAACACAATTAGTTAAAGGCAAGGATGATCTAAGACAGGATGCAGTCATTCAACAGGTCTTTAGTATCATGAATACTTTACTAGCGATAAATAAACAAACTAGTAAACTATTAATTCGTACCTACAAAGTAGTATTACAAAAATTCATTTCGAAAAAGAAAACAAACAAAAATATTTTAACAATTTTAGGTGGTTCCATTATCGCAAAGAAGCGGTGTAATTGAATGGTGCGAAAACACCGAACCTCTTAGAATTTATTTAAACGAGGCACATAAAAAATATCATCCGACCGATTGGAGTTCGGCGGAGTGTCGAAATCAATTAAAAGTATATAATTATTATTTTTTTTAATTAAAAATATATATTTTATATTCCTAATTACATATGGCGTATTATATAATAGTATTTTTGTTTTTTACTTAAATCGCTATTAATTTATTTTGATGAACTAATTAAATCATTAGTTAATTTTTGTATAAACACTGTTTTATTATATTTATTTTTAAAAATTATTTCTACAAGACACTCGGTCTCATAATAAAAATATGTTTCTTATAACGGATTTCTTCAATCTAAAAACTCGTATAGTTGAAGGTGCATGCATATCCATAGCAAATAATATTGTATGTTAAAATTGAAAAAGATATTGTTAAATCATATGTTTTTGCAATAGTAATATTTGATAGAATACCGAAACGTTTTATAGAATAGAATAATATAATTCAAGTAATTTATAGCAAACATAATTGACACGATTGTCTCAAACAAACATCATAATACACAACTTTCTGAAAGATTTTTAATATTTTAAATATATCAAAATTTGCCACATCTCATCTTATGATAAGTTCCCTGTGTTTGTTGGGCGACTACAATTAATTTCATTCATTCAATTTATTTAACAAAATAATTGATATGAATATAAACGGTGTATATAATAACAAAATATTTTTTATGTTTATAGTAAATATAGAATTATTATTCGTTCTTTACTCATATGTTCAAATTTTATTTATGATTTTATGCATTGTTCGATTAAAATGAAAATATAAAATATAGAGCAAAAAAATAGATAATTCATATTTTTCATCTAGTGGTTACAATATAACCTTACCATAAATAATATAAAAAAATTCCGGATTTGGAAACCGACATTTCCTTTGATTCTGGTACAGGGAGGTGATTCTATAACTTGCGTGAGCACTTGCGTGAGCAAATTTGCGTGAGCGCAATATATGACGTCATAGTCTTCTATCTAGTGACATTCATAGGGAATTTTGTATATTATGTTTTTGCGCTAATTTTAGCGTTGGTAATGGTTTGGTTATAACTGTCACACAGAAGTTTTGTTTTGTTCTTTGTTTAGCTTTGCTTTCGAAAGTTTACGTTGCGTATTTGATTTTTGTTTTTTTTTCTTTTGTTGTTTATTTGCCGTTAAGTATGACAGATAAGAAACGAGATGTTAACGCCACAGAAGAGCAAAAAGAAATTCTTCTAAATTTCATGGAAGATAACATAGATTTTGGTAAAGGAAAATTTGTAGAGAGTGTGGAGGGGAAGAAAAGGTATAATTCTTTATGGGATGTGCTCGCGCAATCCTTGAATTCTAGTAATGGTCCTACAAGAGATACAGCGAAATGGCAGCGTGTGAGTATTAATAAAATTTATTTATAAAATATAGTATGTTTTATTTTGTCTGTTTATATATTTTCTAGTATTGGTCAGACATGAAGACGCGAGTTAAACGAAAAACCGCAGAAATTAAAAAAAGTCGTGGTGCGACAGGTGGTGGACCAAAAAATCCAAAAATTTTAACGAGTTTGGAAGATAGAATTCTTTTTTTTATATCGCATGAAGCTGCATATGGTGTAGCTGATCCAGAGCCCGATAGACCCGGTGTAAGTTTGGAAAGTGATGTTCCAACGAAGCGGCGGAGAATTATTGAGGAAGTGGAAGAAAGTGAAGAAGCAGAAGCATTTTCCGAACCTGATATATCTGCACCCAGTGTAAGTTATATAAACAATATATTAGCGAAATTGAAAACTGTAATGTATTGTTGAATTAGTCTTAAATTTTTTAAAATTATTTTTTGTTAAATATATAAATTTGTAAAAATATCTTATTTTTTTAGACTCCGATATCTGAAGTAGAATCAGTAATGTCCCCAGTGGCTTCAACATCACTTCAATCAGGAGTAACACCTAGATCTTCTAAAAAAAGTAAGCCTACTTTAAAAATGTAAATTCGTTTATTATCACAGTACACATATTTAATTCTTTATTAGAAACATAAGTTGATTAGCAATTTATTGTATCTTTTGTATTTATTTATTTTTTATTGCAGAAAAAGTAATAACCGGCAACGATGTTTCTTTGTTACTGCAACAGCAAACGGAACTAAATACGCAAGTAGCCGATTTAAATTGTAAATTGGACAACATTAATGTAACATTGGAGAGGAATAATCGGAATAATGAACGAACAAATCAACTGCTAGAGCGTATTGCTGTTGCTCTAGAGAAGTGGTCGGATAGCTAGAAATATATATATATATATATATATATATATATATATATATATATATATATATATATATATATATATATATATATATCGAAATTAATCACCGCACCACTTAATAAAGAATTTAATATACATTTTACTGGTCTTATTTACCTCTTCATATCAAACAATTTACACAAAATGTACGCAACTCAATCAATTTCATTAATAACATTTTGTTTTTTAATTTATATTATTAAATATTAATAAAAATATTATAAAGCGGCTTATAAGGAACTTCGGGAAAAATAAACATCAAGTTACATGGTTTGACTTCATTTATTTCACAATATATTTTTCTTTTTATTATAAGTACGTTTCAGCTTCATAATGAAGCCATCTTCAGCTTTTAATGTTACAGAAGTCATAAAATCAATTCATTTTTCAGTTAACAAAATTTTAATTATACAGACAAATTAAAAAACATATAAAACGACGAAACATTTACTATTTTAATAACATTGTTACTGTTTGTCAGTTATTAAATACAAACAGTGACAATTCTATTAAAATAGTAAATGTTTCGTCGTTTTATATGTTTTTTAATTTGTCTGTATATTTAAAATTTTGTCAACTGTAAAATGAATTGATTTCATGACATCGTAAACATTAAAAGCTGAAGATGACTTCATTATGAAGCTGAAACGTACTTATAATAAAAAGAAAAATATATTGTGAAATAAATGAAGTCAAACCATGTAACTTGATGTTTATTTTTCCCGAAGTTCCTTATAAGCCGCTTTTATAATTTTCAAAGAAAAATTCAGGAACAAAGCGAAGATTATAATTAATAATAATATGTACATGATAAGAGTATATAATGGTTATTTTCAGCAACTATATTATAGAAAGTAATCATAATAAATAAATTCAAGTCCCTTTTTAAATTACTTATATAAGCATTATATATATATTGAAAACTATTCTTTTAAAAATATATTTTGCGGTTCTGAAAAGAACCTGTAGAATTTATTTTATAATAAATTATTTTAATGTAAATTGAGTAGATTTTAAAAATATTCGTTAATATAGGCTTCACGAGTTTGCTGACCAAGTTGTCTATAATGCATAACGGCTGCCGCGGGTTGTTGTAGCGCTTCTTGCTCTAGATCAATGTCATCCAATATTCTCTGCGGTTCTTCGACATTGAATTCAATGCATACATTGTGCAGAATAGCACACGCCATTATTATTCTGCCTGCATTTGATGGTAAATAATGCAAGGTACGATCCTTTAGCAGACAACGGAAGCGACCTTTCAAGAGGCCAATACAACGTTCAACATTGCTTCTTGCGGTTTTGAACGCTCTATTAAAAAGTTCCTCTTGCGGAGTTGTAGGGTGTCTTACGGGAACCATCAACCACGGCAAGCATGGGTACCCTGAATCACCTACAGCACATTTACATCTTAGAAAATTTTTACAAAAATTTCATAAAAATAAACATACAAATATATTATTTCTTAAACAAAATAATAATAATAATAATTTGTAAATGTATTACCTATTAGTTTTGAACTATGATCTCCATTTTCATAATTGGCTTGCATAATAGCACTTATGCGGCTACTTCGCCAAATAAATGAATCATGCGAGCTACCTGGATACCTTGATAAAATACTCAAGATCCTATAGTGGGCATCGCAAATCTGAAATTTGTCTCACATAAAAATACAATATAAGAAAATGAATAATTTTACTTACGATTTGAACATTTAAGCTGTGATAGCCTTTTCGATTTACAAATGCCTGCTCATTTTCTATTGGCTTCACTATTGCCACATGAGTTCCATCAATCGTGCCTATGATATGTGGCATTCTATGAGCGTGTTGAAATCTGTAATCAATATACTATAAAAACAATATAACAAAGCAACTGATTTTGTTACCTTTGCTTGCACGTTTCTCTGCTTTCCTCATTATTCGGAAATTTTATAAATCGCTGCATTAGTTGCCCTATTAAAACATTAGCAATTTCTCTAACACTGCGACTTACAACTGGCTGGCTAATGCTGGACAAATAGTTATTTGCAACTGACCGTTGGTAACTACCAGTTGCAAAAAAATTAAGTACGGAAAGAAACTAAAAGTTACAAACATTATTTAAAAATATGTTTTTATGAATGCTAGTAATTACTTACTCGTATGTGATCAGGAATTTTTGTCTTCCTCCGGCCAACTTGTAAATGAGGTCGTATTTGTTCTAATACAAATAAACATGCTTCCTTGTTTAATCTAAAATTTTTTATAAATTCGGTATTCCTTATTTCGAAAGGATTCTGTATGTCCCTTAGTTGCCTGCGTATAATACGGGTATCATTTCTTCTTTCCTCTAATACTTCCTCTTCATCTAAAGCTATAAAAATGCCAGCTAAAGCCATAATAATGATAATCTGAAAAAATTCCGATAAGTTTTAATAGTATATGTGCCAATTTTACGCTAAAAGTTAACGCTAATATGTCAACAAAAGCATAGCAAAAATGAATTAAAGAAAAGAGTCATTACTGTCTGTTGATTATGTAAATATAGAATTATAATGTACTTACTGTTGTGAATAATTTATACTAATCCAGATGTAAACTAGTAAAAAAAGAAAATTGAATTTTTTTGGTTATAAACACCACTGAAATATATAAACACCAGCAAAATAAAAGACAACTATACTGTTAGAAAGAGACAGATAGTGTCGCAAGTAAGAAACAGGACCTCTGTAGGTCACGCAAATATATTTGCGTGTCTCGCAACATATGACGTCACACCCATTAGATCTTCAAATGTCCGCTAGATGGTTTACTGTATACATGTGACAAATCTGTGTTAGTATAGGTGTCGTAAGTGCTCACGCAAGTTATAGAATCACCTCCCTGGACGCAAGACGGTACGCAACAAGAATATTGGATCTATAAAAAAATATTATACATTACAAAATTGCCATAAGATACATACAGGGTATTAATTTCAATAGCTTTTTTATTCATATGCAGTAATAAAATGTTTAACTTACCTTCCTAAATATCAAATAATATTCATAAAAGAAAGCCGTGTACGAAAGCGCCCAATTATCGTCAGTAACCAAACATAAATCAGTTGAAAATCCAAATCAAGTACCAAAAACACAGCCAATGATAAACCAAATTATCCAGTATTCCAAATCCAATTTGATAATCGCAAATAGAGGCAGGGTCCAAATATTTAAAAAAAAGTATCACGATCGCAAAACTCAGTTCGCACAATAAAGACAAAATTAAGAATAAAATAATATTTCGTTTTCCAACATGTACATATATTTTCTACCAAGATCGTCCCTGTTTCTACCTGATAAATTTTTGACATTTCTAAACAAAAATCGTCTTCAAATCTTAATTGTTTTAATTAATTAGTTTAATTAAGCTAGTGACATCTAGCGAATACAAAATCATTTAAAAAACTTGGCACGCCATCTGTTGACCGCGGTGCAAAGTTTTGTACGGTTCATGTTCTGCTATTCAAGTGAAAACTCCCTGTCCTCTTTGCATCACATCCGCTCTGCTTGCTTTCGTGTGGCGCTAGTGTACATTTTTGAATTTCGCGCATTTATTTAAATTTAAATTTCAAATTAATACAAAGTGTACATTTAATATATAAAACTTTATTAACATACAAAATTCAGTGTTACAGTACAAAAATACAAAAAAAATATAAATATAAAAATATAAAATATAATATATAATATATAATAATATAATATAATATACCGGGTGTATACTTGGTTTATGCAATATAGGAAAAACAATATTATTTTTTTAACATCGCAATTCCTGCTTCTCCGTTTGTTATAGAGAAAAAATATAAGAAACAAAAATTGTTTACAATTAAAAACTACATTATTTACGCTTAAAATAATTGCGATATTGCGTCTCAGTAAATAATTATTAATTAAATAAATATTAACAGTTTTCGGCAATATCAGACAGCCATGGACGAAACGCGAATGTATTTTGTTTACAACTGTCAATACAATGACATTTGTGAACAAAATACATTCGCGTTTTGTTCATGGCTGTCTGATATTGCTGAAAACTGATAATATTTATTTAATTAATAATTAATTACTGAGACGCAATATCGCAATTATTTTAAGCGTAAATAATGTAGTTTTTAATTGTAAACAATTTTTGTTTCTTATAATTTTTCTCTAAAACTAACGGGGAGGCAGGAATTACGATGTTAAAAAAATAACATTGTTTTTCCTATATTGCATAAACCAAGTATACACCCGGTATATATATAAATATAAAATTGCACATTTTACAAATAAATAAATAACAACTTGAAAATATTTATTATTAAAGTTAAGTTATGGTAGTTAATTTATTAAATAATTGACGTACTCCGATCTTAATAAAAAAATTACTAAAATTTAATTTTTTTTTTTTTAAATTAGAAATATATTTTATAATTTCTTATTATCTCATCAACCATTGGTTAAATAAATGGATGCAATTTTTTTGCTAAAAAATTCGGTTTTATAGAATTAATAAAAACCTGTATACACGTAAAAAAAAAATATTTCTACAAGACACTAGGTCTTATAATAAAAATATGTTTCTTATAGCAGATTTCTTCAATCTAAAAACTCGTATAGTTGAAGGTGCATACTCATGGAAAATAATATTGTACATATATTAAAATAGAAAAAAATATTGTTAAATCGAATGTTTTCGCAATTGTAGCATTTAATAGAATACCGAAACATTTTATAGAATAGAATAATATAATTCAAATAATTTATTACAAACATAATTGACACGATCTTTCCAAACAAACATGTCAAATAATAAACAACTCTCTGAAAGATTTTTAATATTTTAAATATATCAAAATTTGCCACATAACACTTCATCTTATAAGTTCCTTGTGTTTGTTGCGCGACTACAATTAATTTCATTCATCCAATTTATTTAACAAAATAATTGATATGAATATAAACGGTGTATATAATAACAAAATATTTTTTATGTTTATAGTAAATATAGAATTATTATTCGTTCTTTACTCATATGTTCAAATTTTATTTATAATTTTATGCATTGTTCGATTAAAATGAAAATATAAAATATAGAGAATTCATATTTTTCATTTAGTGGTTACAATATAACCTTACCATAAATAATATACAAAAATTCCGGATTTGGAAACCGACATTTCCTTTGATTCTGGTACTGGACGCAAGACGGTACGCAACAAGAATATTGGATCTATAAAAAAATATTATACATTACGAAATTTGCCATAAGATATATACAGGGTATTAATTTCAATAGCTTTTTTATTCATATGCAGTAATAAAATGTTTAACTTATCTTCCTAAATATCAAAAAATATTTATAAAAAAAGCCGTGTACGAAAGCGCCCAATTATCGTCAGTAGCCAAACACGAATCAGTTGAATATCCAAATCAAGTACCAAAAACACAGCCAATGATAAACCAAATTATCCAGTATTCCAAATCCAAATTGAAAATCGCAAAAAGAGGCAGGGCCCAAATATTTTAAAAAAAGTATCACGATCGCAAAACTCAGTTTACACAATAAAGGCAAAATTAAGAATAAAATAATATTTTCTGTTTTGTCTTAATATTTCGTTCTTCAAGATTCTCCAACATGTATATATATTTTCTACCTGATACATTTTTGACATTTTACAACATACAACTTGAAATGTCAATTGTTTTAATCAATTCAGAGAGGACCTGATTAATTTAATTAATTAGTTTAATTAAGCTAGTGACATCTAACGAATACAAAACCATTTAAAAAACTGTCGCCATCTGTCGGATCCGGTACAAAGTTTTCTACGGTTCATGTTCTGCTATTCAAGTGAAAACTCCATATTACCAAATCGCAAAAATAAATTGACAAAACACAATTTGTTTATTTAGTAACAAAAAACTAACTCAATTAAATAAGTACTACTACATCAAAAAAATTTAAATATAAAAAAATGTGAAAAATATTCTAATTGAAAAATGAACAAATGTTTGTCGTTGGTTTTATCCATCACAATAATTTAATAATTTTTATTCAGGACCACAAAATATTTTTATAAAATAAAAAGATATTTTATTTTCCATTCATATAATTTATTACAATTTTTCACTGTAACACAGTACCACGTATTTCTGTAATTGAAAAATAAGAACCATAGATTAACTATATCGCTTAGAAAGGGTATCGAAAACTCAGTCTTATTACGGAAATCATTTATTAATTTTTATAAAAAAAACTCAGTGTTTCGTGCCAACCAGAGCACTTCATCTGGAAATATTTTATCTTAAAAGTTGTAGAAACAGGTTTTGTTACTCTAGTCACATATGTGATTGTACAAATGTTTCTACATCTTTTAAGATACGATTTTCTCCTGATGAAGTGTTCTGGTTAGCACAAAACGTTGAGTATTTTTAATAATAATTAATAAATAATTTTTGTAATAAGACTGAGTTTTCCGATATTCATTTTCCAAACAAAAATGTAAAAATAAAGGCTGGTTTTCATGGCGGTGTCGAAAGCTGTGGAAACAGTGAAATGTAGTAATGTAATTTGATGGATTTGATTTCTGCTTACACTTGAGTTGTTGTGTTATAAAGTACTTTTGAAACATTGAAAGCACTTTAAAGAATAATAAAGAATTTGACATACCAGCGACACTTCACACACAGGAATGAAAATAGAACAGAGACACTTTTAAAGCCACATTTTCGACACCTCACTGAAAACAAGGCTTCAGAGACTATACACATTAAGGTCCGATCTAGGGTCTATAAGCATTCACAATTTACTATTTGCAATTTCAGCTAATTTTTTACAACTTTACAAAAGAGATATACCTACTAAAAATTACTTTCAAATAATGTATTAAACGAGACTGTAAAACAAAGATAATACATTCTTTCGATTTCATTATTTAAGAGTTTAACTTATCAGAATATTTAAAATATTATGTGCATATCATAAATAGGGTGACATCACTTCTCCAGTTTTCAACAATTTGTCACCAGTCTACAAGTTTTGCTATAATTACTCCAGCTGTCTTAATATTTATGAAGACGTACATTGATTTTGTCGAAACGTTGATTATTAATAAATATTTATACAGAACTACAACCTAAAGCCGTTTCATTTTTTTTTACTTATTAGAGAAATATTATATTCAACTATTTGAATCCGAATATCATTTGATATAGATACGTTCCAGAAATTTTTGCGCATGTAATAGGCTGAACAAAACACATATCGTTGTTTTTTATTAGTTCGGAATTTATTATTCGTAAATCTCTCTAAGAATAATAATTTTTAAAAATAATTCTCCATTTGCTGTCATCATTTGTGCCGGAAAAACTTCGCATAATCGAAGATAATACATTTTGTGGTATATCATTATAACAACAAGTTTTCCATATATTATATTTCTGAAATAAATATTCTGTTAAAAAATAAAATAAAAATATAAATATAAACGATACCTTTTCTAAATATTTAACAATATCTTTCCATTCCGTACAGACAAGTTCAGCTTGTATTAATGTAAATCCATTACAAAATCGTAATATATGTTATAGATGTTTGTAAAGCCGTTTATAAATAAAATTTAACATGTATTTTTAATATGCAACTTTAAAAAATTGGTTATATATTTGACATTTGACAAAATGTCATTGAATGTTGATAAAATTCACGTAAGATGTCAGCACAGTGTAGAAATCTCGAAATCTCTAGAGATACTATAATATAAAAATATAATAATATAATTATAATTAAATAATAATAATACAATAATAATTAGAATAATAATAATAAAAATAAAATATATAATTATTATATTATATAGTATCTCTAGAAATCTTATTCCCCTGCTTGTTACCAACTTCAGTACGCATTTCGTTGTCTAGTTAGTTTTCGGTCAAGTTTTATCCATGTTTTATCATGGTTTTATCCATGTTTTAGCATGGTTTTATCCATAGATAAGGAAGTAAAATTTGATTAAAATCGGTTAAATAACGTCATAATAAATTTTTAAAAATTTTAGTAATTTTTTTCTCAGAAAGTTGGCAACACTGTACTTTGTTGTAATTATCTAATTTATATGGATACCAGAAGAATCTTTTGTGAAAATTTGAACAAAATCGGCTAAACAACATGGCCGTAATAAATTTTTAAAAATTTTAGTAATTTTTTTCTCAGAAAGTTGGCAACACTGTATTTTATTAAAATTACTAAATGTATGTGGGCACTAGGGGAATCTTTCCTGAAAATTTGATCAAAATCGGATAAATAATGTAGTCACAATGAATTTTTAAAAAATTTAGTAATTTTTTTCTCGGAAAGTTGGCATCACTGGAAAAAACCAAAACCACATGACCATCTTGGGCATTAGATAAATTTATCCTGAAAATTTCATTAAAATCGGTTGAACCGTCTAGGAGGTGTTGCGATCACAAAATTTTGTTTTACGACCGAGCGAGCGAGCTGACGACGCACATATATACACCCACATAAACCAAGTTCAGATTCGTCATCTAGAGGCTATATGAAGGATTTCTATATACAAATTTTTTTTTTTGAAAATGTTACAGACACCGTATCAAACGCTATACCACTTTTTCCTTGCAGTCAAAGTGGTAAAAACATTATAATAAATTATTGTAATGATACTAAACAAATTTCATTTCTATTACAAATCCCATCCTATAAAACTATATAAACTATATAATACTGGGTATAATACATAGTTGATAATAGCATAATAAATTATATTATACTACATATAATATGAAGATTGTACATATTTTTTACAATAACTTCTTGTTAAAATGTTCAATAAACTTAAATTGTACGTAGTACAATTTCCAAATTGTTGTCACTCGGTTACAAAAAAATATTATACTTACTATTATAATAATTGTACTGCATACAATACATTAATTTTTCTCCGTGCAGTTTTGGTGCCTACGTTGATATATGGTAGTGAATGTTGGGTTTGGTTGCAAAAGCATAAACGGAAAATGACTGCTATGGAAATGAGATTTTTACGGGGGGTATGTGGTGTAAATAGGAGTGATCGGCTACGAAATAGATTAGTGTATGATGAGTGAGAAATTGAATAAAAATGTTGTAGCAAAAGTTGGTATTAGTCAGTTAAGATGGTTCGGATATGTTGAGCGAATATCTAATGAACGTTTGGTTAAAAAGATTTATTTGAATGATTTTGATGGTATACGTTTGCGTGGACGTCCGATAACTAGTTGGAGTGGTATGATTGAGGGAGTGGTTTGCGTGAGCGAAAGTTTCCAAGTAGTAGAAATAAAAGAGCGTATATGAGAATGGAATTATGAATGTGAATGAAGCGAAAGTTGCTTGTGCTGGATAGGAATGTTTGGAGGCGACTGATTTCGGGATGACGAAAAAAGTTTGTGCCACATTCTTTTGGGTACAAGGCGTGATTGTGTATGTATGTATGTATGTATGCATTAACAGAAATATTAAATTCATTTGTTTAATACATTTATATGTCAACTATATTTAATATATGAAAATATAGTAAAGTATTATTTATTTGCTCAACTCAATAAATCAAATTCTATGTCAATACTTATCTGACTTGCAATAGTTTTATTTTAAAGAAATATTTTCGTTAAATAAATTGCGTAATCTTGTTAAATTTTGTCTGTTGGTTTCTACAAACAAAACAACTTTTATAATATATTTATACATGTAAACAGAGAAGTATTATTCTATCACTTTCTAACTCATATTTTTATGTTATGAGCATCTTACGACAATTTCAAAGTGAAATAATGGCAAATCAGAGATGAGCAATCCGTATTGATACAAGTCAGAGTATGTTTTTAACGAAAATTTAGTTGTGAAAAGTGCATATTTTCTGTAGCAGTTAGTGGCAATTTTGCGCGATTTTAATAAAAGTATTTGTGTAAAACTTATAATTTATTAGTGTTTCATGATTATATTTACTAAATATAAGTATATATTTTGTTTATAAGGTGACACAAATATTGTACTGTTATTCTATTTCTAATTAACACAATTAATATTGCGAAATTTTATATAATAAAAATGGATATTGTATATTTCAAAACATTAACGGTGTTTGCGCTCAAAACTTTATTTTATGTTGAACTATATCGCTTAAACCTTTTATTCATACGACGCGTTAGCTATGCGCGTGAAACAGCCGAGCGTTACCGAACCGATGCGGAACAGTGCGAAAAATGCCCGGTTTGTGAGAACGGAAGGTTAAGAAATGGTGGCATATAAGCAATAAGTCACATGTGCCTGTGTAATTTTGTATTTCTTGTGCATCAAACTAATGGTAAAAAGCCATTATACATCTATAATAGTGTGAATGTTATACTGTTAATAAAACTAATTAATTTGGAGCCGTTGCTATTCTTTATTTAACTAAACCAAAGCAAACCTTCGATAGTAGTAATGGTAAAAACCAACCTCATAAAGTTACTCATTCTGCGGCAGATGAAATAAATCTACAAACGGACTATAATTTTAAGTGAAAAAGACTAAAAAATTGAAGATATAATAACTCTGCAATCAAAGGTAAATGATAAATTTGTAATATTAATTTATTTAAAATATACTGATATACCGTGACGGCGGATTATGGGTGGATGGCGGCTGCACTCTCAAATTATGCAATTCAAAATATATATTACGATTAAAAAAACAAAATATGTGTAATTTAAAATCACATTGAGTTGTACGACACATTGAAATTAAATAGATCGTTTGAATGACGAGTTAGAAACATTGCTGTGCATATTTTTGTGATTAACATAATTATATTTTAGTATTCGGAGCCGCTTTATCGGAACATGTTTAATAGAATTATTCTATATAATTTTTGATATTTGAATAAATTTCATCGTGCGTAATGTCGGTCGGTTTAAAGACCACAATTTAATACGTTGTTATCTATAGAGTTTATTTTAAGTTGATTGCGCCATCTTGTGACTATCATAAAGGGGAATGGGGTGTTCAGATCAAGTAATTTTTTTTTAATTTAAGATTTACTGTGTTATAGGTAATTATTGTCATATATAGATTGAAAATCAAATAGTGTATTCTGAAATTGAATCAAATGAACCGGTTGCCTTTTTTCAACAAAACCAGTTGCATTTTAGTTGCACGGTTTCTGAAAATGTGGTGTATTACTTTACATTGACGTTTTGTGAGATTATATCTGGTAATATATTTTAAGATTTTCATTTTTTTTATAGCAAAATAAAAACATTAATACATAATTGTCTAATCTTATAAAAATCTATAAAAAAAAGTAAAGTAAGAAAATTAATATTACGAAAAGTTATTTGAAAATGTAATAGGAAGTCATATATTTAATAATATTCTAAAGTTGAGACATTTTCTCAAAATTTCACAAGTTACTCAGTCATTGAATCGGCTGTTAAGCTATGCATCAATGACTGGCCAGATTAACCATAGACACGTGTTTCGGTCTTTGGTTAATCTGGTTAATTTGGCCAGTCATTGATGCATAGCTTAACAGCCGATTCAATGACTGAGTAACTTGTGAAATTTTGAGAAAATGTCTCAACTTTAGAATATTATTATTATATTAATTTCACCAAGTGACATTCATGAACAATTTTGTTCGATGTTGTTTAGTCACATATTTGGTTAGATAGTTTTGTATGTTACTATATAAATTTTCGATTTATAAATAAATAAATATATCTTTATAATTTATAATTAATTTAAAATAGTTTTACTAGTAAATCTCAGAGCTAACCAATCGGTTCATATGGTTTCATTTCGGAATAAATACATTATAACTGTGACACTTAACTTTTGCATTATTTTTATTTAAATTTACATTATAGCAATTTATTATCTTATTCTTTATATTTATAACATGTGCAAGTTTTAAATATGTCTGCAAAAAACGTAAAACAAATATTTATATTTTGAACATTTCCACGCAAAATTCTCATAAAATGCTAGTATAGAGATGATATTGTTTCATGTTGTGTTTAGGTCGGCATCAAACTGGTTCTAGCAGCATTCAACAATCTCGTCTATGCAGTCGGCGAATGTGACAGCTGGAACCGTTTGAATTCTACATTTCAAGATAAATTCTATGCTGAAGTTTACGATCCAGAGATACAATCATGGGTGGGTTGGGTGGTCGGTTCCAGCTAATGTTTGTGTAGCTGTTATCGGTGATAAATTCTATGCTGATCAGGTAAATTACACAAAATTTCTGTTTATTTAAGAATATTAACATGCTGCAATTTATGATTTATTTCTATGATTCTATAATATCAATGTGGCTGTCCACTTTAATCGAATTTCTTTATTTCAATCGTCTTACATTATACATTGGTCTAAAATAGTAATATATTCTAAATATTGTGTTCGAAAATTATATAGCAGTTGAAATAGATGAGTTTATAAAAAATAGTATAAAGAATACGAAATACGCCAAATCTTTGCCGCCAAATTCGCAATTTTTTATTGTTTTTTTTTTTGGCTTACGGAGGATAAATTTGAAAAATATATGTATTAAATCTACTTTTTAGAGTAAAATATAAATTGGTAAAATAAAATTAGTGGACAGGACTGCTATAAACATTTATCCATTATTTATTTATAATTTACAATTTACACTGATATAAAGTACCTAGAGTTTTTTAACACTTGTGGAAAAATATGTGTTTACCGCGTTTTAATGATAATTTTGATATTATTATTAACAATTATTCAGGACGCTCACAAAGATTGTTTTGGTTATATTTACCCTTCAAAGATATTTTATTAAAACATTAAATAAAAATTTTAAATTTTTAAATTAGAAATTTCAAATAACATTAAAAAGAAAAAGCTATGAAGGATTTATTTTTAAGATAAAAATTATATGCACTTGAACTTGTATAGTGCCCTGTTATCAAGAAATATTGATTTTAGGATGCGAAACATTTATGAATTAAATCTACGTATTTTGAGGATGAGTTGAGTTTATTTGGCGGCACAAGATAAGATCTGCAACTGATCATGAAGATAGAAATATGAAATGTTAGGAGTTCAGCAACCGTACGAATTCTGCGTTCAGCTTTCAATGGAAATCGAATTAATTGAAAAAGGTAAATTATTTCATTTCATTAAATATAATGAAATCTAGATGTATTAATAATAATTTGTTGAATTACATTATCGGTTGAATAAAACACAAGTCCGTGAAATATTTAAAAGAATCTTGAATGAAATGCATGTACAGGGTATTTAATTTTCAATAAAATCATACATAATCTACATTATTCTAGTTAGCTAAGATCCATATAGCTTTTTGTTTTTCAACTTACGATGAAAAATAAATTGGGCCAAGTAAATATTTACCCTAATACGAGTCTCTGATCGTATAATTTTGAGCATTTTTAAACACAGAAAATTTAAACTGTGCATTCTTCTAACAAGTTTTTTATTATTCCCAGGGGTTCTTGTTGGAACAAACTTAATATCTTTAATAGTTTTTTTTACAAATCAGTCGCTAAAACTAAAAATTGGTTGATTTTTATTTTCGATTATAATTTTTTTATTTATGAAAATTGAAAAAAAAAAGTTTTTGTAAATATTGCAATGGCGATTTTATTATAACAATTAATTTATTTTACTTGTAGTTTTAGAGATATAATACAAGCATAGGAATAGTATATAAGCTTTTAAAAAAAATGTAATTAACAAAAATATAGTTGGCTGAGGTAATAAATTGCTTTCAAAATTCATATTATATTAAAAAGAAAAAACATCTGAAATTATGTTTTCCAGATTAAGTTAAACTGTTATAACATAGTAAAAAAATCTTTCAGAACACATTTTATTGAATTAAAACTGGTTAAAACAGGTTAAAGTTCTGTATAAATATTTATTTAGAATCGACGTTTCGATAAACTCAACGGCGATCATCATTAGGATAAAAAATACTGATGACGAGCGTTGAGTAAACAAAAAAAATAATAAATAATTATACAGAACTTCAACTAAAGCAGTTTTATTTTAATTAAAATGTTACGATTTTTTAAAGATACATACTTACCTAAGTACAGTAAGATTATTAATATATTATTAATATGTAATTAATTAATTGTATTAACAAATTAATAATTTATTTATATATTATACAATTATTCAACATAATATGAAGGTTGATATTAATTTGTAATATACTTATTTCATCACTTTGACAAAAAATTGAGAAAGTATTTTGAACGAAATTTTGTTATCATAGGCTACTATATTTTTATTTTATTATACTATAACCTGATCAGTACTGATAGATTTTTTTTTGTAATTAGATATATAATTTTAAATTAGACGAAATAGTTTAAACGAACGATATAATAAGAGTATTTTTTTAAGAAATTATTTAAATGCCATGATATGTTCTTCTTTATACATACATCTCTAGATATAATATCCTTTTTACCACTTTGACTACAAGGAAAAAGTGGTATATCGTTTGGTACGGTGTCTGTAACATTTTCAAAAAACAAAAAAAAATTGTATAGAAATCCTTCATATAGCCTCTAGATGACGAATCTGAACTTAGTTTATGTGGGTGTATGGATGTACATCGCCAGCTCACTCGCTCGCTCGGTCGTAAGTCAAAATTTTGTGGCCGCAACACCTCCTAGACGGTTTAACCGATTTTAATGAAATTTTCAGGACAAATTTGTCTAGTACCCAAGATGGTCATGTGGTTTTATTTTTTTCCAATGATGCCAACTTTCTGAGAAAAAAATTACTAAAGTTTATAAAAATTTATATTGGCTACGTTATTTATTCGATTTTGATCAAATTTTCAGAAAAGTTTCTCCTAGGGGCATTATTTATTTCAATGTTATTCCGAAATTCACAATCCGAACATTTACAATATCGTTCGTTTTCTGTTAATAAAATTTCGATTATAACTGATTAGATTTATTTAATAATTTTATTAAGTGAGTTTGCGAAATTTGCTACTTACAAAATCATGTTTGTCTAATAAAAATTAGAGAAACGTGAATGAAATAATATTTTGAATATTATGATACATAATTAAATAATTGACATATTTGCACGCATATTTAATATAATAATAATTTTGTTACAGTGAAATTTTGACCCAAATGAGTAGCTGTAACTTTCTTGGTTCTGATTGGAGTAAAAGGATCTTTGGAGTTAGCGGTAAGGATAAAAGTTAAAAATATAGAATTTATAGTAATTCGTAGATTTTGATTTACTGAAAATTAGTTTCTTTTTTTTTCCAGGGCACCGGTGACTTTGCCCACCTAGATTCAGGATTCATACCACTGTGGGGGCGTAAAGTTGCGTGAACTTGTGTTTTCTGTTTGTGTCGCGTCGTTTGAAATAAACTGTATTTTTCCTCCATAAACTTTTGTCAATATGGTGTGTGATCAGTGATTCGCGATATTATGAAAGAGACATTAAATCTTCAGGGACGAAAACTTCGTGAGAATTGCAGTGAAGACTTCTTTCCTTCCGGTGAGTTTTTGAACAAATTTCTTTTTATTTAATTTCGTATATCATAGTGTTTTATTTAGTATGTAGTATTTACGCGTGAGATTTATAATTTGATGACTACGCACGACTTTGAAATATAATTTATACCTCTCGGTCCCGTTCGTGTTTCTCTGTTTACGCGAGATTTAAATTCGAGAAATAAAATCTCTCAACGTGTTTTTATTACGATCATTTTTACCGTCATTAATTAGTCGATGGTGACCCGCTGATTTTTAATAAATATACCGTGTGTTGACTTGGACCGTCGTACATAGGGATTTAGCATGTAAAATCAGAAATGTGCGATTTCCTGCTTTCCAAATTATTTTACAAAAAAAACCTTATGATAAATGTTTTAGGGCATACTTTTCTGCAAGGTAAATCAATTACTAAAATTTTATACTTGGAACCTTTCTAACGTCAAGAATTAGGTCTAAAGTTGTTAAGAAATTGACTGGAAAATGGCAGTAGCCGTGAAATACGAGCGTATAGCATTTAGCATTTGTTTTATTTATGTTCCAATTTCACGGCTAATGCCATTTAAGGCTAATTCCTGATGTTGGGATGGTTTTAAATTAAAAATTTTGTTGATTGATTTACATGTAAAAAAGTGTTTCCTAAAACATTTATCCGAAAATTTTTTTTGTAAAATAATTTGGGAAGCAGGAAATCGCACATGTCTGATTTTACATGCTAAATTCCTATGTACGACGGTCCAAGTCAACACACAGTATATATTTAAGCATAGAATATTTACGTATATTGTATGTGAAATGCCACTTTCTTATGACATAGACAATATACCGGGTGTTCGTTCGTCAAGTTCGTATGGGTGTTTAACATGTAATTTCGATAAATTGCGATATACTACTTTCTTGAGTTAAATTCGAAGAAATACTTAAAATACTTTTTGATAGGGCATAAAAAGTTCTATAATTTGGTTTTAGTTTAAATTTGCTAGCATGCGCCGTTTGGGCGCTAAATTTTTTTTAGATTTTTTGGTTTTTATTTTTTATCTCAAAAACTATGAGGTGTAGGAAAATAAGCATGATATGGAAAAATGCGGAATAATGAGTACTATAATTGAGTGTAAAAACCCTTATTCTAGGATGCGTAGTTTAGTAAAAAAAAATTAAATACTTAATTTTTCAAAATCTCTAATTGATTTTTAGAATTTTTAATAATTTTCCTGCCAAACCAGCATGAGGTAGAGAAAAAAGTTACTTAGCTATTATGTAGCTCATTTTTTCTCTATTTTACTGAATTTTTTCAAATTTTTTACAGCAAATTTTGAAAAAAGTCTTATTTTGAAAAAATCGCAAGGATATATATACCTACCCCCCTTGAGAGATTTTCAAACGATACATCGTAGAATAATGGTTTCTTTACTCAATTATTGTACTCATTATTCCGCATTTTTCCATGTCACGCTTATTTTTTTACACCTCATAGTTTTTGAGAAAAAAAATAAAAACCAAAAAATCTAAAATAAATTCTTGCGCCCAAACGGCACATGCTAGCAAATTAAAACTAAAACCAAATAATAGAACCTTTTATGCCCTATCGAAAAGTATTCTAAATATTTCTTCGAAATCGAAATTACATGTTAAACGCCCATACGAACTTAACGAACACTCGGTGTATATATATATATATATATATATATATATATATATATACATATATATATATATATATATATATATATATATATATATATTTAAGCGGAGAATATTTACGTATGTTATATGTAAAATGCCACTTTCTCGTGACAGACAATATTATTGTCTTGTTGTGTGATGTATTATATAATTTGAAAAATTGGTTGTTTTTTTTTTAGTTTTTTAAAAACTGATTTATCTCAATAAATATATATTATATGAACACAATTTTTGGTATATATTTATTATAGAAATAATTAGTAAAATAATTGACAAAGAAATTCGATTATATTATAATATTTTAGAAGCTTTTTTTTTGTATATTTCAACGCAAATTTCATTAATTTCTATAGATTTTTATAGATAGATTTTCTTTTTATTTTAGAAATATCGAAATGAACAATATCAAATTACAAATAAGCTATTTCTAATTTCGGTTTTTATATTCAATAAAATTTAATTGTAATTTTAATTACAAACATATTTTTCTACTTTGATCGAGGAAAATTTTCTCACGATTTTATATCTGGCATAACCACTTAATATCATTTTTGATTTTAAAAATATTAATTTTTCGATTATTCATTATAATTATACTTTTATGTGCGTAATTTTTTTTTAAGTAAAGGATTTTTTTATGCATATAGATTTCATTTCTCGTATTTAGATTATTTATTATTTTATGTTATTCAAAATTTTTAAATTTTATACAAATTTAATCTTTTTTTTTTTGATGGAAACGAAAATTATAATTTTTTTAAGTACTGTTTTAAAATTCCTTTCGTTTTGATCGTGAAATTGAAAGGAGAGTACCTAAATGATGGTTGTAAGGTTTTGGGTGCTTTGGGAACTTTTGCTAGAAATGAAAATGTTTCCAAAGAAGCCCGTTTGAGTATATACAATGCAGTTTTGGTGCCCAGGTTGATGTATGGTAGTGAATGTTGGGTTTGGTTGCAAAAGCATAAACGGAAAATGACTGCTGTGGAATTGAGATTTTTACGTGGGATAGCTGGGTGTAACTATAGAAGAGATTGGGTACGAAATAGATTAGTGTATGATGAGGGTGAAATTGAAGAAAATGTTGTAGCAAAATTTGGTGTTTATTCAGTTAAGATGGTTCGGACATGTTGAGCGAATGTCTAATGAACATTTGGTTAAAAAGATTTATTTGAATGATTTTGATGGTATACGTTTGCGTGGACGTCCGATGAGTAGTTGGAGTGGTATGATTGAGAGTGTTTTGCTTGAGCGAAAGAATAAATGAGAGAAATTATGAATGTGGATGCAGCAAAAATTGCTTGTTTGGATAGGAATGTTTGGAGGCGACTGATTTCGGGATGATGAAAAAAGTTTGTACCACACCATTTTGGGTACATGCCGTGATTGTGTATGTATGTATGTATGTATAATATAAAAATTCAATCATTTACATCAAATAACATTAGATAAATTTACATAAATTTTATCTTTGGAATAATTTTAAAATTAGTTAATGTAATTTTGTTAATTACATATATAATTTTTACTTATTTTAAGAATAATTTAAGTAGAAATACTGATGGATTAGGATAATTATTATTTATTAAATTATTGAACTCGTATAGATCTTTCGGACGGATAATATTCACAATATGGTAATAAATTGTTTTCTAGATGTTTAGAAAAAAAACTGTTATTTCAGATCAGTATCATGTTAATAAAGTACAAAACATTTTCTCTTAATATTAATAATAAATTATATTAATATAAAAACAGTTATCTCAGTGCCTTTACGTTATTCTTTTCTTATAAAATTCTATTGCTTCTCTTATTAATCTGTTGCTAATATTGATTGGTCTAGCAATGAAGATACTCTAAGCCATGTACATCAGTAATAGCAGATTTATTATTATTTTATGTTAAATGACGTTATTTATTATTTTCTTTCATTACGACTTTTATATAGCGACTGTGAAAATTTTTCACAGTCAATATCATAAAATAAAAAACCAGCCAATTATAATTTTATTTTCGTCTTCGAATTTATACGTTCCTAAACCCAGCGCACAATAATACAAGATTAAAAGTATATGGGTAAACCCATATATAGACCACTTCTGTATTTTAATATTGTAATTTATGTGGGCACTAGGAGAAACTTTTTTGATAATTTGATCAAAATCGAATAAATAATGTAGCCACAATGAATTTTTAAAAAAATTTGTGATTTTTTTCTCGACAAGTTGGCAACACTGTATTTTGTTAAAGTTGCATAATTTATTTAGGTACTAGGAGAAACTTTTATAAAAATTTGATTAAAATCGGTTAAATAAAATGGTTATAATGAACTTTTAAAAATTTTAGTAATTTTTTTCTCGGAAAGTTGGCAACACTGTATTTTGTTAAAATTACATAAATTATATGAATACTAGGAGAATCTTTTGTGAAAATTTGAGTAAAATCGGATAAATCGGCCATAATAAAATTTTTAAAATTTTAGTAATTTTTTTCTCGGAAAGTTGGCAACACTGGATATTAATAAAATTATTTAATTAATGGGAGCATTAGGAAAATCTTTTCTGAAAATTTGATCAAAATCGGATAAATAACGTAGCGAATATGAATTTTTAAAAACTATAGTAATTTTTTTCTCGGAAAGTTGGCATTACTGAAAAAAATCAAAACCACATGACCCTATCTTGGGCACTAGACAAATTTATCCTGAAAATTTCATTAAAATCGGTTGAACCGTCTAGGAGGAATTGCGGCCACAAAATTTTGACTTACGGCCGAGCGAGCGAGCGAGCTGACGACGCACATCCATACACCCACATAAACTAAGTTCAGATTCGTCATCTAGAGGCTATATGAAGGATTTCTATACATTTTTTTTTTAAATGTTACAGACACCGGTATACCACTTTTTCCTTGCTGTCAAAGTGGTAACAAAGTAAAATCATGATAAAATCTTAGTAAAATCGAGGTAATGTCCTAATAAAATCCTTAAAATTATAGCTAAAATCCGTAAAATCATTAATAGTTCATAAATATTTAGTTAATATTTACTTAAATATTTTTTGAAGAATTAAAGAACCCCTTAAATAATTTGTATACGATCTATAATTAATTAAAACTTGAATAAAATTTTCTTACAATCTTAAAAAATTCACATAAAAGCTAGTAAAATCAAGAGAAAAATCAAGGTAAAATCTTTACAATCTTACTTAAAATCCATACAATCGCGCTTAAAATCATACAAAAACAGTGTCACTTAAAATTATGTGAAATCCTTACAATCTCGCTTAAAATCTTGTAAAATCCTTACAATTTCGCTTAAAATAATGTAAAATTCTTACAATCTCGCTTAAAATCATATAAAAAATTTACAATTTTACTCAAAGTTATATAAAATCCTTACAATTATACTTAAAAATCATTTAAAATCTTTACAATCACTTAAAATTCTTACAATTTCACTTAAAAACATATAAAATCTTTAAAATTGCGCTTAAAGTCATCTAAAATCTTTGCAATTTCACTTAAAATCAAGTAAAATCTTTACAATCATACTTAAAATCCATAAAATCAACAAAAAATCCTTACAATCTCGCTCCAAATCATGTAAAATCCTTACAATTTCACTTAGAATCATGTAAAATTTTTACAATCATCCTTAAAATTCATGTAATCAACGAGAAATCACTTAAAATCATGTAAAATCTCGCATAAAATTATAAAACAGCCTTACAATTTCAATCAAAATCCTTACAATCTTACTTAAAATCGTGGTGGAATCCTAGGATTGTACAATCCGATGTAGAAAATCTAAGGCAATGGTTTCCTTCTGGACACAAGCATATGCTTCTGTGGCTAATTTTATGTTTGTTGATGCGAGCAAAATACACGGTATTAATTTCATTCTGTACTCTTAATCAACATTATTATTATTATTATTATATGTAGTAATAACAAAGATTATTGTACATTATAATAAAATATGTGTTACTAGTTATATACAAGTCATAGAATAATATTTCCAATGTCCAATTATAATTTTCCATCTTCAGCAACAGCAGCACATTAGTGGAAAAACTTTCAGTAGATATTGTCTAGGTAACACGCCATTTTAGATTATTTAAAAAAATTTACAAGTATTATCATCATTTATAATAAGTAAGAAAACGACTTTTTCACTAACAATTTCTTTCGGACAAAAATTTATTATTCTAAAACTTTTATTACTCGTATATGCGCATATTTTTCGGATAAAACTCAGACGTAATTCAACAATATTGCAAATAATCAAATCAACCAATAGAATTAACAAAAATAAATCTTAAACTAATAAAGATTACAATCTAAAATTACAAATCATAATTGCCGCTTAATATAACCTTGACAGAGGTAAAACCTAGATATGTTAGGCAGTGCCGTCCGTAAAACATTTACCATAAATTTTCTATCATTTACAGCTAAAACTACACCATGTATGTACTATAATTGTACGGTAACTATTAGTATCAAGGTTTGCTAGCGTAAATAATTATAATATTTTAATAAAACTGAACGATAAATAGTACTATAATTTTAACGGCAATAAATGGATAATGTTACGTCAGTGGATATTTTATCCAAGCGTAACTCAAACTAAGACGCATGCGTAGATCGACTACAGGTTGAGAATTAATAATGGCCGCACGGGAATATTTTGTTTTGAGTGTTTTAAATACGTAGTTATCCCGGATTGATTTCGTATCGTGTTTATTTTGTATCTAATAAGTGTTTCGGACTGTGTTTTGTTTTCAAGTTGAAACTGATTTGCATGAATTTGACATTAGAGTATAAAAATATTACTAGATGAAGCCAAGACTGTGCTAAACTTTGTTTGCGATAGTGTTTGTTCTTGCCATAGCCATATTGAAATATGACTTGCAATTTTCATATTTGTTTGTGTAAGTGCTAGGTGACTTGGTGTTTAAAAGTCTGTATTTATTTGTGGTTTAATTGTTTGAAAAACTTATTTCAACCGAAATCTTTCTAAGCAACCGACAGGGAAAGAACGTTACAATTTGGTTATGCGTGTTAGTGCAACGCGATATGTAATAATAATAATAATAACAAAGAAAATAATACAATACAGTGATATAAATTATAGTGAAAAAACATATTTCAAGATTTCATATTCAACTTTCTATTTAATTTTACCGGAGGGATATTTGCAACATAGCTTGTCTACAATATTACCATATTTCTATACTGTAAATGGTACGTAATAATTTGTTTGTTTGTTTTTGTTTTCTTCAAGCGTATCAAAATATTGATATTTGCATCCTAATATTAAATTTATTTTCGAAATTGAATTATAATTATAATTAAACTTAACATTTTCGATTTAAAATTGGTGAAAAAACAATAAAAAGATATAATTTGAAATTTCTAGAAAACCTACACAATATGGTCGGCGTGTTCAAAGCTGTGTGTTTATTTCTTAACACACTAATACTAAATGTATTTAGAGTACTAATTTCAATCTATTAATGCAATTATATGATCAGCTTTATTAACTGAAAGGTAAATTTTTTCAATACATAAATATAGTGAAACCTCGATGTATTGACCATTTGTTGACTAACGATTTTGTTTTAATGAAATAAAAATCTGAAATATTTTTAAAAATATTGAATGGAATGAATTGTATAAAATTGTTTATACCGGATTTGTTTATATCTCGAATATTTGGATGATATTTTATGAACTAATAATATTAGGAAAAAGTTCTAATTAAAGTTATTAAGTATTACGTGTTCTATATTATAGTTTAGATACATACACATTTACGCCATTTATCCAAAAGGGTGTGGCACAAACCCCTTATTATCCCGAAACTAGTTTTCTCCAAACATTCCTATTGAGATAACTAACTTTTGCTTTAAAATGTATATTTCTGTTAAGGCCTTTTTAGTACACATTTTTTCTTTTAAATAGTAACAATTATTTTTACAATTTCCAAAGGACAATAATTTTCTGAATTCGTCTGGGAATAATTTTCATAATTTAACATGACACTTATTGAAATAAATATTTTCTTATAAGAATAAGATACAATTTTTATAGACTTATGTTAATTAAATTAAGTTTTTGTTTTATATCATAATAAAATATTTTTTATTTAAATAAATTTTATGACAAAATATGAAAATTACATATTATTGAATTCAGAAAATGACTGTCTTTTTGAAACTGTAAAAATAATTATATGTTCCAATGTAACTATGAATTTGAAAAACAAAAATGTATATTAAAAGTGCCTTAAAATCTTTATTTTGTATATTATAGTTGGAATACGTAAATAGCTTTTGTTTGAAGTTTTTTTTTTTAATATTTTTTGTTTTTAAAATATAATACAATTAAACTTGTATAATCTAAAAACCGTGTAGCTTTTTGTGCCCTAACTTACGAAGATGATAATTTTCAAAAACTATAAATAGCTTGCTTTTTATTGTACGTTATAATTTTTATTTATAAAATAGGGGGAAAAGTAATTTGTATATGTTTTAGATATTTTAAAGAAGAATTTAATGATTAGTTACATTACTTGTAGTTTCAGAGGTATAACACAAACTTATGTTTATATTTATGTTAAATATAACGTTAAAAAATCCATCTACTACAGATTTTACTAAGGCCGAAATTTTCAACTGAACGTCACTCCAGTTTACACACACACACACTATGAAATAACTGCAAAATTTAGGCCTGTGCACCTAAATTCTGCGTGTATGGGGCGAGGGGCCTTAGCATTAAAGAAATTATTGCAAAAATATATACTTAATTATCAAAAGTATAATATATTATGATAAGGAATTACTATCAAAATACATCTATTTTTAAAAAAGTAATAATTTTTAAAAATATATTTATCAAATCAAGTTGAAAGTACTAAGTTATAGAAAAATATAAAATTATAAAGATTATGTGAATTAAATTATGCAACATTAAATGAAGGTTAACATTTTTAATGTACATTTTTTTTTTATATACATAATTAACAATAATATAATAAAGTTATGCTAAAGAATTGCTATCAAAATATATCTACTTTTAAAAATAGAATTAATTTTTAAAAATATATGTAGCAATTCAAGTTAAAAAATATTAAGTTATAGAAAAATATAAAATTATAAAGATTACGTAAATTAAATTATGCAACATTGTAGATGATGATTGATATTTTTTTTAACTTTAATGTGATAAATAAGTGTGTATGATACATTTTTATACGTTTTTGAAGGTGTTTTGATTGAAATTTGGTTGGCATTAGTATATTTTTTGCAATAACTTTATCACTCTATATAATAAAGTCAACAAATTGTATATTTTTGAAAAGCCTATAAATTTTTCTTTATATTAAAATGAAACAGCGTTAGGTTATAGTTCTGATTAATATTTACCATATTTAATGTATACCGTATTTAATATATACGGTATTTATATTTCATGTTTCGACGAATTCAACGTACATCTTTATCTGGAATAAATGATACAAATGACATTTACAGTAAATATTATTTGTGTTACTTGTATTGTTGAGTTCGTCAAAACGTCCATTATTAATAAATATTAATACAGAACTATAACTAAAAGTTGTTTTATTTTAATATAATGAGTTCTGAAAGATTTTTTTTCTTTATATTTTTAATTTCATATAATGTATTGTATTTATTTAAAAAGTGTCACCTTAAAATGTTTGGTAAGCAAATGGAATGACTAAAAATCGCTGAAACACGTCAGCTTTTATTTTTTATTAATGTATCCATCTCTTATGCCCCCTCAGCTACCAATTTTTAAAACCCAAATGGCACTAACCACTTTGTGATACATTATTTAAGGGCATTTCAAGGCAAACAAAAGGCTATATTCAGACAGGTGGTGGGAATACAAAAAAGGATAATTTTACATTCGATTTATTCGTTTAATACTACATATTTATGGTAACTAATTATTAGAAAAATTTGCTAAGTTATCTACAATTAATAATTTAATAACAATTTTTATATTCAGACAGAATTAGCATATGAAAATAATTAATCAAATAGTTAATTGTCAATATTTTCTTTGTTTATTATTATTTTGATTTCCAAAAAATATATGTGTTGTTAATTATAATAAAGATTAATCATATTTTTTTTTTCAAATAAAAAACATGTGTGAGATAAGAGAAAATCGCATTTTTCAAGGAAAATGATGAAAATTATTTTTTTTACAAATAAACTGCCCATAAATAAATTCTGAAATTAATACATAAGTACTATAATAACAATTAACAACATATATATTTTTTGGAAATCAAAATAATAATAAACAAACAAAATATTGACAATTATATATTTGATTAATTTTTTTATATGCTAATTCTGTCTGAATCTAAAAATTGTTATTAAATTATTAATTGTACATAAATTAGCTACTTTTTCTAATAATTAGCTACCATAAATATGTAGTATTAAACGAATAAATCGAATGTAAAATTATTCATTTTTGTATTCCCACCACCTGTCTGAATATAGCCTTTTGTTTGCCTTGAAATAGCCTAAAATATAATTTTATTCCAAATTCAGTACCGTTTGAAATTTTAAAGTTTCTGATGTTTTACGGTAGTTATAAAAAAATTAATTTTAAGTTATAGTAATAACCGGCGTGAAAACGGCAACACCGAAATAGCAACACTTTCTTATATCGGCCATTTCTGTTAAAATAGTAAAATTGCAATAACTTCTACAAATTTACTTGTAGGGTCCCAATTTTTTGTACACACACAGACAAATATATTATAAACAATGTGCAATAATCAAATATAAGTGATATAATTTGTGGGGGCGACAATATGCCATAAACTTATAAATACTTATAAAATAGGCTGATTGATTTACTAAAATATGTTTAAACAATAGCAAACTAAGTTATCGGTTCCAAATTTTGGTACACACATAACCAAATATATAATAAACAAATTTTAACAACTAAATGGTTACAAGCTTCATGCGGGTGGCAATACGCTATAAATTTACATAGACTTGTAAAATTAGTTGACTAGTTCAGATATATTATGCATGGTAACAAAAATAATTCAGAACCCATATTAAAATAAAACTACTTTGGATTATAGTTCTGTATTAATATTTATTAATAATCGACGTTTCGACGAACATAACGTATGTCTACATCAATTTTCCTGATGAAGACATACTTCGAGTTCATCGAAACGGCGTTTATTAATAAATATTAATATTGAACTATAACCTAAAACCATTTTATGTAGTTTCATAAACTATTTAATTTTATTAAAATATAACGTTTTGCTAAAACCGGTTATAAATAGATTTTTGACATCGGCATTAAATTTTAACATTTATTTATGAAAGCAAGCATTAGATATTTTTATAGCTGTGATGTATTTAAGGATTGCGTACGTTTTCAAAATGTATAATAACGTAGAGGACTATACCTTTGAGACATTCAATTATTTGAATATTGTTTAACACTTGCTTTAACACATTCAATACAATATATTTAAAACTTCATACAAACATGTAATTTTTTCTTTTAAAATTATATTGAGTTGTACAACATATTGAAATAGATCATTTCGTCATTGTAGTATTCGGGCCGCCTTATCGGAACATGTCTAATAGAATTATTCTGTATAATTTCTGATATTTAAATAAATTTTATAGCGAGTAATGTTTGTATATTACTATAGAGATTTAAATAAAACTGTTTAGAATGGCGATGTTATCGATAAAGCTTATTTAAAATATCTGGTGACGATTATGTGCGGTGTTCAGGCCTAGTGAACAAGTCAGTTTTTTTCAATTTAAGATTTAATTGCTGTATTATAGGTACCTAATTATTGGTATATATACATTGAAAATCAAGTAGTGTATTCTGAAATTGAACCAAATGAATGAACTGGTTGGCTTTTTTCAGCAAAACCAGTTGCATTTCAGTTACATGGTTTCTGAAACTTGGCTTATTACTTTAACTGTTTACCTGGTTTTTTAAATTGCAAATTTAAGTTTGATACTTTAACATATAAGTTTTGTGAGATTATATCTGGTAATATATTTTACGTTTTTCATTTTTTTTAACAAACACAAATACTATTAATAAATAAATATATAATCTTATTAAAATCGATATTAGTTTAAATTCTATAAAAAAAAATATAATATTTCTAGTAGTTATTTAAAAATGTAATAGAAAGTTATATATTCGGTTAGATAGTTTTGTATATTACTATATAAATTATAGATGTATAAATAAAAAAAATTTATCTTTATTATTTAATCATCAAGGTCAACATATTTCAAAAACAAACCATGTTTCAGTTTTATCTAGCAAACATCAGAGCTATCAAATCGGTTCATTTGGTTTTATTTTGGAATGAATACATTACAACTATAACGTGAAACTTTGAATCATTTATATTTAAATTTTCATTAAAGCAATTTATTACCGTATTCTTTATATTTATAGTATGCGCAAATATGTCTGTAAAAGACGTAAAACAAATACTTTTATTTTGAACATTTCCACGCAAAATTCACAGAAAATGCTAGTATAGATAGAGATTATATTGTTTTATATTGTGTTTAGGTCGGCATCAAACTGGTTCTAGCAGCATTCAACAATCTCGTCTATGCAGTCGGCGAATGTGACAGCTGGAACTGTTTGAATTCTACATTTCAAGATAAATTTTATGCTGAAGTTTACGATCCAGAGATACAATCATGGGTGGGTGGTCGGTTCCAGTGTGACCTTACCAAGAGCTAATGTTTGTGTAGCTGTTATTGGTGATCGACTCTTATGCTGTTCAGGTAAATTACACAAAATTTCTGTTTATTTAAGAATATTAACATGCTGCAATTTCTCATTTATTTCTATGATTCTTTATCAATGTGGCTGTCCGCTCTAATCGAATTTCTTTATTTGAATCGTCTTACATTATACATTGGTCTAAAATAGTAATATGTTCTAAATATTGTGTTCTAAAATTATATAGCAGTTGAAATAGATGAGTTTATAAAAAAGTATAAAGAATACGAAATACGCCGAATCTTTGCCGCCAAATTAGCAATTTTTTATAATTTTTTTTGGGCTTACGGAGGATAAATTTGAAAAATATATGTATTAAATCCACTTTTTAGAGTAAAATATAAATTGGTAAAATAAAATTAGTGGACAGGGCTGCTATAAACATTTATCTATTATTTATTTATAATTTACAATTTACACGGATATAAAGTACCTATAGTTTTTTAACACTTGTGGAAAAATATGTGCTTACCGCGTCGTTTAATGATAATTTTGATATTATTATTAACAATTATTCAGGACGCTCACAAAGATTGTTTTGGTTATATTTACCCTTCAAAGATATTTTGAACAATGAAGTTGTATAAAAAAAGTGTGTGCGATACGTAATTTTTTTTTAAATCAAAAAAGATCAAATAAGCAATGTAAAAAAGTTACTTTGTTGATTTTGGTTTTTTGAAATTATTATAGATAAGCGCAAATTAAGCTTACACTAGTAACATGTGTGTCAATTGTTTTTTGATACGATTTAATAAAATTTTATAATTTTTCATATTTTTGTGATGTTTTTCTAAGTATTCATATTGGCATTTGTGCAGATACGTATTCACGATTATGCAAAATTTTAAATCTTCAACGTAATATGATATGTTATCTTTTTCAATAATAATTTCTCTGTTAGAAAGTATTTCGTTTAAATACTTTGGTATGACAGTTGGTTCTGCGATGGCCAGAACGGATTAAAAAAAAAACAGTATTTAAATAAAAGAATTTATATGAAAGTTTACAATTTTATTTTATATACATAGGTATGGCAAACATTCTGCAAGAGAAACCTAAAATTCAGAAATAAAATTAAAAATTTAATTTAATCTAACGACAATGGTAAGACAAATGCTCGCGCCAGATTCTAAGTTCGCAATAACAAATAATAGAAAAACATACATAGCATACAAACATTTGTAAGTAAACTGTAAGATTAAAAATAATATTGAATTTTCTTGTAACTATAAATACTTGAACAATAATTTTTTTATCATCATAACTAAACGAGTTAGATTGACTATATATTATGGCGTTGATACATTGTTTCTATGTTCCAAATTGTAGCACATTGTGTTATTACATTGTTTTTTTATATTTATGTAATTCGCATAATCAGTATATGTACATATATCGTAACTCATATAAATAAATATATATATATATATATATATATATACTAGCGTTCCCGTCGCGCGTTGCTGCGAAACTGCGCAAAAATTCAGTATTTGAAAGATAACTTTCTTGTCGCGCATTGCTGCGCAACTGCAGCTTTCCCATTGTGCGTTGCTGCGCAACTACGCTGTCATTTGACATTTGCAGGTTAGCATTAAACATAATTTTTCAAATTTTTGAGAACCAAGATAAAATCGTAGAAAGATGAAACTTGCCTATTCTCAAATAGGGAATGAACCAATTAAAATGACATCACTCCCATCAAAATCGGTTCTGGGGTTTAGGAGGAGATGCTGCAGAAACATACATACATACATACATACATACATACAAACATTTGTCAATTAGAGGTATATGGGTATATGGGTATATGTATATGGGTAAACCCATATATAGACCACTTTGATATTATCACATAAATGATAAGAAATAAGAATAAAAAAAATTTTTACCGAAAGTTGGCAACATTGTATTTTGCTAATATATAATATAATAGGCGCTAAGGGTATCTTCTGTAAAAATTTCATTAAAATCGGATAAATAATGCGGGCATAACAAATTTTTAGAAAATTATTAATTTTTTTTCCGAAAGTTGGCAACATCGTATTTTAATAAAATTATAATTTATGTGGGCACTAGAAAAAACTTTTTTGAAAATTTGATTAAAATCGGATAAATAATGTAGCCACAATAAATTTTTAATATTTTAGTAATTTTTTTCTTAATAAGTTGGCAACACTGTATTTTATTAAAATTGCATAATTTATGCGGGCACCAGGAGAATCTTTAGTGAAAATTTGATTAAAATTGGTTAAATAACGTGGTCATAATAAATTTAAAAAAATTTTAGTAATTTTTTTCTCAGAAAGTTGGCAGCACTGTACTTTGTTGAAATTATCTAATTTATATGGATACCAGAAGAATCTTTTGTGAAAATTTGAACAAAATCGGTTAAACAACATGGTCGTAATAAATTTTTAAAAATTTTAGTAATTTTTTTCTCGGAAAGTTGGCAACACTGCGGTCTGAAAATTGAACTTAATTTTTTATTTGGTATGAACTATCCAATTGCCAAGTTTCAGCTTTCTACGAGCTTTCCTTCATACTTATAATTAACTCGTATTTATTGTATTTTTCGGACACGGCCTGCCAGCCAGCCAGCCAGCCGTATTGACGATTTTATAAGCTAGTCTTTTCGACTAGCTAAAAAAACACTTGACACACAAAAGTAGGTGTTGTGTCACTTATTACTAAATTTCATTTTCCTATTTGAAGAGAATACAAATCAATACGTGAAAAATGTGAGTGTTACCGTTTCATGCTTAATTTATCAAACTTCAAATCAAGCATTGAAGGCTTTCGGCTTTAAATTCTCTTCCGCTTTACTAAACCCTTAAACGTGCACTAGTATTTAGCGAAAGGCTTTGCAAATTGACCAATGACTCTATAATTGTATGCGGAATTAAATATTTTCACTATATTTTTTTTATTAGTTTACGATGAAGGTTATTATAGGTTTTAAAATTTTATATTCAACAAAAACTTAAGGTGTAACAGTTTACCACTTATGTGGTAAAAAAAAACGATAAAATTTGTTTATTTAAAATAAAACTTATTAATATTTATTATTAATCGACGTTTCGACGAAAGCAACGTCTGTCTTAATCAGAAAATCTGATACAAATGATATTATAATAAACAGAACATGGAAACAAGTTATTAGAAATAACAAATAAGTAATTAGATCATAAAATTTTATAAATTATTAATTAATAGAAGCTAAATTTTATTTAAATCAGTTACTAGTTACACTGATTGATGTTAGTTTTTTACTTAAAAGTGGTATAGCGTTTGGTACGGTGTCTGTAACATTTTCAAAAAAAAAAAATGTATAGAAATCCTTCATATAGCTTCTAGATTACGAATCTGAACTTAGTTATGTGGGTGTATAGATGTGCGTCGTCAGCTCGCTCACTCGCTCGGTCGTAAATCAAAATCTTGTGGCAGCAACTCCTCCTAGACGGTTCAACCGATTTTAATAAAATTTTTAGGATAAATTTATCTAGTGCCCAAGATGGTCATGTGGTTTTGGTTTTTCCAGAAATGCCAACTTTCCGAGAAAAAAATTACTAAAATTTTTAAAAATTTATTGCGGCCATGTTGTTTAACCGATTTTGTTCAAATTTTTACAAAATATTCTCCTGGTATCCATATAAATTAGATAATTTCAACAAAGTACAGTGTTGCCAACTTTCTGAGAAAAAAATTACAAAATTTTTTAAAAATTTATTATGACCACGTTATTTATCCGATTTTAATCAAATTTTCACTAAAGGTACTCCTGGTGCCCTCATAAATTATGCAATTTTAACAAAATACAGTGTTGCCAACTTATCGAGAAAAAAATTACTAAAATTTTAAAAATTTCATTGTGGCTGCATTATTTTTCCGATTTTGATCAAATTTTCAGAAAAGTTTCTCCTAGTGTCCACGTAAATTATAATTTTATTAAAATACGATGTTGCCAACTTTCCGAAAAAGATTTAGTAATATTCTAAAAATTTGTTATGCCCGGATTATTTATTGGATTTTAATGAAATTTTTACAGAAGGTACCCTTAGCGCCTATAATATTATATATTAGCAAAATACATTGTTGCCAACTTTTGGTGAATTTTTTTTTTATTCCTATTATTTATCATTTATGTGATAATGTCAAAGTGGTCTATATATGGGTTTATCCATATACTTCTAATCTTGTTTTATAGCTGATACGGTATCAGCTCTAGCAGACCATCTAGTGTCACTGATACGTTTCACACTGATTAAATTTTCTGTAGCTTTACTTAATAAGTTCCATCGTCTTGTGGAGGCAGAAAAAAAATTATAAATTTTTGCAACAAAATCAAAATACCTTATAGCAGTTGAACAAGACTCTGTTTCGTATTTCCCGACTAAATTTAATGAATGGGCAGCGCAAGGTATAAAAAATGCAGTCGGACTATGTTCCTTAATTCGAGTTTGCATTTCCGAGTATTTTCCGGACATATTGGCCGGCCGCATTGTCGTAACTTTGGCCTCTGCACTTATTTATATTAATTGTTAACGCGGTTAATTTATTTACAATTATGTTTGCTAAATATTCTGCAGTATGACGCTCTATAGGAAGAAATCCAAAAAACCTTTCTTTAATTTCACATTTTTTAGTAACATACCGTATAATTAAAATCAATTGATCGATATGACACCTATATCGGATGTAGAATCCACAATTATTGAAAAATATATAGCATCGATAACTAGATCTTTATTTTTTGTACTATTACTAAATTAATATTATATCTTACATATATAAAAGTATACTTACTTTATGTTATAACAGCACTACACTATAAAAATAAAAACTTATATCGAATACTCGTATATCAACGCAAAGAAAATTTCGAAATTAAAAATACGCGCACAATGCACACTGCCAGCCGCAGCACAAGCATTTTCAGGGCCATGGAAATATAACGCACTCCCACCTAATATTGCATAAATTCATGGAAAACAAGTAGCAATAGCAACTAGCGGGTAGAGAGAAAATAGTCACTTTTGTTACAATAGTCAGATAACCATCCTACTTAATATGCAGGTTTATATTATCTTATTGACAATGACAACACCAGTACTTCAACAATAGAAACGTATTGAAATATAATTTACTCGTAAATTAAAACTGGAAACTAGAAACTAGAAATTAAAATAATTTTCAAATTGATTTCAGTGACTGATATCTGATTTGAAATCTAAGGCCCCTTAGCCACGAGGCCCCAGCTTGCGCCTCATGCGCCTGCGCGTAAATACGGCTCTGATGGCGAGTTATAAATATTATTTTCTTTTTATTTTTATTTCATTTTGTCATTCCCCAGCCGAATTTCCAGTGGCTGTCAAATGTTAAAACAGCACCCAAAACGGTAAGTTCTATTTTCAATTTTTTTTATGTTCTGCGTGAAATTTTTTTTAAATTTTTCAATAGTCAAAGTCAAATATTTCAGGTATCTGTGATAATTTTGCAATTTTTTAAATTGAATCATTAATTTGAATTCACTAAAGGCATCGTATATCTTATAGCTCATTCAAAAATTGCACTTAAAAAAAAAAATTATAAATAATTAGAGAAAATCAATAAAATCAATAATTTTTGAGTTCTATATACTTATAATATTAATTTGTATTCGATGGTGCTCTGACTTAGGGACAGTAGTTTGCCTAGGTATCCGTTAGACAGGCTTGCAAACCCTGCAGTTACCTGGAAGGTAAATTATGTGCTGTAATACGGGTTAATTGCGTATAAGTGTGTATTGCTTCTCATATATTTTGTGTGTGGTGTCTCTCCGAGACATGCAAAATAGAGATGTTCTTTAATATTATTGATTCATTTTACCGACGATCGATAAATTATTTATATACAGAGTGGCCCAATGAAAACAGTAAATGCAAATTTTGGCCACTTAACATCATTTTTGCGAAAAACGCTTGAACACGTCAATTTTAGTATGAAGGGGGATATCTGAATCGATTAGTACTATTTTCCTAACATCAACCCTAAGAGGAGGAGGGATTGCACCCCAAAAATTTTAAATGGGAAGGGGTGTTAAAAATGACACCGTTCTAAAGGCCTTTCAATTCGATTTTCAAAAGTATTTTTATTTTTCAAATCCGATCATTAGTTCCAGAGAAAAATCGTTTAGAACAAAGTTTATTAAGCGTTAAAAAGTTCAGACAAGTAGGCTTAAACAATTGACGATCAATTAAGTTTAAGTGTACTAAGTGTTCAGAGGAACAAACAGAAACTAAAATATCACTTTAGTAAGTGTTCGAAATGACTACCACCAACTTCCATACAATGATACAGGTTTTGCTCAAAATGTAGTCGTACGTTCTGCAACATTTGTGGTGTAATCTGACGGCATTCACGTACAATACGTTGTCGTAAATCTTCTAAAGATTCGGGTAGCGTAGCATAAATTTTGGACTTCAAATAACCCCCACAAAAAGAAATCTAAAGGTGATAGATCCGGCGATCTTGGTGGCCATTCGATAGCACCTCTTCGTCCAATCCATCTCCCAGGAAACCGACGGTCCAAGAACTGCCTAACAGTCAATGCAAAATGAGGAGGAGCTCCGTCTTGTTGGAATATCAACTCATCTTCTAATTAACGTTCATCATTTTCCATTATGTCAGTTAAAACTGGATCGATGTGATCCTCTAACAATGATAAGTACATCTTTCCGGTCAGATAATCGGGGAGAAAAAAGGTCCGACAAGATAGTCACCATAAATACCTCCCCAAACGTTTAATTTTTCAGGTTTTTGTGTATGTACTTCATGGAATTGCCTGGGATTATTGTCTGACCAATAACGACAATTATGGCGGTTGACTGTACCATTCACAAAGAAAGAACATTCGTCGGAAAAACAGATGTTAAACAAGAAATTGGGATTATTTATTGTTCGATCACTCAGAATTTCACAAAACTGCAAACGGCGGTCGTAGTCATCTTCATTGAGTTCTTGTACCAATTTTATTTTATACGGATGGAATTTGTTTTTCTTTA
This sequence comes from Clivina fossor, assembly GCA_963966155.1. Lineage (NCBI taxonomy): Eukaryota > Metazoa > Arthropoda > Insecta > Coleoptera > Carabidae > Clivina > Clivina fossor. The sequence continues at coordinate 5,142,567 of OZ014561.1, read as the reverse complement.
AAATGCGCTGAACACTAGTCCGTGAAACTCCGTGTACTCAATGAAGGATCCATCGTAACGTGACCCAGAACTGCTACTTCCATCGTTTCATTTTGTACTACATTTTGTGTATTATTTCGCTTTTTATTTGCTACACTCCCCGTCTCCCGAAATTTTTTAACCAAATCGAGAACATAAGAACAATGGACATGTTTTCCTGCGTGTTCCCCATTAAACAATTCGGCCGTTCTTGTAGCCGATTTATCATTTTTAAAGAAAATCGTAATTATTTCCACTCTTTCCGCAATAGATAAACCATATTGTTTGTATTTTACCGTAATATGACACAGTTTAGATATTGAGAGACTCACAAAGTACTTGCTTATTACAAACAATTTATCAGATGCGTTTTTATTTCTACGGTCAATTGTTTAAGCCTACTTGTCTGTACTTTTTAACACTTAATAAACTTTGTTCTAAACGATTTTTCTCTGGAACTAATGATCAAATTTGAAAAATAAAAAGACGTTTGAAAATCGAATTGAAAGGCCTTTAGAACGGTATCATTTTTGATACCCCTTTCCATTTAAAATTTTTGGGGTGCAATCCCTCCTCTTAGGATTGATGTTAGGAAAATAGTACTAATCGATTCAGATATCCCCCTTCATACTAAAATTGACGTGTTCGAGCGTTTTTCGCAAAAATGATGTTGTTAAGTGGCCAAAATTTGCATTTACTGTTTTCATTGGGCTACTCTGTATATATTTATATATACAGAGTGGCCCTATGAAAACAGTAAATGCAAATTTTGGCCACTTAACATCATTTTTGCGAAAAACGCTCGAACACGTCAATTTTAGTATGATTTATATATACAGAGTGGCCCTATGAAAACAGTAAATGCAAATTTTGGCCACTTAACATCATTTTTGCGAAAAACGCTCGAACACGTCAATTTTAGTATGATTTATATATACAGAGTGGCCCTATGAAAACAGTAAATGCAAATTTTGGCCACTTAACATCATTTTTGCGAAAAACGCTCAAACACGTCAATTTTAGTATGAAGGGAGATATCTGAATCGATTAGTACTATTTTCCTAACATCAATCCTAAGAGGAGGAGGGATTGCACCCCAAAAATTTTAAATGGAAAGGGGTATCAAAAATGATACCGTTCTAAAGGCCTTTCAATTCGATTTTCAAACGTCTTTTTATTTTTCAAATCCGATCATTAGTTCCAGAGAAAAATCGTTTAGAACAAAGTTTATTAAGTGTTAAAAAGTAAGGACAAGTAGGCTTAAACAATTGACCGTAGAAATAAAAACGCATCTGATAAATTGTTTGTAATAAGCAAGTACTTTGTGAGTCTCTCAATATCTAAACTGTGTCATATTACGGTAAAATACAAACAATATGGTTTACTCTATTGCGGAAAGAGTGGAAATAATTACGATTTTCTTTAAAAATGATAAATCGGCTACAAGAACGGCCGAATTGTTTAATGGGGAACACGCAGGAAAACATGTCCATTGTTCTTATGTTCTCGATTTGGTTAAAAAATTTCGGGAGACGGGGAGTGTAGCAAATAAAAAGCGAAATAATACACAAAATGTAGTACAAAATGAAACGATGGAAGTAGCAGTTCTGGGTCACGTTACGATGGATCCTTCATTGAGTACACGGAGTTTCACGGACTAGTGTTCAGCGCATTTTAAAGAAAAACAAATTCCATCCGTATAAAATAAAATTGGTACAAGAACTCAATAAAGATGACTACGACCGCCGTTTGCAGTTTTGTGAAATTCTGAGTGATCGAACAATAAATAATCCCAATTTCTTGTTTAACATCTGTTTTTCCGACGAATGTTCTTTCTTTGTGAATGGTACAGTCAACCGCCATAATTGTCGTTATTGGTCAGACAATAATCCCAGGCAATTCCATGAAGTACATACACAAAAACCTGAAAAATTAAACGTTTGGGGAGGTATTTATGGTGACTATCTTGTCGGACCTTTTTTTCTTCCCGATAATCTGACCGGAGAGATGTACTTATCATTGTTAGAGGATCACATTGATCCAGTTTTAACTGACATAATGGAAAATGATGAACGTTACTTAGAAGATGAGTTGATATTCCAACAAGACGGAGCTCCTCCTCATTTTGCATTGACTGTTAGGCAGTTCTTGGACCGTCGGTTTCCTGGGAGATGGATTGGACGAAGAGGTGCTATCGAATGGCCACCAAGATTGCCGGATCTATCACCTTTAGATTTCTTTTTGTGGGGTTATTTGAAGTCCAAAATTTATGCTACGCTACCCGAATCTTTAGAAGATTTACGACAACGTATTGTACGTGAATGCCGTCAGATTACACCACAAATGTTGCAGAACGTACGACTACATTTTGAGCAAAACCTGTATCATTGTATGGAAGTTGGTGGTAGTCATTTCGAACACTTACTAAAGTGATATTTTAGTTTCTGTTTGTTCCTCTGAACACTTAGTACACTTAAACTTAATTGATCGTCAATTGTTTAAGCCTACTTGTCTGTACTTTTTAACACTTAATAAACTTTGTTCTAAACGATTTTTCTCTGGAACTAATGATCGGATTTGAAAAATAAAAATACTTTTGAAAATCGAATTGAAAGGCCTTTAGAACGGTGTCATTTTTAACACCCCTTCCCATTTAAAATTTTTGGGGTGCAATCCCTCCTCCTCTTAGGGTTGATGTTAGGAAAATAGTACTAATCGATTCAGATATCCCCCTTCATACTAAAATTGACGTGTTCGAGCGTTTTTCGCAAAAATGATGTTAAGTGGCCAAAATTTGCATTTACTGTTTTCATTGGGCCACTCTGTATATATATAATATATATATATATATATATATATATATATATATATATATATACAGAGTGGAATATATATATATATATATATATATATATATATATATATATTCAGTCGGTTGAGCTAAAATAGAACTTATTTAAATCTCTCTCATAAAACTGACCTGAATTTCAATAATATGTTACTTGTAAAAATTATTATAATATTATGAAAAATATCATAACTTAACTATTCTAACCATACAAAACATATTACGTAATCTTACTAGTGATGTTATATTTGATAAATATAAAGTTACATACACATATAATGTCCATCAAACAGAAAGATCTAATCAGAATAAATCTAATCAGAATAGATCTAAAGATCTATCAGAATAAAAAGTTACATAAGATAATGTTGTTTTAGTTAATATTATATTAATATCAGACGAAAAATTCAAACTACATTTTCTTTTCATTATTGACACTTGTGAGGGTTATATTGCCATATGGTGCAATAAAACGTCAATCATTCTCATAACCTTGTGAAAAACAGCCATAATCTTGTAAAAAAAACAGTTATAATCTTGTAAGAAACAGTCATAACCTTGTAAAAAAACAGCCATAATCTTGTAAACATACAGTCATAAACTTGTAAGAAACAGTCATAATCTTGTAAAAATACAGTCATAAACTTGTAAAAAAACAGTCATAACTTTGTAAAAAAACAGCCATAATCTTGTAATCAATAATTTTTGAGTCCTATACACTTGTAATATTAATTTGTATTCGATGGTGCTCTGACTTAGGGAGAGTAGTTTGCCTAGGTATCCGTTAGACAGGCTTGCAAACCCTGCAGTTACCTGGAAGGTAAATTACGTGCTGTAATACGGGTTAATTGCGTATAAGTGTGTATTGTTTCTCATATATTTTGTGTGTGGTGTCTCTCCGAGACATGCAAAATAGAGATGTTCTTTAATATTATTGATTCATTTTACCGACGATCGATAAATTATTTTCTATATATATATTCAGTCGGTTGAGCTAAAATAGAACTTATTTAAATCTCTGTCATAAAACTGACCTGAATTTCAATAACATGTTACTTGTAAAAATTATTATAATATGAAAAATATCATAACTTAACTATTCTAACAATACAAAACATATTACGAAATCTTACTAGTGATATTATATTTGATAAATATAAATTTACATACACATATAATGTCCATCAAACAGAAAGATCTAATTAGAATATGCGCCTTTGAAGGAGGAATAAAAAGTTACATAAGATAATGTTGTTTTAGTTAATATTATATTAATATCAGACGAAAAATTCAAACTACATTTTCTTTTCATTATTGACACGTGTGAGGGTTATATTGCCATATGGTACAATAAAACGTCAGTCATTCTCATACCTTGTAAAAAACAGCCACAATCTTGTAAAAAAACAGTTATTATCTTGTAAGAAACAGTCATAACCTTGTAAAAAACAGCCATAATCTTGTAAAAAAACAGTCATAATCTTGTAAGAAAGAGTCATAATCTTGTAAAAAAACAGTCATAACCTTGTATAAAACAGTCATAACCTTGTATAAAACAGTCATAACTGTTTTGAACTGTTATTTATGTTTTTATAAAAGTTTCTAATAGCAAGAAAGATCGCTATTAATTCAGCAGAGTAAATTGAACAGATTTCAGGTAACTGGTGTGATTTCCGATCATTCTTTGACGAGTCGTAAATACCGTATGCGACCTTATTGTTCTGTGATAGCTTTGAGCCATCTGTATAAATAATTGTTGTTGTAGATGTTGTTGTTGTCGCTGTTTGATCGTTATAATTTTTACCATCATTCTGAAATGTCCGAATTATCTCGTTAAAGAGATTTTTGTAAAGTGCCTGCGATGTATCACACTTCTTGAATTCAGTCAAAGAAAGATTGAATACAAGATAGTTGGTATTAGAAGAAGAAGAAGAAGATTATAATGACGAGATCAACCATCTTGGTGGGAGCAACGATTGGCTTTTATTTATAGCAGCTGGAATTAAGTAATGATTTTTATTGATATTCTTATAGTTATAGAATAATAGCAAGATTACACGGAATCAGGTATAATTTTTCAATATTTTTAACCACTGTTGTTTTAAGATCGATTTTTCATTGTATTAGCTCAATTGTTTAATGTGTCAGAGCCAGGTATTAGCTAAAATTGTATTTAAAATTGATTTTAAAATAACAGTTACTAACATATTAATTATATTAGTGTAGTTTCAGTTACGTACTAATAATTATGACTGGTAGTACAAACCCGGGTTTAAAATGTTTTAGTTTATTTATTTAGCTTGGGTCTTATGACAATTATGTTAAAATCCGTATTAGTTAAAACCGAACGAGCATGTAGTACCAGTCTTTATATATATATTTACTAACAGCATGCGCATGACCCGCTCATAATTGGTGCCTTGACGTGGCGAACGGGCTTAATTGGAAAATATGTTTAAAATATGAAACAATTATTTTTGAAATAAAATTTGATATAAACACATTTAAACGCAAACATATATTCCATAACCAAACCAATTGCAAGAACAATATTTTATCTTTTATTTATTAATGTTTGTTTTATGATTTAACAGAACAGAGCGATTCGATTGTTGATTTAGAAGAAAAACCTGGTCCATATACATTTCAATAACACAATATATTTCGATAAACAATTGTATAAATGATATAAATGTGAATAAAGCAAATAATAAACAATGTTCTTTTATTCATTTATTTCTTTCTTTCATTTATTAGAAAATACAGATAATATTTCAATATTCATTATTTAATCGTAACATGTCAAATTATTAAAGATATTATTCTTGTAAGTTTATAAACGGGATCAAAATCTATTTGTAAATAAAATAATACATAAATCTAAAATATTTATAATTTTCTAAATATATCGAAAAATAAATAACAATAATAATATATAATAATAATAATAATATTACATTATATGTAATAACTACATAAAAGCGTATTGTAATGTAAAGCGTATTTTAATATCTATGAATATTGCGCCCTGAGCGAATATGAACATCGTGTATTCTCGGTTAGAATCGTCTTGATATACAGTCGAAATCTCTGAATGTGATTTTTCTCTATCTGCCTCTTGCCCTGCTATGCGCTGCCCTGCGTTGCCATGCGCTGCAATCTCTGGATCCACCTTTACTTTGGTCGAATCGTGAACGTAAAATACAATGGAGTCGATATGAAAACAATATACAGGGTGTAACAGAATAACTATTCCTAATTTTAACTGGAGTATCCTGGGCTCAGAATATGAAGATTTAATGCAAATCACTGAGATAAAATGTGGCTCCTTACTGAGCTACAGGGTGTTTTATATAAAAATTTAAAAACGATTTTTGCCCAGTACTTTAAAACTATTTGACGTATCCTTATCATACTTGGCAGGAAATGTAGGTACCGTACACCATACTAAATTATGTTAAATAAAAGTTTCTGGCTACTGCCAGTGGCGTACAACAGGGGCAAGTGAGAGGTTGATCCTTCCTAAATTCTACGCCACTGGCGGAATTGTCATTTTAGCACAATTTTTCGATTCTCCAATACTTGCTGTGTAAAAAACATACTCTTCCTTAGTAACGATAAAGTCACTGTTTTTCGAGATATTTAAAGTTAAACAAAAGCTGCACCCTTGGGATTTTTTCAAAATTTGCTAAAAAAAATCTGAAAAAATTCAGTAAAATAGAGAAAAAAATTTACTACATAATAAATAAGTAACTTTTTTTTCTAACTCATTCTGATTTGGCTGTAAAAATTATTGAAAATAAAAAAAAATAAAATGCAAAACATATTAATTTTCAATAATTTTTCCAGCCAAACCAGAATGAGTTAGAGAAAAAGTTATTTAGATATTATGTAGCTAATTTTTTTCTCTATTTTACTGAATTTTTTCAGATTTTTTTGAGCAAATTTTGAAAAAACCCTGAGTGTGCAGCTTATGTTTAACTTTAAATATCTCGAAAAATAGTGACTTTATCGTTACGAAGGAAGAGTATGTTTTTTACACAGAAAGTATTGAAGATTCGAAAAATTGTGCTAAAATGACAATTCCGCCAGAATTTAGGAAAGATCAACCTCTTACTTGCCCCTGTTGTACGCCACTGGCAGAAGCCAGAAACTTTTATTTAACATAATTTAGTATGGTGTACGGTACCTACACTTCCTGCCAAGTATGATAAGGATTCGTCAAATAGTTTTAAAGTACTGGGCAAAAATCGTTTTTAAATTTTTAAATAAAACACCCTGTAGCTCAGTAAGGAGCCACATTTTATCTAAGTGATTTGCGTTAAATCTTCATATTCTGAGCCCAGGATACTCCAGTTAAAATTAGGAATAGTTATTCTGTTACACCCTGTATAACAAAATCAAGCTACCAAAAGCTGCCCAAATCGCGAAGAAACATGAACAAATTTACCAGAAATCACTACAGTAAAATGAAAAACCGTAAGTCTACCAGGAAATATGTAACATGTTAGTTTCAAAAAGAATTTATATTTTATATTAAGTCACCTTCAGATACTACAGTGCATTAAAATATATAATATGAATGAATAGAATAAATGTGTACAATGTGACTGTAGAGGGTAAAATATGAGTCTACCGAGTGTGAAAAGTGTTCAGTACGAAAGTTTTTGACAGATGCTTCTGAAGTGTGATTGCCGAAAAGTCTTTGTGTGTGAATGTGATTGGTATGGTCACTACCGATAATGTCAAAAGATAAAGGTGGTGCTTGTGATTCTGAAATGAAGTTGCTCTGGTCTGAGCAGTGCTAAAACCAGACGTTCTGGTTGTAAGAGAAATTATGAGTTGTCTGTATTGTGTTTAAATAGCAAATTTAAATTATTTTAACTAGTGTCATTAAATTGATTGATTGGTACAAAAGTGTAAGATAAAATGTTGACACTCTTACTGCAAAAGATTTGTTAAGTAAACCAACCAACAATTCATGGCCAAACGCAGGCGTTTGCGATTGCAGCTCTGCTAATTCTAACACCGCTAAACAATTCAGAACCACACACAGCACAGCACAGCTCACATGCGCTAGGTGAATATTAATAAAAAGTTGTAAATTATTTGCTATTCAACACTGTAATGATAAGCGCACATTTTCATGGCAACCTTTATTTTAAAACCAAAATAATTATAAATTGCGATAACTTTCTAATATGTAACTGTACAGTATGCGTAACGAGATAGTGTATCTATATGAGGTCAAATGTACATATGAAAGAACGTAAGTTAAGGTTTAGTTTGAGTAAATTTTTAATGAATGTACAAAGTATTTATATATATATATATATATATATATATAGTATGTATGATTAAATAAAAACAATAAATACACTGTAATTTGTTTCCAAAATTCATATGTAGTTTTAAATATTACAGGGTAAAATTATATAAAAATTTATACTGTAGTTAGTTTTATGATTATAATTCCAAAAATACCTATATGTCATATCATATATTTTTATATTATAAATCAAATTCAATCATATAAATCAAATATAATTTTGGTAAATTTCTAATTTATAAATATTTTTCAGTTCATATGAACAAATAAATATTTAAAATTTCGAAAATAATATTTGATGTGATAAATATTTTGACTGGTTCAATTTTCAAATTAGCAAAATAATATATATTACAATTAATTTAGATTCATATGATCTCCTACTATAGAAAAAATATATATTTTAAATACTCAAAAATAATAATTGGATAAAATCGTGAATACGTATTTTTTTTAATAATTAGTAATATTACCTAAAGCAAATAAACAAAATTTTGCTTGAATATAGCAAACAATAAAAAATAACATATTATATATTTCTCAACTCATTATATTAAAATAAAACGGTTGTAGTTCTGTATTAATATTTATTAATAATCGACGTTTTGACATACTCAATGTACATCTTTATCAGGAAAATTGATACAAAATACAGTAAATAAATAGAATCTAAAAACACCACTACAACCAAAAGGCCGTTTTATTTGAATAAAAGAAATATTTTATTTTAATGAAAGAATCAAAACATGTTTATAGTCAGTGGCGTAGTCCCCTGTACTCGTAGTTCAGCGGAAAAGGCGTTCGGAGATCGAGAGATTTTAGGTTCGATTCCCGCCAGATAACGGAATTTTTTCATTTAATGTTTCGGCTTTAAAAATATCAAATATGTACTTGTAATGTTTGTAATTAATATTCAATAGATTCACTAAATTGTATTCATCATTAAATATATAGATACCACTTTTAAATTCATGCCCCCTCAATTATTATTTGTAAATAAAATAATAATTCGTATATACAGTATGTCTGAAAAAGTTGGCAACAAATGGGCAATTTATTTTTATTATTAATTTTACAAAAATAATTATTCTTCATTAATATCTCTGCGTCATATCAAATCTGTAAAATATTTAGTGGTATACAGGGAAAATCAAAAATATTGATTTATGCTGAAGAGTAAAGTGCTTTTAAATTTCATTTGAAAATGATGATAGGAATTAAAAATTATGTTCAAGTTTAGATTCATGGCTTTCTAATAATTAATTAATAAATTTAAAGTAAAAAAAGACTACTAAATAATTTAGTATTTGTTGGATTATTTATTGAATAAAATAAATCACAAATTAAATTAAAAATAAATGCGCTCACTGATTACATCACCCATTTTCTCATGGCAAATTTGATAAACTTTTACTACGTTTTGCAAGAATTATCAATAATAATTAATTAATTAATTAATTAAATTATTAAATGGTTAGATTATTAAATAATTAATTAAATTCATTATTAATTAATTATTATTAAATTATTAATTATTCAATGGTAGATATTATTTATTATTAAATACATTACAAAGAATGAAAATATCATACCGCAAGAAAAAATTACCTATTGTGTGTAAAATATTGTCAACTAATATTGTAAATTTATACAATAATTCGATAGTTACATATTTACATTCTAATTTCAATTGCCTAGATAAGCGACTAACTTTTTCGTCAATGGCTTGTTTATATATAAACTGTTTGTACGCAAATAGTATTTTACTCAAACAAAATAATAATTCTTTGAAACCTTTTTGAAATCTTTTGAGAACCAAGATGAAATCGTAGAAAGATGAAACTTGCCTATTCTCAAATAGGGAATGAACCAATTAAAATGACACCACTCTCATCAAAATCGGTTCAGGGGTTTGCACATTTTTTCTCAATGTAAGAATGTCACTTGTGTATATAAAATCAATATCAATATAAACAATGTATTTATAGAAACAAAACAAGATTAAAATATCTATTTCTAGATTCTTAAAATTCTTGAATATACTGGGTGGTTCGAAATTTGCATTTAGAATTGTTATAGTTCGTAAAAATCTCATTGTTTTATGTTCTTGATAAATTATAGATTACTTACCTAGTAGATAATAGCAATAAATGGTGAATATTCTATAATTAATTAGTTTATGTCAATGGTGACTCTTTTTACCAGTTTCACTGAAAGGAAAAGGGATATAGTTCTCAGTTCTATAACATTTTAAAATTTTTAAATATATATATATATATATATATATATATATATATATACCGGGTGTCTACTTTTTTTTTGTTACATAGGGAATACAATGCTAAAATTTTCATTTGGTGATAAATTTTCCCCTAATTATTATAGAACAAAAGTACAAATACAAAAGTTGTTTAGAATTCAAAAATGCATCAAATGATGCCAAATTTATCAATATAGGATGTTCCGATCAAGAATTAGAAGCAAATTAAAATTTCCATTTTTGCGCTCTTTACATCAAAGTGCCATGGAAATTAAACAAATAATTTCATTTCTTCTGGAGTTTGAGTTTGACAGATCGTATTTATTTTATTGTTACGTTCTGTATTATTATCATTATTATTGAAAATAATGAATAAACTTAAGGTAAATGAAAAAGTTCAGTGCGTAAAATGGTATTTTACTGGAAATTCGATACGACGAGTAAGAGATTTATTCAGCGCTTTCTTTGAAAACCGTCCCATACCTTCCGCTATGACTATTCGTAGGATAATTAAACAATTCGAAGAAACTGGAAGTGTGTTAAAACGTTGTAAAAATTGTAGAAAAATCAACGCAGAAGATCAGGAGGAGAATTTAAATCAAAATGCAATTAAAGAAAATACATTGAATATACTTTTGTGTGTAACGGAAAACCCAAATGTTAGTGTGCGTCAACTTGGTGCTGAATTAAATTTGCATCCTTCAACAATACATAAGGTACTAAAAAATGAAAAATATCATTCTTATAAATATTCCACGCACCAAGAGATATTTGAAGCGGATAAAATGGCTAGAAGCGAATTTAGTAACATTATTATGGAAAAATCCAATTTAGACAGAAACTTCTTGAAATCTATTTGTTTTACTGACGAGTCTACGTTTACTTTACACGGCGAACCTAATACACAAAACTTTAGAATATGGAGCCAAACAAATCCTCATTTAATGGTAGCAACACGTACCCAATATCCAGAAAAAGTTAATGTATGGGCTGGAATTTTTGGCAGGTGTATAATTGGGCCATTTTTTATTGAAAATAATTTAAACAACGAAAAATATTTGGATATGTTGCAAAATCATATTGGTCCGCAGTTAGAAGAGTGTGCAACTCAAGATAATGTTGTCTGGTATCAACAAGACGGATGTCCGGCACATTACAGCTGCAACATTAAATTATATTTGGATCAATGTTTTCCAAATTCATGGATTGGTAGAGGTGGTCCAATTAATTGGCCAGCTAGATCGCCCGATTTAGCACCGTGCGATTTCTTTTTATGGCCATATTTGAAGGAGAAAATTTATAAACGACATATCAAAAATCTTGTTGATTTGAAAAATGCCATTGTTGAAGAGTGCAATAATATAACACAAACACAATTAAGCTCTGTACGTCACGAATTTTATAACAGATTAGGTTATTGTTTGGCAGTTAATGGCGATTTATTTGAACATTTAATTTAAATTGTTAGTTTCGTTTTTGTTCTCCTATATCTTGTATTCATGAATTTTTCTGTTTTATAGGTATATTGAATATTGTAATAAATAAAGAAAGTTTTACGGAGTTCAGCTATTTACTATTTATTAAACTCTTATCCGACGTTTCACTGCACAACTTACAGCATCCTCAGGGATAAGTTTAAATTATTATAATAAATATATTAGGCATAATGCCAGTCATCTAATTCAAATGTATTGTTTTTATAACTTGAAGTTAATAAATAAATTAAACAATTACTTAAAATTATAATGGAGACATTCACAATTTAAAACCACAGCTAGTACGTAGTGTACAGCCGAGTAAAATACCCTTTCATTGTAATAAATAATAAATACTTAATACTTTTTATACTTAATAGCTTTTCATTTACATTAAGTTTATTCATTATTTTCAATAATAATAATAATAATAATAATAATAATAATAATAATAATAATAATAATAATAATAATAATAATAATAATAATAATAATAATACAGAACGTAACAATAAAATAAATACGATCTGTCAAACTCAAACTCCAGAAGAAATGAAATTATTTGTTTAATTTCCGTGGCACTTTGATGTAAAGAGCGCAAAAATGGAAATTTTAATTTGCTTCTAATTCTTGATCAGAACATCCTATATTGATAAATTTGGCATCATTTGATGCATTTTTGAATTCTAAACAACTTTTGTATTTGTACTTTTGTTCTATAATAATTAGGGGAAAATTTATCACCAAATGAAAATTTTAGCATTGTATTCCCTATGTAACAAAAAAAAAGTAGACACCCGGTATATATATATATATATATGGAAATTCTTAGATGTCGGATCTGAAGTTAGTTTATGAGGGTGTTTAGATGAGCATTGTTCGCACGCTCGCTCGGTCGTCCACATTTTTTGATTGTTATTCCTCATAGACCATTTATTCGAGTTGCACCAAATTTTCAGGATATGTTCACTTAGTACCTAAGATGGGCAAATAAATGTTTTTTTTTCAGTGTTGGCAACTTTTCTAGAAAAAATTACTAAAGTTTTAAAAAATTTATTGTAGCTACATTAGTTATTCGTGGTTAACAAAATTTCTTCTAGTGCCCACAAAAAATGTGTAATTTTATTACAGAGTTGCCAACTTTTCGAGATGTAACCGAAATATTTAAAATATAATTTAGGCTTTAATATTCATACAAAATTAATTAAATTTTCACAAAAGATTTTGCTGTTTCCCACGAAAATTATATAATTTTACTACCGTACATGATTACCAAATTTCCGAGAAAAAAAAAATAAATTTTTAACATTTAAATTTGACTATACTTTTTAGTCGAAATTAATTAAATTTTTACTAAAGATTTTTCTTGTGTCTTTAAAAATTATATAATTTTACTATCTTATTTGGCAATATTAAATTGGAAACCCAATTTTCTAAGAAAAAAATTACTATAATTTCAAATTAAATTTGAATTTACTATTTATCCGAAATTGACCAAATCTTCATAAAAGATTTTGCTGGTGACCACGAAAATTATATAATTTTACTACAGCACAAGTTTACAAACTTTTCGAGAAAAAAATTATATTTTATATAATGAGCATGAAATTGAAAAAAAAAAATGTTATTGCAAAAGTTAGTGTTGGCCTGATAAGATTGTTCGGTTATCTTGAGCAAAAGTCTAATAAATGTTTGGTTAAAAAAATGTATAGGTAAATGATATGGACGTCTGATGAGTAACTGGAGTGGTATGATTGAGAAAGTAGCTTGCGTGAGCAAAAGTTTCCAAATTGTAGGAATGGAAGAGCATGTATTTCTAGGTATCATGAATGTGGCTGAAGATAGAGAGTTGCTTGTCTGAATAGGAATGTTTGGAAAAATTAATATTAATGAGTTTGTGCCACATTATTTTGAGTATACATAGCGTAATTGTGTATGTATGTATTCAGAACTCGTTATAAATCATCCTATATTACATATAGGTATATTTTCTTTTATAAAACTTTTATTATTATTTTAAAAATAACTTTTTTCATCAAATGTAAATATTTCTTCAATTTTTTATCATTTTTATTATCTTATTAAATAAACTATAAAAAGTGCTTAATAAATAATTTTAAGTAAATGTCAAAAAAACTTTTCGCAAAAATTATTTTTAAAAATGAGGCCATAAAGTTTTTCGATGCTTTGTTTTATTTAAAGTAATATCGTTATCGTGTAAAAAAAACTCTCCTAGCGAGGTGGCAACCAAGTTTACTTGCTTCTGTTAAACTGGTTGCATATATGCAGCTGTTTTCTCAGTGAATTGTCTACTTACGATTAGATAAGTTCTGATAATTTACTTAAACACACTGAATATTTTAACACTTTTTACTCAAAATGACCCCCTAACAAACTGTTAAAAACTGTTAATACAAACTTAGTAAATTATATGGAATTTGTATGTTAAGGGAGAATAATAATTCGACCATTTAATCCGGTTACCGGTGACATTTTCTCCAAGTGTTTCACAAAAACACCGATATTTATCGGTCCTATTTTACAATATTTCAAATTATAGCTAAACATCGTACAACCATCACCACCTTTTGCAATAAATGATGACATTAGCACTCGACAGGTCTCATCAGATTTATGTGAGTACTAATAGAAACTTTTCTGAAAATTTGATTAAAATCGGATAAATAATGTAGCCATAAGAAATTTAAAAATTTTTGTAATTTTTTTCTCGGCATTTATTTTTTGTGCACTTGATAAATTTATCCTGAAAATTTCATTAAAATCGATTAAACCGTCTAGGAGAAGTTGCGATCACAAAATTTTGACTGACGACCGAGTGAGCGAGCGAGTGAGCGAGCGAGCGAGCGGCAATCGAGCGAATTGACGACGCACATAAACTAAGTTCAGATTCGTCTTCTAGAGGCTATATGGATTTCTATACAATTTTTTAATTTTTTTTGCAAATGTTAGACATCGTACCAAACGCTATATCACTTTTTCCTTTTAGTCAAAGTAGTAAAAATAGCATATTACTCGAAGTCAAATGCTCTTTTTATATTTCGCCCAAATTACTTGGTCCCGAATCTTGCTCAATATAAATAATAAAGATCGCTTTCTGCTCTTCGTAATATAATATACCATTTTTAATCTTTACAGAGTTGAAAATGCACCTGTAGCTCCTCCATTAATTATTTATAAAATATTATTTTACTATTTCTCTCTAATGGGATTTTTAATAACAGCATTAGTTGCTATTCTTATAAGTTGCTATACAAACAAAACTGGCAAGAGAAAATTTGGTGACAAGAAATTACTGAGTCCTATTGTTCATAAAATATTTGCCAAAAACTACGAAGACAAACAAAATATTAAAGAACTAAAGAAGTTAAATCAAATCGGTTCTTCATAATGTGTTCATTATTTTATTGTATTTGTATTTTAATAAATAGATACATATTTTACATATTGTGTTGATTTATTATTTATATCAGTATATTTTTTATTATTGACACTATCAAATAACTTCCGTTCGCAGCATTTTCACATAGAAACAGAAATTGTTAGTAGCATTGGTTTACGTAGTAATTTTTGTATTTATTTTGTATCAGCCAGATTAAACCATTTTAGTATTTATTTTGTATCTGCCCTTAAGTTAAATTATTTATAGTTTGGTAATTATTATTGTTTGATATTGGTTCAATTATTGGAATTTTTGTATTTGAATTGTATTAGTTATTTGGCAAAATCTTTTTGTATGACATTCTCACCTTGTTAAATCATTATCCTGTTCAATTTAGAAAACATTGTAAGCTCTTGAGCAGTGATTTTATAGTTGGCAACTTAATTTATAATCTTGTGTAAAAATTCTATCAGTCGTAGCAAGGATACTGTTGTGTGTGTATGGTTTTTCAGGGTTGGTTGTGGTTGCGCTGGAGGATCCGGTCTAGGGCTATCGTCGTCTGGGTCTTCGTCTTCAGGTGGACATACAATTAGTCAGTTAAGCCAAAGTACGATTGTAAAGTCGAGCTATCCTAACAACAGCTCGTGAGAATCGTTCCGGTTCCGATATTATATGACTATACAACTGAGGATTTAATCGCTCGTTTTACGGAAATCAGCTTTTCAACTGGAGATTATAATTGTCGTCCACGTGCCGGATTATTTTACAGTCCTGACCGAAAGCCTTCAGCCCTCTACACCAACAAGAAAAGGAATTAGCTAGACCCTTGCTCAGTAACGTCTATAATCGTAAGATTTTTCCATCATATTTTCGTTGCCAATACTAGAAATCAAATATCATTTTTGTATTCAAATCTAACTTTTTAAACTCTGTGAGAAAATACATAAGCTAAATAAAATTTATTTAAATTCAAGTCTGCTGCTTCAAATTGAGTTTTATTTAAAAAAAAAAAATGATAATAATAAATAATTTCATTAAACAAACTGAAACCATTATCCAATCCCTTTGTGTTTTTTTCTGTGTTCGTCTAAGACCTTTGCTTTCGAGTTGCCGAGATACTCGTATTTTTTTATATTTCGGTGGCGCCTTTTAAACCCACTCCCTAGTGCGTACCAAACCAACTGTAGCCAGTGCTGTGTATGAGTGATTCAGGTAGGAACCAAGATATTAATAAATATAAATAAATAAATTAATAATAATCGTCATAATATATATATATATATATATATATATATATATATATATTTTGTTTAAAATATATATTATGGCGAGCAAAAGAATCAATAAAACAATATATTTTAATTATGATTATATTAAACATAATTTATTGGACGTTTCGGGTCAGAATTGAACCCATCTTCAGCAATCTAAAATTCAATACAATAATATTACAATTTTTATCTATTCAATTTATAAAATTTTACAATAACATGATGCTAATATACTAATTATTACATACCATTTACATATTATGTTTGTTGTAATAACATATTTTGTTATTTTACAAGAATTATATTCACATTTTTATACGCCTTTGTTGAATCACATGTTGTATATATGTTATATATATTTTGTTAAGTTAAAGAAATTCTATGTTAAAAAAATAAACGATTGTGCTCTATTGATATTAAAACATGCACTCAAGTAATTTATAACATTGTAAACATTTTGGGTTATTTTAAATAATTTCAAGTATTTTATATACTTTGCAGTATTTTAAATACTTTAAAGTATTTTAAGTTTTACTAACATTTATAAATACTTTATGCTCAAAATACAATTATTAATACTTATTAAAAGAGTATTTTAAATACTAGTATTTAAAATAATAAAATATTTTAAGTGATATTTAAAATATTTTGTTCATAAATACTATCTTGCTCTGAGTGATACAGACACACTGACAGTACTGCTAATAAAAAACAAAATATTTCAATATTCTGCAATATTTAACTCTATTCCACTTTTTACTCAATCGATTATATCAATATTTTTTTACACAAGCAATATTTATTCTATTTGTAGGGTCTCCGTTTTACACAATTAATAATACCTATACTAATCAATATTTTTTTGATACTGACAGTAATATTGACTGTGAACTTATATATGTGTATGCAACTAAACAAAAATTGAAACACTAATTTTGATGCCTCCGTATAATTTTCTTTACTATGTTATTTTTAAAAATTGTAAATACGAAAGTTACTTATTTTTTTACGTAGTAACTAAATGTCATTTGTATCTATTTCCTGATGAAGACGGACGTTGAGTTCGTCGAAAAGTCGAAAGTCGATTATTGATAAATATTAACACAGAACTACAACCTAAAGCCGTTTTGTTTTAATATAATGAGTTATGAAAGTTTTCTTTAATTATTAGACTAATATAGGTATAGGTACAAAGTATTTTTTTAATAATATTTTTTTTGATTTATTTTAAAAAAATAATGAAAAATTATTGTATAATTATTAGGTTTGAAATTAATGTAATAAATATATTTCAGAATGATTATCAAGCGAAAAATTTGGTAAATTTTAATGGTTGTCCAATAACAGGCCCACAGAATTTTTATATGAATGCAAGTGGTAAAAGTAAATTTGAAAAAAGGCGTATAAGCGGACCAATTTCATACGATACATTTAAGGCAACTAGTAAGTACATTTGTTGGTCGAGAGGACAAGCTGCTTGAAATTGATAGTAAATTTGAAGAGAGTAATATTGTAGTACTTTGTGGACCAGCAGGTTATATCAAAACCGAATTAGCTCGGTATTATATACAGAAACGGAAACAAGATTATAATTGCAATTTAGTTTGGTTAAATGCCGAAAATCAAATTGCATTAAATAAATCATTTCGTGATTTCGCTACGGAGTTGCATGAATTTAACGCAAACGAAACGAATCATTCCCGAATTATTAGTAAAGTTTATATGTATTTTCAAAATATTTCGGTCTTGTTTATTTTTGATAATGCCCCACACAAGCAGGCAGTCCGTGATTATTTGTCAGTTGAAAAATTTGATGACAATGCTAAAACTAATAAATTCAAAATTTTAATCACGTCACAAATGTCTGATTGGGAATATATAAATACAGTAGAAATAGGTCCACTAAATACTAATACAGCCATCAAGCTAATATGTATATTACTAGGATCAAATTTTTTATCAATAATTAACAAAGCAGAATTAGAATTATTAGCTGAATCATTATATTATGTTCCCCTTGGATTGCAAATATCAGCTAGTTATTTAAAACATAGATTAAATTCTAACATCAAATTTTTGATCATAAATTATATAAAAAGTATACGAGAAAATGACGATATACTAGATAAAGAATTTCCACCTGAAAGTAGTAATCGTTATCAGAAATCGATTTATAAGGCCGTGAAACACACATTATATTTAACACTCCAGTACTGGTGCGGCAAATAGTTACGTGAGACGTCGCGTTAAATTAACTAAAAAAAAAAACAGGATGTTTTTTCCACTGTGTAGTACAATCTTTGCCTATGTAACATGCAATATTATTATCATCAAACCATTCAATAGTTTCTACAATATCCAAAACATTCCTCAACTTTCAGTACAACTGTCGCCCTCGTCTTCATTAGGATCTGCTTCACAAAGCATGCCTTCCTCTTCTAATTGGTTGTACCACTCAAGCCATTTAGCTGGATCACGGCTACTAGCCATTTTTAGAGAACTATAAGCGCAATAATATAAAAAAAGTAATAAAAATGTAAAAAAAAAAACGAATGCAAATAAATGCCGCCGCACACTGCTAGAGTTACAGACACACTGTCTAGTAAGCATATCAAAAGGCTCGTCGACGAAGAAAAAATATATTACTGTCAAATACCATTTTTAATGTGCGTGGTATACGTGTGTATCCCACGCCAGTACTGGAGTGTTAATAGAAAAAATTAATACTAAAACCAGCCAATTATCCCTAAACCTAATAAACACTTGTGCATATTTGTCGTTCCATTTGATAAATTTAAATGATATGTTAATATTAGCAGACAAGGAAAAAATAGAAGAAGCTTGCATTTTACTTGACCAATTTTATTTGTTATATTTAACCAATAAGTCTAATATAAATAATACAACAGTAATTACATATACAAATAAAATACAAGTGCTATTCATCCTTTAATTCAACGGTTTCTTTTATATGATCAACAACAAAACAATACGTATATGAAATTTTACGAAAACGCATTCATAGTTGCCACACACAATATTCATGATGATAGTATATAATTAATTTTAGAGAAGCTTGCGTTGGCACTTGTTGGAACATATTGTAATATATTAAATAAAAACACTTGGTTATGTCCAAAATTATTTATTGATTGATTTTTGATACGTATTTCGGTGTTGCCACCATCATCAGAAAAATACAATGACATTAATGTGTGTACAAAACATATATATAGTAACAACAAACAAGTTAAGTGGGAGGGGGAGTTTTGGTATTGGGTAGGTTTGATGGGTACTTGGAATTATAGACACACAGTTATATATTATGATAGTATATATTTGCCATTAGTAAGTGTTTTAAAATTTGCAAGTAATTTAAAAACTTTATTTGCAAACAAAAATAAAGATAAAGTAAAGGATCTAATAGAAAAACATAAATTATTACATAATGCTTTAAATACTTGCGAAATTGAAACAATACAAGTACTTTTTGAGTACAATGCAGATCCAAATTCTCTGTTCAATTCTACTTTAGAACAAAGACCACTTTATTTTGCAATTTTAAAACATGATAATGAGAATGATATATCATTAAGAAAATGTATAAAACTAATAATTGAGAAAGGAGCAAAATTAGAAAATTTGAATAAAGATAACATTAAGTGTACCCATTCACGTACAGTTCGCCGGCCGATTTTCGTCTGACAGATAAAGGCCGGATGAACGTTATCAACTACACACGCACCGGCCGATGACAGGTCTAAGCCTGCCGGACGCCTTCCTTTGCGATTATCGCTATGTGTGTAATATCTCGCCGGACGATATTGGACTGCCGGTTTAATTTTAGTCTGGACAAGAATTTCATCCGATAATTACACAGCATATGCATATAAAATGGCGAATCAGCCAAGTTTTCTTAAAGAATTTATTTGTATTTATCGTAGGCATTCATATTCATGCTTATGGAAAGTAAAAGATGTTGTTCATTGTTAGATATTTTAATATTGGTAACACTGAGTAGATAGATAACCTAAAAATAGTTGTAATGATATGACGTGAAATGACAGAACCACATGATATGTTGTATATAAGTATATTCTTATAAATAAATAAGTATAAGTTTAATATAGTGATTATTACATCCTATTAAAGACACAACATTCATTCTCAAGTAATTTTTTAAATCACTTGCACTTGTATCAAGTTCCTGTATTAAATTCGTATGTGACAAAGTACTACGTTTTTGTAACCATGCCTTTATCCAAATTTTTTTTCTCTTTCTTTTTTTACGCTCCACTAATATAACAACAATTGCAGCTGCATGTTCTTCCGACATTTTAAATGAAACTGTCGATTAAATTCTGATCGTGTATGCTGAATGATGTACAGTTGACCGGCAAAAATCGTATACGATATAAAACTGTCGGCCATTACCCGTCATTCAGACTGTTCGTGTGTGTTGAGCAACGATATCGGCCCGTCAGTCCAAAGTATTCGACCACGGTCTGCCGGCAGCCTGTACGTGAATGGGTACCTTAACGCATTACATGCAGCGGCATTTCAAAAAATTTAAAATTATTGAAATTTTTTTGAGAAGAATATTTAATAGATCCAAATATTCAAGATATTTATGGACACACACCACTACATTTTATATTTTTTCAAGATATAAAACTCAACAATGTTACGTGTTGCATAGATTGTCTGAATTATTTAACAGGTCACGGTGCTGACTTTAATATTAAAAGTAAATAAGGTTATAATTTATTGCATTTTGCCGCAGCTCAACGAAGTTCCGAATTAAAAACTACTGGAGTTATTGAACTTTTTCAAAAAATTCGATTTCTCATTAAACCAGCGAAGCAAAAAAGCAAGAAATCGTCAATTTCTGCTTAAAAACGCGAATTTACAAGCATATATACGTTTTTGGCTCGCCAACTTAAAAACTACTGGAGTTATTGAAGTTTTTCAAAAAATCCGATTTCTCATTAAACCAGGGAAGAAAAAAAGCAAGAAATCGTCAATTTCTGCTTAAAAACGCGAATTTACAAGCATATATACGTTTTTGGCTCGCCAACTTAAAAACTACTGGAGTTATTGAAGTTTTTCAAAAAATCCGATTTTTCATTAAACCAGCGAAGCAAAAAAGCAAGAAATCGTCAATTTCTGCTTAAAAACGCAAATTTACAAGCATATATACGTTTTTGGCTCGCCAACTTAAAAACTACTGGAGTTATTGAACTTTTTCAAAAAATCCGATTTCTCATTAAACCAGCGAAGCAAAAAAGCAAGAAATTGTCAATTTCTGCTTAAAAACGCGAATATATACGTTTTTGGCTCGCCAACTTAAAAACTACTGGAGTTATTGAAGTTTTTCAAAAAATCCGATTTCTCATTAAACCGCGAAGCAAAAAAGCAAGAAATCGTCAATTTCTGCTTAAAAACGCGAATTTACAAGCATATATACGTTTTTGGCTCGCCAACTTAAAAACTACTGGAGTTATTGAACTTTTTCAAAAAATCCGATTTCTCATTCAACCAGCGAAGCAAAAAAGCAAGAAATCGTCAATTTCTGCTTAAAAACGCGAATTTACAAGCATATATACGTTTTTGGCTCGCCAACTTAAAAACTACTGGAGTTATTGAACTTTTTCAAAAAATCCGATTTCTCATTAAACCAGCGAAGCAAAAAAGCAAGAAATCGTCAATTTCTGCTTAAAAACGCGAATTTACAAGCATATATACGTTTTTGGCTCGCCAACTTAAAAACTACTGGAGTTATTGAACTTTTTCAAAAAATCCGATTTCTCATTAAACCAGCGAAGCAAAAAAGCAAGAAATCGTCAATTTCTGCTTAAAAACGCGAATTTACAAGCATATATACGTTTTTGGCTCGCCAACTTAAAAACTACTGGAGTTATTGAAGTTTTTCAAAAAATCCGATTTCTCATTAAACCGCGAAGCAAAAAAGCAAGAAATCGTCAATTTCTGCTTAAAAACGCGAATTTACAAGCATATATACGTTTTTGGCTCGCCAACTTAAAAACTACTGGAGTTATTGAACTTTTTCAAAAAATCCGATTTCTCATTCAACCAGCGAAGCAAAAAAGCAAGAAATCGTCAATTTCTGCTTAAAAACGCGAATTTACAAGCATATATACGTTTTTGGCTCGCCAACTTAAAAACTACTGGAGTTATTGAACTTTTTCAAAAAATCCGATTTCTCATTAAACCAGCGAAGCAAAAAAGCAAGAAATCGTCAATTTCTGCTTAAAAACGCGAATTTACAAGCATATATACGTTTTTGGCTCGCCAACATAAAAAACTACTGGAGTTATTGAACTTTTTCAAAAAATCCGATTTCTCATTAAACCAGCGAAGCAAAAAAGCAAGAAATCGTCAATTTCTGCTTAAAAACGCGAATTTACAAGCATATATACGTTTTTGGCTCGCCAACTTAAAAACTACTGGAGTTATTGAAGTTTTTCAAAAAATCCGATTTCTCATTAAACCAGCGAAGCAAAAAAGCAAGAAATCGTCAATTTCTGCTTAAAAACGCGAATTTACAAGCATATATACGTTTTTGGCTCGCCAACTTAAAAACTACTGGAGTTATTGAACTTTTTCAAAAAATCCGATTTCTCATTAAACCAGCGAAGCAAAAAAGCAAGAAATTGTTAATTTCTGCTTAAAAACGCGAATTTACAAGCATATATACTTTTTTTGGCTCGCCAACTTAAAAACTACTGGAGTTATTGAAGTTTTTCAAAAAATCCGATTTCTCATTAAACCAGCGAAGCAAAAAAGCAAGAAATCGTCAATTTCTGCTTAAAAACGCGAATTTACAAGCATATATACGTTTTTGGCTCGCCAACTTAAAAACTACTGTAGTTATTGAACTTTTTCAAAAAATCCGATTTTTCATTAAACCAGCGAAGCAAAAAAGCAAGAAATTGTCAATTTCTGCTTAAAAACGCAAATTTACAAGCATATATACCTTTTTGGCTCGCCAACTTAAAAACTACTGGAGTTATTGAACTTTTTCAAAAAATCCGATTTCTCATTAAACCAGCGAAGCAAAAAAGCAAGAAATCGTCAATTTCTGCTTAAAAACGCGAATTTACAAGCATATATACGTTTTTGGCTCGCCAACTTAAAAACTACTGGAGTTATTGAACTTTTTCAAAAAATCCGATTTCTCATTAAACCAGCGAAGCAAAAAAGCAAGAAATTGTCAATTTCTGCTTAAAAACGCGAATTTACAAGCATATATACGTTTTTGGCTCGCCAACTTAAAAACTACTGGAGTTATTGAACTTTTTCAAAAAATCCGATTTCTCATTAAACCAGCGAAGCAAAAAAGCAAGAAATCGTCAATTTCTGTTTAAAAACGCGAATTTACAAGCATATATACGTTTTTGGCTCGCCAACTTAAAAACTACTGGAGTTATTGAAGTTTTTCAAAAAATCCGATTTCTCATTAAACCAGCGAAGCAAAAAAGCAAGAAATCGTCAATTTCTGCTTAAAAACGCGAATTTACAAGCATATATACGTTTTTGGCTCGCCAACTTAAAAACTACTGGAGTTATTGAACTTTTTCAAAAAATCCGATTTCTCATTAAACCAGCGAAGCAAAAAAGCAAGAAATCGTCAATTTCTGCTTAAAAACGCGAATTTACAAGCATATATACGTTTTTGGCTCGCCAAGTTAAAAACTACTGGAGTTATTGAACTTTTTCAAAAAATCCGATTTCTCATTAAACCAGCGAAGCAAAAAAGCAAGAAATCGTCAATTTCTGCTTAAAAACGCAAATTTACAAGCATATATACCTTTTTGGCTCGCCAATTTAAAAACTACTGGAGTTATTGAACTTTTTCAAAAAATCCGATTTCTCATTAAACCAGCGAAGCAAAAAAAGCAAGAAATCGTCAATTTCTGCTTAAAAACGCGAATTTACAAGCATATATACGTTTTTGGCTCGCCAACTTAAAAACTACTGGAGTTATTGAACTTTTTCAAAAAATCCGATTTCTCATTAAACCAGCGAAGCAAAAAAGCAAGAAATCGTCAATTTCTGCTTAAAAACGCGAATTTACAAGCATATATACGTTTTTGGCTCGCCAACTTAAAAACTACTGGAGTTATTGAACTTTTTCAAAAAATCCGATTTCTCATTAAACCAGCGAAGCAAAAAAGCAAGAAATTGTCAATTTCTGCTTAAAAACGCGAATTTACAAGCATATATACGTTTTTGGCTCGCCA
Organism: Clivina fossor; assembly: GCA_963966155.1. Classification (NCBI taxonomy): domain Eukaryota; kingdom Metazoa; phylum Arthropoda; class Insecta; order Coleoptera; family Carabidae; genus Clivina; species Clivina fossor. The sequence continues at coordinate 5,117,702 of OZ014561.1, read as the reverse complement.
ACTTAAAAACTACTGGAGTTATTGAACTTTTTCAAAAAATCCGATTTCTCATTAAACCAGCGAAGCAAAAAAGCAAGAAATCGTCAATTTCTGCTTAAAAACGCGAATTTACAAGCATATATACGTTTTTGGCTCGCCAACTTAAAAACTACTGGAGTTATTGAACTTTTTCAAAAAATCCGATTTCTCATTAAACCAGCGAAGCAAAAAAGCAAGAAATCGTCAATTTCTGCTTAAAACCGCGAATTTACAAGCATATATACGTTTTTGGCTCGCCAACTTAAAAACTACTGGAGTTATTGAACTTTTTCAAAAAATCCGATTTCTCATTAAACCAGCGAAGCAAAAAAGCAAGAAATCGTCAATTTCTGCTAAAAAACGCGAATTTACAAGCATATATACGTTTTTGGCTCGCCAACTTAAAAACTACTGGAGTTATTGAACTTTTTTAAAAAATCCGATTTCTCATTAAACCAGCGAAGCAAAAAAGCAAGAAATCGTCAATTTCTGCTTAAAAACGCGAATTTACAAGCATATATACGTTTTTGGCTCGCCAACTTAAAAACTACTGGAGTTATTGAACTTTTTCAAAAAATCCGATTTCTCATTAAACCAGCGAAGTAAAAAAGCAAGAAATTGTCAATTTCTGCTTAAAAACGCGAATTTACAAGCATATACACGTTTTTGGCTCGCCAACTTAAAAACTACTGGAGTTATTGAACTTTTTCAAAAAATCCGATTTCTCATTAAACCAGCGAAGCAAAAAAGCAAGAAATCGTCAATTTCTGTTTAAAAACGCGAATTTACAAGCATATATACGTTTTTGGCTCGCCAACTTAAAAACTACTGGAGTTATTGAAGTTTTTCAAAAAATCCGATTTCTCATTAAACCAGCGAAGCAAAAAAGCAAGAAATCGTCAATTTCTGCTTAAAAACGCGAATTTACAAGCATATATACGTTTTTGGCTCGCCAACTTAAAAACTACTGGAGTTATTGAACTTTTTCAAAAAATCCGATTTCTCATTAAACCAGCGAAGCAAAAAAGCAAGAAATCGTCAATTTCTGCTTAAAAACGCGAATTTACAAGCATATATACGTTTTTGGCTCGCCAACTTAAAAACTACTGGAGTTATTGAACTTTTTCAAAAAATCCGATTTCTCATTAAACCAGCGAAGCAAAAAAGCAAGAAATCGTCAATTTCTGCTTAAAAACGCGAATTTACAAGCATATATACGTTTTTGGCTCGCCAACTTAAAAACTACTGGAGTTATTGAAGTTTTTCAAAAAATCCGATTTCTCATTAAACCAGCGAAGCAAAAAAGCAAGAAATCGTCAATTTCTGCTTAAAAACGCGAATTTACAAGCATATATACGTTTTTGGCTCGCCAACTTAAAAACTACTGGAGTTATTGAAGTTTTTCAAAAAATCCGATTTCTCATTAAACCAGCGAAACAAAAAAGCAAGAAATCGTCAATTTCTGCTTAAAAACGCGAATTTACAAACATATATGTTTTTGGCTCGCCAACTTAAAAACTACTGTAGTTATTGAACTTTTTCAAAAAATCCGATTTCTCATTAAACCAGCGAAGCAAAAAAGCAAGAAATTGTCAATTTCTGCTTAAAAACGCGAATTTACAAGCATATATACGTTTTTGGCTCGCCAACTTAAAAACTACTGGAGTTATTGAACTTTTTCAAAAAATCCGATTTCTCATTAAACCAGCGAAGCAAAAAAGCAAGAAATCGTCAATTTCTGTTTAAAAACGCGAATTTACAAGCATATATACGTTTTTGGCTCGCCAACTTAAAAACTACTGGAGTTATTGAACTTTTTCAAAAAATCCGATTTCTCATTAAACCAGCGAAGCAAAAAAGCAAGAAATCGTCAATTTCTGTTTAAAAACGCGAATTTACAAGCATATATACGTTTTTGGCTCGCCAACTTAAAAACTACTGGAGTTAATGAAGTTTTTCAAAAAATCCGATTTCTCATTAAACCGCGAAGCAAAAAAGCAAGAAATCGTCAATTTCTGCTTAAAAACGCGAATTTACAAGCATATATACGTTTTTGGCTCGCCAACTTAAAAACTACTGGAGTTATTAAACTTTTTCAAAAAATCCGATTTCTCATTCAACCAGCGAAGCAAAAAAGCAAGAAATCGTCAATTTCTGCTTAAAAACGCGAATTTACAAGCATATATACGTTTTTGGCTCGCCAACTTAAAAACTACTGGAGTTATTGAACTTTTTCAAAAAATCCGATTTCTCATTACACCACCGAAGCGAAAAAGCAAGAAATCGTCAATTTCTGCTTAAAAACGCGAATTTACAAGCATTTATACGTTTTTGGCTCGCCAACTTAAAAACTACTGGAGATATTGAACTTTTTCAAAAAATCCGATTTCTCATTAAACCAGCGAAGCAAAAAAGCAAGAAATCGTCAATTTCTGCTTAAAAACGCGAATTTACAAGCATATATACGTTTTTGGCTCGCCAACTTAAAACCTACTGGAGTTATTGAAGTTTTTCAAAAAATCCGATTTCTCATTAAACCAGCGAAGCAAAAAAGCAAGAAATCGTCAATTTCTGCTTAAAAACGCGAATTTACAAGCATATATACGTTTTTGGCTCGCCAACTTAAAAACTACTGGAGTTATTGAACTTTTTCAAAAAATTCGATTTCTCATTAAACCAGCGAAGCAAAAAAGCAAGAAATCGTCAATTTCTGCTTAAAAACGCGAATTTACAAGCATATATACGTTTTTGGCTCGCCAACTTAAAAACTACTGGAGTTATTGAACTTTTTCAAAAAATCCGATTTCTCATTAAACCAGCGAAGCAAAAAAGCAAGAAATCGTTAATTTCTGCTTAAAAACGCGAATTTACAAGCATATATACTTTTTTTGGCTCGCCAACTTAAAAACTACTGGAGTTATTGAAGTTTTTCAAAAAATCCGATTTCTCATTAAACCAGCGAAACAAAAAAGCAAGAAATCGTCAATTTCTGCTTAAAAACGCGAATTTACAAACATATATACGTTTTTGGCTCGCCAACTTAAAAACTACTGTAGTTATTGAACTTTTTCAAAAAATCCGATTTCTCATTAAACCAGCGAAGCAAAAAAGCAAGAAATTGTCAATTTCTGCTTAAAAACGCGAATTTACAAGCATATATACGTTTTTGGCTCGCCAACTTAAAAACTACTGGAGTTATTGAACTTTTTCAAAAAATCCGATTTCTCATTAAACCAGCGAAGCAAAAAAGCAAGAAATCGTCAATTTCTGTTTAAAAACGCGAATTTACAAGCATATATACGTTTTTGGCTCGCCAACTTAAAAACTACTGGAGTTATTGAAGTTTTTCAAAAAATCCGATTTCTCATTAAACCGCGAAGCAAAAAAGCAAGAAATCGTCAATTTCTGCTTAAAAACGCGAATTTACAAGCATATATACGTTTTTGACTCGCCAACTTAAAAACTACTGGAGTTATTAAACTTTTTCAAAAAATCCGATTTCTCATTCAACCAGCGAAGCAAAAAAGCAAGAAATCGTCAATTTCTGCTTAAAAACGCGAATTTACAAGCATATATACGTTTTTGGCTCGCCAACTTAAAAACTACAGGAGTTATTGAACTTTTTCAAAAAATCCGATTTCTCATTAAACCAGCGAAGCAAAAAAGCAAGAAATCGTCAATTTCTGCTTAAAAACGCGAATTTACAAGCATATATACGTTTTTGGCTCGCCAACTTAAAAACTACTGGAGTTATTGAAGTTTTTCAAAAAATCCGATTTCTCATTAAACCAGCGAAGCAAAAAAGCAAGAAATCGTCAATTTCTGCTTAAAAACGCGAATTTACAAGCATATATACGTTTTTGGCTCGCCAACTTAAAAACTACTGGAGTTATTGAACTTTTTCAAAAAATCCGATTTCTCATTAAACCAGCGAAGCAAAAAAGCAAGAAATCGTTAATTTCTGCTTAAAAACGCGAATTTACAAGCATATATACTTTTTTTGGCTCGCCAACTTAAAAACTACTGGAGTTATTGAAGTTTTTCAAAAAATCCGATTTCTCATTAAACCAGCGAAGCAAAAAAGCAAGAAATCGTCAATTTCTGCTTAAAAACGCGAATTTACAAGCATATATACGTTTTTGGCTCGCCAACTTAAAAACTACTGTAGTTATTGAACTTTTTCAAAAAATCCGATTTCTCATTAAACCAGCGAAGCAAAAAAGTAAGAAATTGTCAATTTCTGCTTAAAAACGCAAATTTACAAGCATATATACCTTTTTGGCTCGCCAACTTAAAAACTACTGGAGTTATTGAACTTTTTCAAAAAATCCGATTTCTCATTAAACCAGCGAAGCAAAAAAGCAAGAAATCGTCAATTTCTGCTTAAAAACGCGAATTTACAAGCATATATACTTTTTTTGGCTCGCCAACTTAAAAACTACTGGAGTTATTGAAGTTTTTCAAAAAATCCGATTTCTCATTAAACCAGCGAAGCAAAAAAGCAAGAAATCGTCAATTTCTGCTTAAAAACGCGAATTTACAAGCATATATACGTTTTTGGCTCGCCAACTTAAAAACTACTGTAGTTATTGAACTTTTTCAAAAAATCCGATTTTTCATTAAACCAGCGAATCAAAAAAGCAAGAAATTGTCAATTTCTGCTTAAAAACGCAAATTTACAAGCATATATACCTTTTTGGCTCGCCAACTTAAAAACTACTGGAGTTATTGAACTTTTTCAAAAAATCCGATTTCTCATTAAACCAGCGAAGCAAAAAAGCAAGAAATCGTCAATTTCTGCTTAAAAACGCGAATTTACAAGCATATATACGTTTTTGGCTCGCCAACTTAAAAACTACTGGAGTTATTGAACTTTTTCAAAAAATCCAATTTCTCATTAAACCAGCGAAGCAAAAAAGCAAGAAATTGTCAATTTCTGCTTAAAAACGCGAATTTACAAGCATATATACGTTTTTGGCTCGCCAACTTAAAAACTACTGGAGTTATTGAACTTTTTCAAAAAATCCGATTTCTCATTAAACCAGCGAAGCAAAAAAGCAAGAAATCGTCAATTTCTGTTTAAAAACGCGAATTTACAAGCATATATACGTTTTTGGCTCGCCAATTTAAAAACTACTGGAGTTATTGAAGTTTTTCAAAAAATCCGATTTCTCATTAAACCAGCGAAGCAAAAAAGCATGAAATCGTCAATTTCTGCTTAAAAACGCGAATTTACAAGCATATATACGTTTTTGGCTCGCCAACTTAAAAACTACTGGAGTTATTGAACTTTTTCAAAAAATCCGATTTCTCATTAAACCAGCGAAGCAAAAAAGCAAGAAATCGTCAATTTCTGCTTAAAAACGCGAATTTACAAGCATATATACCTTTTTGGCTCGCCAACTTAAAAACTACTGGAGTTATTGAACTTTTTCAAAAAATCCGATTTCTCATTAAACCAGCGAAGCAAAAAAGCAAGAAATCGTCAATTTCTGCTTAAAAACGCAAATTTACAAGCATATATACCTTTTTGGCTCGCCAACTTAAAAACTACTGGAGTTATTGAACTTTTTCAAAAAATCCGATTTCTCATTAAACCAGCGAAGCAAAAAAAGCAAGAAATCGTCAATTTCTGCTTAAAAACGCGAATTTACAAGCATATATACGTTTTTGGCTCGCCAACTTAAAAACTACTGGAGTTATTGAACTTTTTCAAAAAATCCGATTTCTCATTAAACCAGCGAAGCAAAAAAGCAAGAAATTGTCAATTTCTGCTTAAAAACGCGAATTTACAAGCATATATACGTTTTTGGCTCGCCAACTTAAAAACTACTGGAGTTATTGAAGTTTTTCAAAAAATCCGATTTCTCATTAAACCAGCGAAGCAAAAAAGCAAGAAATCGTCAATTTCTGCTTAAAAACGCGAATTTACAAGCATATATACGTTTTTGGCTCGCCAACTTAAAAACTACTGGAGTTATTGAACTTTTTCAAAAAATCCGATTTCTCATTAAACCAGCGAAGCAAAAAAAGCAAGAAATCGTTAATTTCTGCTTAAAAACGCGAATTTACAAGCATATATACGTTTTTGGCTCGCCAACTTAAAAACTACTGGAGTTATTGAAGTTTTTCAAAAAATCCGATTTCTCATTAAACCAGCGAAGCAAAAAAGCAAGAAATTGTCAATTTCTGCTTAAAAACGCGAATTTACAAGCATATATACGTTTTTGGCTCGCCAACTTAAAAACTACTGGAGTTATTGAAGTTTTTCAAAAAATCCGATTTCTCATTAAACCAGCGAAGCAAAAAAGCAAGAAATCGTCAATTTCTGCTTAAAAACGCGAATTTACAAGCATATATACGTTTTTGGCTCGCCAACTTAAAAACTACTGGAGTTATTGAACTTTTTCAAAAAATCCGATTTCTCATTAAACCAGCGAAGCAAAAAAGCAAGAAATCGTTAATTTCTGCTTAAAAACGCGAATTTACAAGCATATATACTTTTTTTGGCTCGCCAACTTAAAAACTACTGGAGTTATTGAAGTTTTTCAAAAAATCCGATTTCTCATTAAACCAGCGAAGCAAAAAAGCAAGAAATCGTCAATTTCTGCTTAAAAACGCGAATTTACAAGCATATATACGTTTTTGGCTCGCCAACTTAAAAACTACCGTAGTTATTGAACTTTTTCAAAAAATCCGATTTCTCATTAAACCAGCGAAGCAAAAAAGCAAGAAATTGTCAATTTCTGCTTAAAAACGCAAATTTACAAGCATATATACCTTTTTGGCTCGCCAACTTAAAAACTACTGGAGTTATTGAACTTTTTCAAAAAATCCGATTTCTCATTAAACCAGCGAAGCAAAAAGCAAGAAATCGTCAATTTCTGCTTAAAAACGCGAATTTACAAGCATATATACGTTTTTGGCTCGCCAACTTAAAAACTACTGGAGTTATTGAACTTTTTCAAAAAATCCGATTTCTCATTAAACCAGCGAAGTAAAAAAGCAAGAAATTGTCAATTTCTGCTTAAAAACGCGAATTTACAAGCATATACACGTTTTTGGCTCGCCAACTTAAAAACTACTGGAGTTATTGAACTTTTTCAAAAAATCCGATTTCTCATTAAACCAGCGAAGCAAAAAAGCAAGAAATCGTCAATTTCTGTTTAAAAACGCGAATTTACAAGCATATATACGTTTTTGGCTCGCCAACTTAAAAACTACTGGAGTTATTGAAGTTTTTCAAAAAATCCGATTTCTCATTAAACCAGCGAAGCAAAAAAGCAAGAAATCGTCAATTTCTGCCTAAAAACTCGAATTTACAAGCATATATACGTTTTTGGCTCGCCAACTTAAAAACTACTGGAGTTATTGAACTTTTTCAAAAAATCCGATTTCTCATTAAACCAGCGAAGCAAAAAAGCAAGAAATCGTTAATTTCTGCTTAAAAACGCGAATTTACAAGCATATATACTTTTTTTGGCTCGCCAACTTAAAAACTACTGGAGTTATTGAAGTTTTTCAAAAAATCCGATTTCTCATTAAACCAGCGAAGCAAAAAAGCAAGAAATCGTCAATTTCTGCTTAAAAACGCGAATTTACAAGCATATATACGTTTTTGGCTCGCCAACTTAAAAACTATTGTAGTTATTGAACTTTTTTAAAAAATCCGATTTCTCATTAAACCAGCGAAGCAAAAAAGCAAGAAATTGTCAATTTCTGCTTAAAAACGCAAATTTACAAGCATATATACCTTTTTGGCTCGCCAACTTAAAAACTACTGGAGATATTGAACTTTTTCAAAAAATCCGATTTCTCATTAAACCAGCGAAGCAAAAAAGCAAGAAATCGTCAATTTCTGCTTAAAAACGCGAATTTACAAGCATATATACGTTTTTGGCTCGCCAACTTAAAAACTACTGGAGTTATTGAACTTTTTCAAAAAATCCGATTTCTCATTAAACCAGCGAAGCAAAAAAGCAAGAAATTGTCAATTTCTGCTTAAAAACGCGAATTTACAAGCATATATACGTTTTTGGCTCGCCAACTTAAAAACTACTGGAGTTATTGAACTTTTTCAAAAAATCCGATTTCTCATTAAACCAGCGAAGCAAAAAAGCAAGAAATCGTCAATTTCTGCTTAAAAACGCGAATTTACAAGCATATATACGTTTTTGGCTCGCCAACTTAAAAACTACTGGAGTTATTGAACTTTTTCAAAAAATCCGATTTCTCATTAAACCAGCGAAGCAAAAAAGCAAGAAATCGTCAATTTCTGCTTAAAACCGCGAATTTACAAGCATATATACGTTTTTGGCTCGCCAACTTAAAAACTACTGGAGTTATTGAACTTTTTCAAAAAATCCGATTTCTCATTAAACCAGCGAAGCAAAAAAGCAAGAAATCGTCAATTTCTGCTAAAAAACGCGAATTTACAAGCATATATACGTTTTTGGCTCGCCAACTTAAAAACTACTGGAGTTATTGAAGTTTTTCAAAAAATCCGATTTCTCATTAAACCAGCGAAGCAAAAAAGCAAGAAATCGTCAATTTCTGCTTAAAAACGCGAATTTACAAGCATATATTCGTTTTTGGCTCGCCAACTTAAAAACTACTGGAGTTATTGAACTTTTTCAAAAAATCCGATTTCTCATTAAACCAGCGAAGCAAAAAAGCAAGAAATCGTTAATTTCTGCTTAAAAACGCGAATTTACAAGCATATATACTTTTTTTGGCTCGCCAACTTAAAAACTACTGGAGTTATTGAACTTTTTCAAAAAATCCGATTTCTCATTAAACCAGCGAAGCAAAAAAGCAAGAAATCGTCAATTTCTGCTTAAAAACGCGAATTTACAAGCATATATACGTTTTTGGCTCGCCAACTTAAAAACTACTGTAGTTATTGAAGTTTTTCAAAAAATCCGATTTCTCATTAAACCAGCGAAGCAAAAAAGCAAGAAATCGTCAATTTCTGCTTAAAAACGCGAATTTACAAGCATATATACGTTTTTGGCTCGCCAACTTAAAAACTACTGGAGTTATTGAACTTTTTCAAAAAATCCGATTTCTCATTAAACCAGCGAAGCAAAAAAGCAAGAAATTGTCAATTTCTGCTTAAAAACGCAAATTTACAAGCATATATACCTTTTTGGCTCGCCAACTTAAAAACTACTGGAGTTATTGAACTTTTTCAAAAAATCCGATTTCTCATTAAACCAGCGAAGCAAAAAAGCAAGAAATCGTCAATTTCTGCTTAAAAACGCGAATTTACAAGCATATATACGTTTTTGGGTCGCCAACTTAAAAACTACTGGAGTTATTGAACTTTTTCAAAAAATCCGATTTCTCATTAAACCAGCGAAGCAAAAAAGCAAGAAATTGTCAATTTCTGCTTAAAAACGCGAATTTACAAGCATATACACGTTTTTGGCTCGCCAACTTAAGAACTACTGGAGTTATTGAACTTTTTCAAAAAATCCGATTTCTCATTAAACCAGCGAAGCAAAAAAGCAAGAAATCATCAATTTCTGTTTAAAAACGCGAATTTACAAGCATATATACGTTTTTGGCTCGCCAACTTAAAAACTACTGGAGTTATTGAAGTTTTTCAAAAAATCCGATTTCTCATTAAACCAGCGAAGCAAAAAAGCAAGAAATCGTCAATTTCTGCTTAAAAACGCAAATTTACAAGCATATATACCTTTTTGGCTCGCCAACTTAAAAACTACTGGAGTTATTGAACTTTTTCAAAAAATCCGATTTCTCATTAAACCAGCGAAGCAAAAAAAGCAAGAAATCGTCAATTTCTGCTTAAAAACGCGAATTTACAAGCATATATACGTTTTTGGCTCGCCAACTTAAAAACTACTGGAGTTATTGAACTTTTTCAAAAAATCCGATTTCTCATTAAACCAGCGAAGCAAAAAAGCAAGAAATTGTCAATTTCTGCTTAAAAACGCGAATTTACAAGCATATATACGTTTTTGGCTCGCCAACTTAAAAACTACTGGAGTTATTGAAGTTTTTCAAAAAATCCGATTTCTCATTAAACCAGCGAAGCAAAAAAGCAAGAAATCGTCAATTTCTGCTTAAAAACGCGAATTTACAAGCATATATACGTTTTTGGCTCGCCAACTTAAAAACTACTGGAGTTATTGAACTTTTTCAAAAAATCCGATTTCTCATTAAACCAGCGAAGCAAAAAAGCAAGAAATCGTTAATTTCTGCTTAAAAACGCGAATTTACAAGCATATATACTTTTTTTGGCTCGCCAACTTAAAAACTACTGGAGTTATTGAAGTTTTTCAAAAAATCCGATTTCTCATTAAACCAGCGAAGCAAAAAAGCAAGAAATCGTCAATTTCTGCTTAAAAACGCGAATTTACAAGCATATATACGTTTTTGGCTCGCCAACTTAAAAACTACCGTAGTTATTGAACTTTTTCAAAAAATCCGATTTCTCATTAAACCAGCGAAGCAAAAAAGCAAGAAATTGTCAATTTCTGCTTAAAAACGCAAATTTACAAGCATATATACCTTTTTGGCTCGCCAACTTAAAAACTACTGGAGTTATTGAACTTTTTCAAAAAATCCGATTTCTCATTAAACCAGCGAAGCAAAAAGCAAGAAATCGTCAATTTCTGCTTAAAAACGCGAATTTACAAGCATATTTACGTTTTTGGCTCGCCAACTTAAAAACTACTGGAGTTATTGAACTTTTTCAAAAAATCCGATTTCTCATTAAACCAGCGAAGTAAAAAAGCAAGAAATTGTCAATTTCTGCTTAAAAACGCGAATTTACAAGCATATACACGTTTTTGGCTCGCCAACTTAAAAACTACTGGAGTTATTGAACTTTTTCAAAAAATCCGATTTCTCATTAAACCAGCGAAGCAAAAAAGCAAGAAATCGTCAATTTCTGTTTAAAAACGCGAATTTACAAGCATATATACGTTTTTGGCTCGCCAACTTAAAAACTACTGGAGTTATTGAAGTTTTTCAAAAAATCCGATTTCTCATTAAACCAGCGAAGCAAAAAAGCAAGAAATCGTCAATTTCTGCCTAAAAACTCGAATTTACAAGCATATATACGTTTTTGGCTCGCCAACTTAAAAACTACTGGAGTTATTGAACTTTTTCAAAAAATCCGATTTCTCTTTAAACCAGCGAAGCAAAAAAGCAAGAAATCGTTAATTTCTGCTTAAAAACGCGAATTTACAAGCATATATACTTTTTTTGGCTCGCCAACTTAAAAACTACTGGAGTTATTGAAGTTTTTCAAAAAATCCGATTTCTCATTAAACCAGCGAAGCAAAAAAGCAAGAAATCGTCAATTTCTGCTTAAAAACGCGAATTTACAAGCATATATACGTTTTTGGCTCGCCAACTTAAAAACTACTGTAGTTATTGAACTTTTTTAAAAAATCCGATTTCTCATTAAACCAGCGAAGCAAAAAAGCAAGAAATTGTCAATTTCTGCTTAAAAACGCAAATTTACAAGCATATATACCTTTTTGGCTCGCCAACTTAAAAACTACTGGAGATATTGAACTTTTTCAAAAAATCCGATTTCTCATTAAACCAGCGAAGCAAAAAAGCAAGAAATCGTCAATTTCTGCTTAAAAACGCGAATTTACAAGCATATATACGTTTTTGGCTCGCCAACTTAAAAACTACTGGAGTTATTGAACTTTTTCAAAAAATCCGATTTCTCATTAAACCAGCGAAGCAAAAAAGCAAGAAATTGTCAATTTCTGCTTAAAAACGCGAATTTACAAGCATATATACGTTTTTGGCTCGCCAACTTAAAAACTACTGGAGTTATTGAACTTTTTCAAAAAATCCGATTTCTCATTAAACCAGCGAAGCAAAAAAGCAAGAAATCGTCAATTTCTGCTTAAAAACGCGAATTTACAAGCATATATACGTTTTTGGCTCGCCAACTTAAAAACTACTGGAGTTATTGAACTTTTTCAAAAAATCCGATTTCTCATTAAACCAGCGAAGCAAAAAAGCAAGAAATCGTCAATTTCTGCTTAAAACCGCGAATTTACAAGCATATATACGTTTTTGGCTCGCCAACTTAAAAACTACTGGAGTTATTGAACTTTTTCAAAAAATCCGATTTCTCATTAAACCAGCGAAGCAAAAAAGCAAGAAATCGTCAATTTCTGCTAAAAAACGCGAATTTACAAGCATATATACGTTTTTGGCTCGCCAACTTAAAAACTACTGGAGTTATTGAAGTTTTTCAAAAAATCCGATTTCTCATTAAACCAGCGAAGCAAAAAAGCAAGAAATCGTCAATTTCTGCTTAAAAACGCGAATTTACAAGCATATATACGTTTTTGGCTCGCCAACTTAAAAACTACTGGAGTTATTGAACTTTTTCAAAAAATCCGATTTCTTATTAAACCAGCGAAGCAAAAAAGCAAGAAATCGTCAATTTCTGCTTAAAAACGCAAATTTACAATCATATATACGTTTTTGGCTCGCCAACTTAAAAACTACTGGAGTTATTGAAGTTTTTCAAAAAATCCGATTTCTCATTAAACCAGCGAAGCAAAAAAGCAAGAAATGGTCAATTTCTGCTTAAAAACGCGAATTTACAAGCATATATACGTTTTTGGCTCGCCAACATAAAAATTACTGGAGTTATTGAACTTTTTCGAAAAATCCGATTTCTCATTAAACCAGCGAAGCAAAAAAGCAAGAAATCGTCAATTTCTGCTTAAAAACGCGAATTTACAAGCATATATACGTTTTTGGCTCGCCAACTTAAAAACTACTGGAGTTATTGAACTTTTTCAAAAAATCCGATTTCTCATTAAACCAGCGAAGCAAAAAGGCAAGAAATTGTCAATTTCTGCTTAAAAACGCAAATTTACAAGCATATATACCTTTTTGGCTCGCCAACTTAAAAACTACTGGAGTTATTGAACTTTTTCAAAAAATCCGATTTCTCATTAAACCAGCGAAGCAAAAAAGCAAGAAATCGTCAATTTCTGCTTAAAAACGCGAATTTACAAGCATATATACGTTTTTGGCTCGCCAACTTAAAAACTACTGGAGTTATTGAACTTTTTCAAAAAATCCGATTTCTCATTAAACCAGCGAAGCAAAAAAGCAAGAAATTGTCAATTTCTGCTTAAAAACGCGAATTTACAAGCATATACACGTTTTTGGCTCGCCAACTTAAAAACTACTGGAGTTATTGAACTTTTTCAAAAAATCCGATTTCTCATTAAACCAGCGAAGCAAAAAAGCAAGAAATCATCAATTTCTGTTTAAAAACGCGAATTTACAAGCATATATACGTTTTTGGCTCGCCAACTTAAAAACTACTGGAGTTATTGAAGTTTTTCAAAAAATCCGATTTCTCATTAAACCAGCGAAGCAAAAAAGCAAGAAATCGTCAATTTCTGCTTAAAAACGCGAATTTACAAGCATATATACGTTTTTGGCTCGCCAACTTAAAAACTACTGGAGTTATTGAACTTTTTCAAAAAATCCGATTTCTCATTAAACCAGCGAAGCAAAAAAGCAAGAAATCGTCAATTTCTGCTTAAAAACGCGAATTTACAAGCATATATACGTTTTTGGCTCGCCAACTTAAAAACTACTGGAGTTATTAAACTTTTTCAAAAAATCCGATTTCTCATTAAACCAGCGAAGCAAAAAAGCAAGAAATCGTCAATTTCTGCTTAAAAACGCGAATTTACAAGCATATATACGTTTTTGGCTCGCCAACTTAAAAACTACTGGAGTTATTGAAGTTTTTCAAAAAATCCGATTTCTCATTAAACCAGCGAAGCAAAAAAGCAAGAAATCGTCAATTTCTGCTTAAAAACGCGAATTTACAAGCATATATACGTTTTTGGCTCGCCAACTTAAAAACTACTGGAGTTATTGAATTTTTTCAAATAATCCGATTTCTCATTAATCCAGCGAAGCAAAAAAGCAAGAAATCATCAATTTCTGCTTAAAAACGCGAATTTACAAGCATATATACTTTTTTTGGCTCGCCAACTTAAAAACTACTGGAGTTATTGAAGTTTTTCAAAAAATCTGATTTCTCATTAAACCAGCGAAGCAAAAAAGCAAGAAATCGTCAATTTCTGCTTAAAAACGCGAATTTACAAGCATATATACGTTTTTGGCTCGCCAACTTAAAAACTATTGTAGTTATTGAACTTTTTCAAAAAATCCGATTTCTCATTAAACCAGCGAAGCAAAAAAGCAAGAAATTGTCAATTTCTGCTTAAAAACGCAAATTTACAAGCATATATACCTTTTTGGCTCGCCAACTTAAAAACTACTGGAGTTATTGAACTTTTTCAAAAAATCCGATTTCTCATTAAACCAGCGAAGCAAAAAAGCAAGAAATCGTCAATTTCTGCTTAAAAACGCGAATTTACAAGCAAATATACGTTTTTGGCTCGCCAACTTAAAAACTACTGGAGATATTGAACTTTTTCAAAAAATCCGATTTCTCATTAAACCAGCGAAGCGAAACAGCAAGAAATCGTCAATTTCTGCTTAAAAACGCGAATTTACAAGCATTTATACGTTTTTGGCTCGCCAACTTAAAAACTGCTGGAGATATTGAACTTTTTCAAAAAATCCGATTTCTCATTAAACCAGCGAAGCGAAAAAGCAAGAAATCATCAATTTCTGCTTAAAAACGCGAATTTACAAGCATTTATACGTTTTTGGCTCGGCAACTTAAAAACTACTGGAGATATTGAACTTTCTCAAAAAATCCGATTTTTCATTAAACCAGCGAAGCAAAAAAGCAAAAAATTGTCAATTTGTGCTTAAAAACGCGAATTGACAAGCATATATACGTTTTTGGCTCGTCAACTTAAAAACTACTGGAGCTATTAAATTTTTTCAAAAAATCCGATTTCTCATTAAACCAGCGAAGCAAAAAAGCAAGAAATCGTCAATTTCTGCTTAAAAACGCGAATTTACAAGCATATATACATTTTTGGCTCGCCAACTTAAAAACTACTGGAGTTATTGAACTTTTTTAAAAAATCCGATTTCTCATTAAACCAGTGAAGCAAAAATGCAAGAAATCGTCAATTTCTGCTTAAAAACGCGAATTTACAAGCATATATACGTTTTTGGCTTGCCAACTTAAAAACTACTGGAGTTATTGAAGTTTTTCAAAAAATCCGATTTCTCATTAAACCAGCGAAGCAAAAAAGCAAGAAATCGTCAATTTCTGCTTAAAAACGCGAATTTACAAGCATATATACGTTTTTGGCTCGCCAACTTAAAAACTACTGGAGTTATTGAACTTTTTCAAAAAATCCGATTTCTTATTAAACCAGCGAAGCAAAAAAGCAAGAAATCGTCAATTTCTGCTTAAAAACGCAAATTTACAATCATATATACGTTTTTGGCTCGCCAACTTAAAAACTACTGGAGTTATTGAAGTTTTTCAAAAAATCAGATTTCTCATTAAACCAGGGAAGCAAAAAAGCAAGAAATGGTCAATTTCTGCTTAAAAACGCGAATTTACAAGCATATATACGTTTTTGGCTCGCCAACTTAAAAACTACTGGAGTTATTAAACTTTTTCAAAAAATCCGATTTCTCATTAAACCAGCGAAGCAAAAAAGCAAGAAATCGTCAATTTCTGCTTAAAAACGCAAATTTACAAGCATATATACGTTTTTGGCTCGCCGACTTAAAAACTACTGGAGGTATTGAACTTTTTCAAAAAATCCGATTTCTCATTAAACCAGCGAAGCAAAAAAGCAAGAAATCGTCAATTTCTGCTTAAAAACCCGAATTTACAAGCATATATACGTTTTTGGCTTGCCAACTTAAAAACTACTGGAGTTATTGAACTTTTTCAAAAAATCCGATTTCTCATTAAACCAGCGAAGCAAAAAAGCAAGAAATCGTCAATTTCCGCTTAAAAACGCGAATTTACAAGCATATATACGTTTTTGGCTCGCCAACTTAAAAACTACTGGAGTTATTGAACTTTTTCAAAAAATCCGATTTCTCATTAAACCAGCGAAGCAAAAAAGCAAGAAATCGTCAATTTCTGTTTAAAAACGCGAATTTACAAGCATATATACGTTTTTGGCTCGCCAACTTAAAAACTACTGGAGTTATTGAAGTTTTTCAAAAAATCCGATTTCTCATTAAACCAGCGAAGCAAAAAAGCAAGAAATCGTCAATTTCTGCTTAAAAACGCGAATTTACAAGCATATATACGTTTTTGGCTCGCCAACTTAAAAACTACTGGAGTTATTGAACTTTTTCAAAAAATCCGATTTCTCATTAAACCAGCGAAGCAAAAAAGCAAGAAATCGTGAATTTCTGCTTAAAAACGCGAATTTACAAGCATATATACGTTTTTGGCTCGCCAACTTAAAAACTACTGGAGTTATTGAAGTTTTTCAAAAAATCCGATTTCTCATTAAACCAGCGAAGCAAAAAAGCAAGAAATCGTCAATTTCTGCTTAAAAACGCGAATTTACAAGCATATATACGTTTTTGGCTCGCCAACTTAAAAACTACTGGAGTTATTGAACTTTTTCAAAAAATCCGATTTCTCATTAAACCAGCGAAGCAAAAAAGCAAGAAATCGTTAGTTTCTGCTTAAAAACGCGAATTTACAAGCATATATACTTTTTTTGGCTCGCCAACTTAAAAACAACTGGAGTTATTGAAGTTTTTCAAAAAATCCGATTTCTCATTAAACCAGCGAAGCAAAAAAGCAAGAAATCGTCAATTTCTGCTTAAAAACGCGAATTTACAAGCATATATTGTGACAATTTGACATTGTCACTGGTTTGAAAATTAAAATAATTCCGCTTACGAACGATTACATCGGCCTAACCTCAATATGGAACTGATAAATATCGCAATTATTATATCCGTATTACTTTTATATTATTTCGGTGTCTTTAATAGTTGAATCGAGCAGATTTATGATTTCAATGTCATTAATTTAGAACTTATAAATATTTTGACAACTGTCATTGAGATTCCTGTGAACCACAAGAGATGGCGTTGCTGACATATTGTTGAATATTTTACGTCAGCGAATTAAATTGTGTTTTCTAAATTCAGTAATTGTTTTAGAATATTTAATTATTATATCAACGAACAATATTATTAGTAGCATCGAAATAAGCGAAATAAAATTCGTTAGTAGCCGTCACGTCCGCCTCAAACCTGTAGTGGGGAGATTCCATAAATATATGTGCGCCTGGCTAGGTAGCGGCCTTCTCTTCTCTTCCGCTCAACCTTCGTCGACAGACACTCTCTTGTTGAGAGCGTACTCTCTTGAACCGACGTCTTTGTTCTTGTATCGGCAGTGAAATTGTTTTCAATGCGAACGTGAAAATTTATTGTGTGAATATTTAGAATATTCAAGTTTTAGTAATTATAACGTTAGAAAATTTATGATTCCGGTGGGAATATTTTATTTTATCGGTTGGAGAGCATATTGTATTTGAACGCTAGTAATTGCGTTGTAGTAACGTCCACATGGTTGGTGATGATTGGAACTTGGCATAGCTGAATAAACGTAGGTAAGCGATAATTGTGAAAATTAGAATCTAAATCTAGATCAAATTGTTTTCCTTTTGATTCATTTTTAAATTCACGTGACCTTGATCAATGACTTACGATTTATTCAGTCATGTTGTTCAAATCTATCTAGTTTATTGTGTCATTAGTCATTGGATTAATGAACAATTAGTTTAAATTCATTTGATAGATTTTTGATGAGAAAATAATTTGTAGTTCAAATTATTTTAGAAGAAGAAATTTTCTAATGCTGTAATTTATCATCGGTTTAGATGTTAAATTCGTTTTTATGAGAAAATTTTCTAAGATTTTGATTTATAGTCAATTGTTTTGAAAACAATTTCGCGACTGTCCCGATTCGACGAACCCTGTCGAATCCGGTTTCCCTGGGCCGTTGCGCCACTCATACTTTGTCTTTTTTTTTTCCATTTCTGAGTAATTCTGCTTTCCTACATACTATCATGTATTGTAGTTTATGTGTTGTGTTGTCAAATATTCCAAGTGCAATCCTATCATTGTAGCTTGCATGTTGAAATTGTGATGTTAGTGGGCTGCTGTTGATGATTTGGTGAACCTGTGTGCGTGAGTTGATTGAAGCATAGCGTCATTATTCTGCGTGCGTAATTCGGCTAGGATTAAAGTCCATTTTGATAGTCGGCCGTCTTCGTAAAGATAATTTTTTTTGTGATATTGTGGAAAACGTTCTATTATGTTTGAGGCACGGAGCCTGTTTTATTAGTTTTGAGTTTGGAACGTACCACAACTTTCTTTCGGAGACATTGCTCGCGTAGTTTCGACTTGTAGTCTAGACCATAGCAACGAAAGACTTTCGCCGCACATGCCATCAGCAAAGCAAAGCCAATTGTTTTTTTGTAAAGCCAATATGTTATTTTGTAATTATCATTTTATACCGAATTGTTAATTTATGATAAATCAGGACATTTAACTAGGTAAAGTTAACTTATTTTGTTTGGAATCGTGTGTAGTATATTTAGTTGCATACTGTTGAATTTTCATTGCATTGCGCTATCACATTCCTGATAGAATACGTTAAGTTCACTTAAGTCCTTTATTTGAGTCGTGTAACGATCTCTAATTTTGTACCACTCTGTTATATTGATGATTGTATGTTTGTATTTAATACCTCTGTTACTTCAAGTGTATCAACTTTTGTTTCAAGTTCGATTTGTTTGATTATATTACATTTGTTAGTTCGGATTATTCTGCTCTGCCCTCTTATGTTTAGGGACCAGTCTGTGCCTTTCAAAGACGTCTGAGTGGGATTCAGTCGTATTAGCAGCATCAGTCTATCTTGGAAGCCGAATTTTGGATCAGCTGCTGAATGAGATATACCATTATACAAATCGAGCACGAAGTAGTGACTGAACGATTTATGCTGAACGTACGAACGCCAATTGGGCATTATCAGATCTCGAGAGCGACCATTTTCTGGCAGTCTTCATCAACTACCAAACCGCTACTGCGTAATGCGTACTGTCGTCCCCTCAGCGTCTAAGAAAGCTCAGAAGAAGATCTACTATAGCTAGACCACCCGCTAACCAGCAGACGTCAAACAATCTGTCTAGATACACTATTACGAATGACATAAATTTCTTTGTATTGAAAAAGAACACGGAACTCTGTAGCGAATAAAATCATCAATATAACCAAATTAAGTTTTCAACCAACATCAGGTATATTTTTATTTAATTAAGATATTTCATTTCCGAAACAAATTCTCGAAAAGACGAAAACAATACCTATCCCGTTTAGTTCCTAGTTGAGATTTGTCAAAGCTTCTCAATTTTGCGTCAACATCCGCTTTGACTGGCGCCCACCTAATTTACCAACATCACAAAATAAAGTTCCTACCAACCCCACCTACGACCCCGCTCTCCTCCAAACAACTGACGCCGTGCCCTTTATGGGTGACAGGTAGGATAAAAATCAGATGAATGAAACATACTTCAAAATTTGAACACTTTGATAAAATTTAATCAACAACATAAATTTTAAATTCATCTAAATTGTCACACATAATAAGTGTCACGCCAACGTGGGGCCTTGATTGATTTGTATCCGCACATAATAAGTGGCGCATCCAACGTGTGGGGCCTTTGTTTATATTGTGATTTGCTTTGCACAAAAATTTTTGTCTTCGAATAAATCCATTCCTTCCTTTCAATTTTCCGAGAATTTGAGTTCGAAAATATTTATAGTTATTATAAGTTATTATCGTTCATATTGGCTATTTTGATATTAGTTGTTTGCTATCAGTTATTTAATTTATTGTTTTGAATTATATTATTGTTACTATTGGCTATTTTGATATTATTTGTTTGCTATCAGTTATTTAATTTATTGTTTTGAATTATATTATTGTTGATATTGGCTATTTTAATATTATTTGTTGGCTATTAATTTATTTATTGAATATTTTGCATTATCTTGTGTTATTTATTATTTTGAATTATATTGTGTTATTTTGCTTACTAATTATACTTTGTAACATGGCGAACCTTCCGTATCGAATCGAGCACCTGTATGAGGACGAAATTGAACATGAGTTATCAATACGCAATGTCTCCGAATCCGGATCACTAAACAGCAAGCGAATCGTATTAGAAGGACTTCTACAGTTAGAGAAAGAACGAGTTCAGTCAATGATAAGGCCTGAATGCAGTCCTGTTCCTGTGAACGAATCCAGAGTATGTCAGTTAAAGTTGCATGAAGTATTGGGTATGCTAAAAATTTTGCCATTTCTTAATCCCGCTGAACGTAAGCTACATGATGAACTGTTGAATTCAAGAATTTTTTACTTGCAAGATCGCATTTGCTTATTATCATTAAATCATCAACAAGAACTCATCAAGTTGCTTTCGGTCACAAAAAATATGCACACGCAAATTCGTGAGTCAATTCGTGGCAATCCGTCTGCGAATCTGATTAATTTGAACTCAGAAGCTGACGCACCACCAGCTGGCTCATCGAACGAAACCTCTGTCTTGCGAAATACTTCGATCACTCCTTCCTATCTAGATCCTGGATTTTCGACTCTGTTAAATCGTATACAATTCGATTCGTCAACTATAAATCGCGAGAATGATAATTTAACTGCACGTAATCAACGCGATAATCCTGTTCTTGACGCTCGTGTACCATTACTAAATAATTCGTATCCTACTACGTCAACGCAAAATTTTATTCCGATTCCGAGTAACCATTTTGATTCAAGAACGCAAGTTAGTCGTTGGAATATTGTATTCGACGGTTTATCGGGTGTTAATCAATTTATTGAGCGAATTAGCGAAGCTGCGTATGCTTACGGTGTATCGGATGAAACTTTATTTAGACAAGCTTCTTCGTTATTCACGAAAGATGCTTTGATCTGGCTCCGTATGGTGCGCCCAAGTGTCAAAACTTGGTCTGAATTAGTTGGCCGACTAAAGGAAACCTTCCTGCCGTCAAATTTCGAACTAGCTTTAATGGATGAAATACGTCAAAGGACACAAGGTCCAACGGAACGTGTAGAAATTTACATTGCTATTATGGAGAATTTATTTTCTCGCTTGTCACTTCGACCAGACGAATCTTCGCGTGTTTCATTAATAATAAAAAATCTACAGCCACGGTTTCAACGTCTCTGCTCACTACAGTCATTTGATACTATTAGCGATTTAATTCGAACGTGTAAACGTATTGAAGATACTGAATTTAACGTAGCATCGTTTAAAAATCCTCCGTCCGCTAACCATTCGTTATTAGAACCTGATATGGCTTATCGACGTCCGCCGCGCGTTCATGTTGCTGAAATTACTCCGCACAACACTTCGTTTCAAATGAAATGTTGGAACTGCGACGAAAACGGGCATTCTTTTAATTCGTGTACTAAACCACGTAAAATCTTCTGCTATAAATGCGGAATGAAAAATCAAACTGCTGGCAAATGCAAACGCTGCTGTGAAAGGCAGACAAAAAACGTACACGCCGTTTCGGTTTCGTCAGCTCCCGAAAACTCGGCAGATTAAGTGCTGATAGAAAAGAATGGACCGCTTGGTTAAATACGATCCATCGTTTTGTACAAACTCCTGAAATTGCACCTGTATTAATAAATCCCGGTTCCGATGATCGCCCCTTTATTACTGTTACTGCGTATAATAAATCTATTACGGCATTGTTAGATTCTGGCGCGAATGTTTCTATTATTGGATATCGTGGCCTCTCCTTATTACGTGATTTAAAAATCAGCTTGTTACCAGTAGAACATGCTGCTATTGTTACAGCAGACGGCAAAGCCCAAGCTTCACTTGGCACCGTTCATTTACCGATTACCGCTCAGTCGCAAACGCGAACGATCACTTTCGTTATTGTCCCGTCAATCCGTCATACGATGATTCTCGGAGTAAATTTTTGTAAATCGTTTGGAATTTCTGTCAATTTTGCAACGAATTCGTGGACAGCTGCGCCTGAAGTTGCGTCTTGTATTGGCATTGCTAGTTCGGATGAATTATCGGATGTTCAAAGAAAATCACTCGATAGTTTAATCGCGGATTTTGAAAAGTTAGGTAAAGTAGGACTCGGAAAAACTCATTTAGTCGAACATATTATCGATACTGGTGATGCGCTTCCGATTAAGCAACGACAATATCCCCTGTCTGAAATCGTGCGTGGACATTTGAATAAAGAGTTAGATGAAATGTTAGAACTCGGTGTAATCCGTCCCTCATCATCCGCGTGGAGTTCACCCGTTCTGATGGTTAAGAAATCTGACGGAAAATATCGTTTTTGTTTCGATGGTCGAAAAGTAAATTCTGTTACGAAAAAAGACGCTTATCCTCTACCGCGTGTAGACTACATTCTTAATCAACTTCGCGGTGCGAAATATTTAACTTCGCTCGATTTAAAAAGTGCTTTTTGGCAAATTCCACTTTCCGCTTCTTCTTGTGAAAAGACTGCTTTTTCAGTACCCGGTCGTGGTTTATTTGAATTTCAACGCATGCCGTTCGGTTTATGTAACGCTGGTCAGACATTACAACGTCTGATGGACAGAATCATTGGTCCCGAGCTTGAACCAAAAGTTTTCGTTTATTTGGACGATTGTATTATTGCGACAAATTCGTTCGAAGAACATTTAATTACGTTAAAAGAAGTTTCACATCGCTTTCAAAAAGCTGGTTTCACTGTAAATTTTGAAAAATGTAAATTTTGTAGACCCTCGCTGAACTACTTAGGTTTCGTAGTGGATAAATTTGGCTTACGTACAAATCCGGAAAAAGTATCCGCGATTGAACAGTTTCCGCGTCCGACGAATGTAACCGAAATTAAGCGATTTCTCGGCTTAGCCTCGTGGTACAGACGTTTCGTTCCGAGTTTCGCATCCCTTTCTGCTCCTATTTCTGATCTTACGAAGGGTAAGAAAAAGAAAATGGCTGTTGTATGGAACAGCTCGGCCGAAACCGCGTTCTGTAAGCTTAAAGAAGCACTCGTATCGTCTCCAGTACTCGTTAGTCCGGATTATTCTGTTCCTATCCGCAAATTTCGGATGTATACCGATGCATCTAATTTTGGCCTAGGCGCTGTATTAACGCAGGAAGACGCAGACGGCTCTGAACATGCCATTTCTTATATTAGTCGCACGCTTAATAAAGCGGAACGTAATTATTCTGTTACGGAACGCGAATGTCTCGCTGTAGTTTTTGCTATCGATAAATTCCGACCTTACGTGGAAGGTTTACATTTTACAGTCATTACGGACCATTATTCGTTATTATGGTTAATGCGAATGTCAGAACCAACAGGTAAACTTGCTCGTTGGGCAGTAAAGTTACAACAATTTGATTTCGAGCTTATTCATCGTCCTGGTAAGACAAATGAACTACCAGACGCGTTATCTCGCGCGCCCTTAGAAGTCGCCGTTATTGAAAGTTATGCTGATACCACGGACAAATGGTATATTTCGTTACGGCAACGTATTACCGAACAACCTATTTCTTTTCCTGATTGGCGTGTTGAAAATAATATAATTTTCAAATTACGAAATCATTCCTATGAATTACCAGCTAATCTGTCACCGTGGAAAATTGTAGTTCCCCGTTGCGAGCGTAAAGCGATTATTGAGCAATGTCATAATGTGCCAACCGCCGCACATCTCGGTATTTTTAAAACAGCTGCGCGTATCGCTGAACGATATTATTGGCCGCATTTACACTCATCTGTCGCTCATTTTGTACAACGGTGTAAAACGTGTTTAGCTCAGAAAGTTGAACAACGTCCGCCTATCGGACGTATGGGCAAAGAAAAAAATATTTCATCGCCATGGCAAGCAATATCCATCGATTTGATGGGTCCATTACCTGCCACCTCACATCCGAATCGATATCAATATATTCTCGCCGTATCGGACTGGTTTTCAAAATTTCTGTTATTGTTTCCGTTACGTCAAGCTAATGCTCCGAAAATTTGTGAGATTCTCGAATCGGAAGTATTTTTATTATTTGGAATTCCACAGATTGTTATGTGTGATAATGGCACACAATTTACGAGTAAAAATTTCGAAAATTTGATTAAAAAGTATGAAATTCCCAAGTTATGGTACAATGCAAAATTTCATCCGCAGGTAAATTTTGTAGAACGCTCGAACCGCGTTGTGAAACAAGCTATTCGGTCGTATTTGGATGATAACCATCGCGAGTGGGACAAAAATCTCACGTCTGTCGCTCAAGCTATTCGTACATCAGTGCATCAAGTCACTGGCTTCTCGCCGTCGTTTCTAACTTTCGGTCGACATGTACCCACATCCGGAAAATTTTATGGTAACGCTCCCAAGAATGTGTGTACTAATAGTCGTATTGCGTATGCCAATAGATTGGAATCCTTGGCAACCGTATTCAATACAGTGCAAGATCGTATTCATGCCGCGTACAATCGGAACGCGAAATATTACAATGCAAATCGTCGCCACTTAGAATTTTCTGTTGGAGATACTGTATGGAAACGAAACTATGTTCTGTCGTCGGGTATTCGGCATTTTGCGTCGAAATTAGCGCCACGCTTTATAGAATGTCGCGTCGTGAACAAATTATCCCCAATTACTTATCGCCTTGCTAACCTCCTGAATGAAGATCAGGGTATTTGGCACGTCAAAGACCTAAAACCAGCTCCTGAAAGTTCTGAGGATGAAAACGAAAGCATAACATCTGACGATTCTGTAAAAACGGAGTAAATTTGTTATAAAGCAGTTAGTTAGTAATTTTTAAAATTTTTATTGTTATTCATTTTTATTAGTAAATTATTTATTGAATGTTACGGTTCATGTTAAAGTATGAGTATAATTTTTTATGAGATAAAAAATTCTTTTGCAAGGGGGGCTGTGTGACAATTTGACATTGTCACTGGTTTGAAAATTAAAATAATTCCGCTTACGAACGATTACATCGGCCTAACCTCAATATGGAACTGATAAATATCGCAATTATTATATCCGTATTACTTTTATATTATTTCGGTGTCTTTAATAGTTGAATCGAGCAGATTTATGATTTCAATGTCATTAATTTAGAACTTATAAATATTTTGACAACTGTCATTGAGATTCCTGTGAACCACAAGAGATGGCGTTGCTGACATATTGTTGAATATTTTACGTCAGCGAATTAAATTGTGTTTTCTAAATTCAGTAATTGTTTTAGAATATTTAATTATTATATCAACGAACAATATTATTAGTAGCATCGAAATAAGCGAAATAAAATTCGTTAGTAGCCGTCACGTCCGCCTCAAACCTGTAGTGGGGAGATTCCATAAATATATGTGCGCCTGGCTAGGTAGCGGCCTTCTCTTCTCTTCCGCTCAACCTTCGTCGACAGACACTCTCTTGTTGAGAGCGTACTCTCTTGAACCGACGTCTTTGTTCTTGTATCGGCAGTGAAATTGTTTTCAATGCGAACGTGAAAATTTATTGTGTGAATATTTAGAATATTCAAGTTTTAGTAATTATAACGTTAGAAAATTTATGATTCCGGTGGGAATATTTTATTTTATCGGTTGGAGAGCATATTGTATTTGAACGCTAGTAATTGCGTTGTAGTAACGTCCACATGGTTGGTGATGATTGGAACTTGGCATAGCTGAATAAACGTAGGTAAGCGATAATTGTGAAAATTAGAATCTAAATCTAGATCAAATTGTTTTCCTTTTGATTCATTTTTAAATTCACGTGACCTTGATCAATGACTTACGATTTATTCAGTCATGTTGTTCAAATCTATCTAGTTTATTGTGTCATTAGTCATTGGATTAATGAACAATTAGTTTAAATTCATTTGATAGATTTTTGATGAGAAAATAATTTGTAGTTCAAATTATTTTAGAAGAAGAAATTTTCTAATGCTGTAATTTATCATCGGTTTAGATGTTAAATTCGTTTTTATGAGAAAATTTTCTAAGATTTTGATTTATAGTCAATTGTTTTGAAAACAATTTCGCGACTGTCCCGATTCGACGAACCCTGTCGAATCCGGTTTCCCTGGGCCGTTGCGCCACTCATACTTTGTCTTTTTTTTTCCATTTCTGAGTAATTCTGCTTTCCTACATACTATCATGTATTGTAGTTTATGTGTTGTGTTGTCAAATATTCCAAGTGCAATCCTATCATTGTAGCTTGCATGTTGAAATTGTGATGTCAGTGGGCTGCTGTTGATGATTTGGTGAACCTGTGTGCGTGAGTTGATTGAAGCATAGCGTCATTATTCTGCGTGCGTAATTCGGCTAGGATTAAAGTCCATTTTGATAGTCGGCCGTCTTCGTAAAGATAATTTTTTTTGTGATATTGTGGAAAACGTTCTATTATGTTTGAGGCACGGAGCCTGTTTTATTAGTTTTGAGTTTGGAACGTACCACAACTTTCTTTCGGAGACATTGCTCGCGTAGTTTCGACTTGTAGTCTAGACCATAGCAACGAAAGACTTTCGCCGCACATGCCATCAGCAAAGCAAAGCCAATTGTTTTTTTGTAAAGCCAATATGTTATTTTGTAATTATCATTTTATACCGAATTGTTAATTTATGATAAATCAGGACATTTAACTAGGTAAAGTTAACTTATTTTGTTTGGAATCGTGTGTAGTATATTTAGTTGCATACTGTTGAATTTTCATTGCATTGCGCTATCACATTCCTGATAGAATACGTTAAGTTCACTTAAGTCCTTTATTTGAGTCGTGTAACGATCTCTAATTTTGTACCACTCTGTTATATTGATGATTGTATGTTTGTATTTAATACCTCTGTTACTTCAAGTGTATCAACTTTTGTTTCAAGTTCGATTTGTTTGATTATATTACATTTGTTAGTTCGGATTATTCTGCTCTGCCCTCTTATGTTTAGGGACCAGTCTGTGCCTTTCAAAGACGTCTGAGTGGGATTCAGTCGTATTAGCAGCATCAGTCTATCTTGGAAGCCGAATTTTGGATCAGCTGCTGAATGAGATATACCATTATACAAATCGAGCACGAAGTAGTGACTGAACGATTTATGCTGAACGTACGAACGCCAATTGGGCATTATCAGATCTCGAGAGCGACCATTTTCTGGCAGTCTTCATCAACTACCAAACCGCTACTGCGTAATGCGTACTGTCGTCCCCTCAGCGTCTAAGAAAGCTCAGAAGAAGATCTACTATAGCTAGACCACCCGCTAACCAGCAGACGTCAAACAATCTGTCTAGATACACTATTACGAATGACATAAATTTCTTTGTATTGAAAAAGAACACGGAACTCTGTAGCGAATAAAATCATCAATATAACCAAATTAAGTTTTCAACCAACATCAGGTATATTTTTATTTAATTAAGATATTTCATTTCCGAAACAAATTCTCGAAAAGACGAAAACAATACCTATCCCGTTTAGTTCCTAGTTGAGATTTGTCAAAGCTTCTCAATTTTGCGTCAACATCCGCTTTGACTGGCGCCCACCTAATTTACCAACATCACAAAATAAAGTTCCTACCAACCCCACCTACGACCCCGCTCTCCTCCAAACAACTGACGCCGTGCCCTTTATGGGTGACAGGTAGGATAAAAATCAGATGAATGAAACATACTTCAAAATTTGAACACTTTGATAAAATTTAATCAACAACATAAATTTTAAATTCATCTAAATTGTCACAATATACGTTTTTGGCTCGCCAACTTAAAAACTACTGTAGTTATTGAACTTTTTCAAAAAATCCGATTTCTCATTAAACCAGCGAAGCAAAAAAGCAAGAAATTGTCAATTTCTGCTTAAAAACGCAAATTTACAAGCATATATACCTTTTTGGCTCGCCAACTTAAAAACTACTGGAGTTATTGAACTTTTTCAAAAAATCCGATTTCTCATTAAACCAGCAAAGCAAAAAAGCAAGAAATCGTCAATTTCTGCTTAAAAACGCGAATTTACAAGCATATATACGTTTTTGGCTCGCCAACTTAAAAACTACTGGAGTTATTAAAGTTTTTCAAAAAATCCGATTTCTCATTAAACCAGCGAAGCAAAAAAGCAAGAAATCGTCAATTTCTGCTTAAAAACGCGAATTTACAAGCATATATACGTTTTTGGCTCGCCAACTTAAAAACTACTGGAGTTATTGAACTTTTTCAAAAAATCCGATTTCTCATTAAACCAGCGAAGCAAAAAAGCAAGAAATCGTCAATTTCTGCTTAAAAACGCGAATTTACAAGCATATATACGTTTTTGGCTCGCCAACTTAAAAACTACTGGAGTTATTGAACTTTTTTAAAAAATCCGATTTCTCATTAAACCAGCGAAGCAAAAATGCAAGAAATCGTCAATTTCTGCTTAAAAACGCGAATTTACAAGCATATATACGTTTTTGGCTCGCCAACTTAAAAACTACTGGAGTTATTGAAGTTTTTCAAAAAATCCGATTTCTCATTAAACCAGCGAAGCAAAAAAGCAAGAAATCGTCAATTTCTGCTTAAAAACGCGAATTTACAAGCATATATACGTTTTTGGCTCGCCAACTTAAAAACTACTGGAGTTATTGAACTTTTTCAAAAAATCCGATTTCTTATTAAACCAGCGAAGCAAAAAAGCAAGAAATCGTCAATTTCTGCTTAAAAACGCAAATTTACAATCATATATACGTTTTTGGCTCGCCAACTTAAAAACTACTGGAGTTATTGAAGTTTTTCAAAAAATCCGATTTCTCATTAAACCAGCGAAGCAAAAAAGCAAGAAATGGTCAATTTCTGCTTAAAAACGCGAATTTACAAGCATATATACGTTTTTGGCTCGCCAACATAAAAATTACTGGAGTTATTGAACTTTTTCGAAAAATCCGATTTCTCATTAAACCAGCGAAGCAAAAAAGCAAGAAATCGTCAATTTCTGCTTAAAAACGCGAATTTACAAGCATATATACGTTTTTGGCTCGCCAACTTAAAAACTACTGGAGTTATTGAACTTTTTCAAAAAATCCGATTTCTCATTAAACCAGAGAAGCAAAAAAGCAAGAAATTATCAATTTCTGCTTAAAAACGCGAATTTACAAGCATATATACGTTTTTGGCTCGCCAACTTAAAAACTACTGGAGTTATTGAACTTTTTAAAAAATCCGATTTCTCATTAAACCAGCGAAGCAAAAAAGCAAGAAATCGTCAATTTCTGCTTAAAAACGCGAATTTACAAGCATATATACGTTTTTGGCTCGCCAACTTAAAAACTACTGGAGTTATTGAACTTTTTCAAAAAATCCGATTTCTCATTAAACCAGCGAAGCAAAAAAGCAAGAAATAGTCAATTTCTGCTTAAAAACTCGAATTTACAAGCAAATATACGTTTTTGCCTCGCCAACTTAAAAACTACTGGAGTTATTGAACTTTTTCAAAAAATCCGATTTCTCATTAAACCAGCAAAGCAAAAAAGCAAGAAATCGTCAATTTCTGCTTAAAAACGCGAATTTACAAGCATATATACGTTTTTGGCTCGCCAACTTAAAAACTACTGGAGTTATTGAAGTTTTTCAAAAAATCCGATTTCTCATTAAACCAGCGAAGCAAAAATGCAAGAAATCGTCAATTTCTGCTTAAAAACGCGAATTTACAAGCATATATACGTTTTTGGCTCGCCAACTTAAAAACTACTGGAGTTATTGAACTTTTTCAAAAAATCCGATTTCTCATTAAACCAGCGAAGCAAAAAAGCAAGAAATCGTCAATTTCTGCTTAAAAACGCGAATTTACAAGCATATATACGTTTTTGGCTCGCCAACTTAAAAACTACTGGAGTTATTGAACTTTCTCAAAAAATCCGATTTCTCATTAAACCAGCGAAGCAAAAAAGCAAGAAATTGTCAATTTCTGCTTAAAAACGCGAATATATACGTTTTTGGCTCGCCAACTTAAAAACTACTGGAGTTATTGAACTTTTTCAAAAAATCTGATTTCTCATTAAACCAGCGAAGCAAAAAAGCAAGAAATTGTCAATTTCTGCTTAAAAACGCAAATTTACAAGCATATATACGTTTTTGGCTCGCCAACTTAAAAACTACTGGAGTTATTGAACTTTTTCAAAAAATCCGATTTCTCATTAAACCAGCAAAGCAAAAAAGCAAGAAATCGTCAATTTCTGCTTAAAAACGCGCATTTACAAGCATATATACGTTTTTGGCTCGCCAACTTAAAAACTACTGGAGTTATTGAAGTTTTTCAAAAAATCCGATTTCTCATTAAACCAGCGAAGCAAAAAAGCAAGAAATCGTCAATTTCTGCTTAAAAACGCGAATTTACAAGCATATATACGTTTTTGGCTCGCCAACTTAAAAACTACTGGAGTTATTGAACTTTTTCAAAAAATCCGATTTCTCATTAAACCAGCGAAGCAAAAAAGCAAGAAATCGTTAATTTCTGCTTAAAAACGCGAATTTACAAGCATATATACTTTTTTTGGCTCGCCAACTTAAAAACTACTGGAGTTATTGAAGTTTTTCAAAAAATCCGATTTCTCATTAAACCAGCGAAGCAAAAAAGCAAGAAATCGTCAATTTCTGCTTAAAAACGCGAATTTACAAGCATATATACGTTTTTGGCTCGCCAACTTAAAAACTACTGTAGTTATTGAACTTTTTCAAAAAATCCGATTTCTCATTAAACCAGCGAAGCAAAAAAGCAAGAAATCGTCAATTTCTGCTTAAAAACGCGAATTTACAAGCATATATACGTTTTTGGCTCGCCAACCTAAAAACTACTGGAGTTATTGAACTTTTTTAAAAAATCCGATTTCTCATTAAACCAGCGAAGCAAAAATGCAAGAAATCGTCAATTTCTGCTTAAAAACGCGAATTTACAAGCATATATACGTTTTTGGCTCGCCAACTTAAAAACTACTGGAGTTATTGAAGTTTTTCAAAAAATCCGATTTCTCATTAAACCAGCGAAGCAAAAAAGCAAGAAATCGTCAATTTCTGCTTAAAAACGCGAATTTACAAGCATATATACGTTTTTGGCTCGCCAACTTAAAAACTACTGGAGTTATTGAACTTTTTCAAAAAATCCGATTTCTTATTAAACCAGCGAAGCAAAAAAGCAAGAAATCGTCAATTTCTGCTTAAAAACGCAAATTTACAATCATATATACGTTTTTGGCTCGCCAACTTAAAAACTACTGGAGTTATTGAAGTTTTTCAAAAAATCCGATTTCTCATTAAACCAGCGAAGCAAAAAAGCAAGAAATGGTCAATTTCTGCTTAAAAACGCGAATTTACAAGCATATATACGTTTTTGGCTCGCCAACTTAAAAACTACTGGAGTTATTGAAGTTTTTCAAAAAATCCGATTTCTCATTAAACCAGCGAAGCAAAAAAGCAAGAAATTGTCAATTTCTGCTTAAAAACGCGAATTTACAAGCATATATACGTTTTTGGCTCGCCAACTTAAAACTACTGGAGTTATTGAACTTTTTCAAAAAATCCGATTTCTCATTAAACCAGCGAAGCAAAAATGCAAGAAATCGTCAATTTCTGCTTAAAAACGCGAATTTACAAGCATATATACGTTTTTGGCTCGCCAACTTAAAAACTACTGGAGTTATTGAATTTTTTCAAATAATCCGATTTCTCATTAATCCAGCGAAGCAAAAAAGCAAGAAATCATCAATTTCTGCTTAAAAACGCGAATTTACAAGCATATATACGTTTTTGGCTCGCCAACATAAAAATTACTGGAGTTATTGAACTTTTTCGAAAAATCCGATTTCTCATTAAACCAGCGAAGCAAAAAAGCAAGAAATCGTCAATTTCTGCTTAAAAACGCGAATTTACAAGCATATATACGTTTTTGGCTCGCCAACTTAAAAACTACTGGAGTTATTGAACTTTTTCAAAAAATCCGATTTCTCATTAAACCAGAGAAGCAAAAAAGCAAGAAATTATCAATTTCTGCTTAAAAACGCGAATTTACAAGCATATATACGTTTTTGGCTCGCCAACTTAAAAACTACTGGAGTTATTGAACTTTTTAAAAAATCCGATTTCTCATTAAACCAGCGAAGCAAAAAAGCAAGAAATCGTCAATTTCTGCTTAAAAACGCGAATTTACAAGCATATATACGTTTTTGGCTCGCCAACTTAAAAACTACTGGAGTTATTAAACTTTTTCAAAAAATCCGATTTCTCATTAAACCAGCGAAGCAAAAAAGCAAGAAATAGTCAATTTCTGCTTAAAAACTCGAATTTACAAGCAAATATACGTTTTTGCTTCGCCAACTTAAAAACTACTGGAGTTATTGAACTTTTTCAAAAAATCCGATTTCTCATTAAACCAGCAAAGCAAAAAAGCAAGAAATCGTCAATTTCTGCTTAAAAACGCGAATTTACAAGCATATATACGTTTTTGGCTCGCCAACTTAAAAACTACTGGAGTTATTGAAGTTTTTCAAAAAATCCGATTTCTCATTAAACCAGCGAAGCAAAAATGCAGGAAATCGTCAATTTCTGCTTAAAAACGCGAATTTACAAGCATATATACGTTTTTGGCTCGCCAACTTAAAAACTACTGGAGTTATTGAACTTTTTCAAAAAATCCGATTTCTCATTAAACCAGCGAAGCAAAAAAGCAAGAAATCGTCAATTTCTGCTTAAAAACGCGAATTTACAAGCATATATACGTTTTTGGCTCGCCAACTTAAAAACTACTGGAGTTATTGAACTTTCTCAAAAAATCCGATTTCTCATTAAACCAGCGAAGCAAAAAAGCAAGAAATCGTCAATTTCTGCTTAAAAACGCGAATTTACAAGCATATATACGTTTTTGGCTCGCCAACTTAAGAACTACTGGAGTTATCGAAGTTTTTCAAAAAATCCGATTTCTCATTAAACCAGCGAAGCAAAAAAGCAAGAAATTGTCAATTTCTGCTTAAAAACGCGAATTTACAAGCATATATACGTTTTTGGCTCGCCAACTTAAAAAC
Organism: Clivina fossor; assembly: GCA_963966155.1. Lineage (NCBI taxonomy): Eukaryota > Metazoa > Arthropoda > Insecta > Coleoptera > Carabidae > Clivina > Clivina fossor. The sequence goes on along the minus strand of OZ014561.1, from coordinate 5,084,652 downwards.
TACTGGAGTTATTGAACTTTTTCAAAAAATCCGATTTCTCATTAAACCAGCGAAGCAAAAATGCAAGAAAACGTCAATTTCTGCTTAAAAACGCGAATTTACAAGCATATATACCTTTTTGGCTCGCCAACTTAAAAACTACTGGAGTTATTGAACTTTTTCAAATAATCCGATTTCTCATTAAACCACCGAAGCAAAAAAGCAAGAAATCATCAATTTCTGCTTAAAAACGCGAATTTACAAGCATATATACGTTTTTGGCTCGCCAACTTAAAAACTACTGGAGTTATTGAACTTTTTCAAAAAATCTGATTTCTCATTAAACCAGCGAAGCAAAAAAGCAAGAAATCGTCAATTTCTGCTTAAAAACGCGAATTTACAAGCATATATACGTTTTTGGCTCGCCAACTTAAAAACTACTGGAGTTATTGAACTTTTTCAAAAAATCCGATTTCTCATTAAACCAGCGAAGCAAAAAGCAAGAAATCGTCAATTTCTGCTTAAAAACGCGAATTTACAAGCATATATACGTTTTTGGCTCGCCAACTTAAAAACTACTGGAGTTATTGAAGTTTTTCAAAAAATCCGATTTCTCATTAAACCAGCGAAGCAAAAAAGCAAGAAATCGTCAATTTCTGCTTAAAAACGCGAATTTACAAGCATATATACGTTTTTGGCTCGCCAACTTAAAAACTACTGGAGTTATTGAACTTTTTCAAAAAATCCGATTTCTCATTAAACCAGCGAAGCAAAAAAGCAAGAAAACGTTAATTTCTGCTTAAAAACGAGAATTTACAAGCATATATACTTTTTTTGGCTCGCCAACTTAAAAACTACTGGAGTTATTGAAGTTTTTCAAAAAATCCGATTTCTCATTAAACCAGCTAAGCAAAAAAGCAAGAAATCGTCAATTTCTGCTTAAAAACGCGAATTTACAAGCATATATACGTTTTTGGCTCGCCAACTTAAAAACTACTGTAGTTATTGAACTTTTTCAAAAAATCCGATTTCTCATTAAACCAACTAAGCAAAAAAGCAAGAAATTGTCAATTTCTGCTTAAAAACGCAAATTTACAAGCATATATACCTTTTTGGCTCGCCAACTTAAAAACTACTGGAGTTATTGAACTTTTTCAAAAAATCCGATTTCTCATTAAACCAGCGAAGCAAAAAAGCAAGAAATCGTCAATTTCTGCTTAAAAACGCGAATTTACAAGCATATATACGTTTTTGGCTCGCCAACTTAAAAACTACTGGAGTTATTGAAGTTTTTCAAAAAATCCGATTTCTCATTAAACCAGCGAAGCAAAAAAGCAAGAAATCGTCAATTTCTGCTTAAAAACGCGAATTTACAAGCATATATACGTTTTTGGCTCGCCAACTTAAAAACTACTGGAGTTATTGAACTTTTTCAAAAAATCCGATTTCTCATTAAACCAGCGAAGCAAAAATGCAAGAAAACGTCAATTTCTGCTTAAAAACGCGAATTTACAAGCATATATACGTTTTTGGCTCGCCAACTTAAAAACTACTGGAGTTATTGAACTTTTTCAAATAATCCGATTTCTCATTAAACCACCGAAGCAAAAAAGCAAGAAATCATCAATTTCTGCTTAAAAACGCGAATTTACAAGCATATATACGTTTTTGTCTCGCCAACTTAAAAACTACTGGAGTTATTGAACTTTTTCAAAAAATCCGATTTCTCATTAAACCAGCGAAGCAAAAAAGCAAGAAATCGTCAATTTCTGCTTAAAAACGCGAATTTACAAGCATATATACGTTTTTGGCTCGCCAACTTAAAAACTACTGGAGTTATTGAACTTTTTCAAAAAATCCGATTTCTCATTAAACCAGCGAACCGAAAAAGCAAGAAATCGTCAATTTCTGCTTAAAAACGCGAATTTACAAGCATATATATGTTTTTGGCTCGCCAACTTAAAAACTACTGGAGTTATTGAAGTTTTTCAAAAAGTCCGATTTCTCATTAAACCAGCGAAGCGAAAAAGCAAGAAATCGTCAATTTCTGCTTAAAAACGCGAATTTACAACTATTTATACGTTTTTGGCTCGCCAACTTAAAAACTACTGGAGATATTGAACTTTTTCAAAAAATCCGATTTCTCATTAAACCAGCGAAGCGAAAAAGCAAGAAATCGTCAATTTCTGCTTAAAAACGCGAATTTACAAGCATATATACGTTTTTGGCTCGCCAACTTAAAAACTACTGTAGTTATTGAACTTTTTTAAAAAATCCGATTTCTCATTAAACCAGCGAAGCAAAAAAGCAAGAAATTGTCAATTTCTGCTTAAAAACGCAAATTTACAAGCATATATACCTTTTTGGCTCGCCAACTTAAAAACTACTGGAGTTATTGAACTTTTTCAAAAAATCCGATTTCTCATTAAACCAGCGAAGCAAAAAAGCAAGAAATCGTCAATTTCTGCTTAAAAACGCGAATTTACAAGCATATATACGTTTTTGGCTCGCCAACTTAAAAACTACTGGAGTTATTGAAGTTTTTCAAAAAATCCGATTTCTCATTAAACCAGCGAAGCAAAAAAGCAAGAAATCGTCAATTTCTGCTTGAAAACGCGAATTTACAAGCATATATACGTTTTTGGCTCGCCAACTTAAAAAACTACTGGAGTTATTGAACTTTTTCAAAAAATCCGATTTCTCATTAAACCAGCGAAGCAAAAATGCAAGAAAACGTCAATTTCTGCTTAAAAACGCGAATTTACAAGCATATATACGTTTTTGGCTCGCCAACTTAAAAACTACTGGAGTTATTGAACTTTTTCAAAAAATCCGATTTCTCATTAAACCAGCGAAGCAAAAAAGCAAGAAATCGTCAATTTCTGCTTAAAAACGCGAATTTACAAGCATATATACGTTTTTGGCTCGCCAACTTAAAAACTACTGGAGTTATTGAAGTTTTTCAAAAAATCCGATTTCTCATTAAACCAGCGAAGCAAAAATGCAAGAAATCGTCAATTTCTGCTTAAAAACGCGAATTTACAAGCATATATACGTTTTTGGCTCGCCAACTTAAAAACTACTGGAGTTATTGAACTTTTTCAAAAAATCCGATTTCTCATTAAACCAGCGAAGCAAAAAAGCAAGAAATCGTCAATTTTTGCTTAAAAACGCGAATTTACAAGCAAATATACGTTTTTGGCTCGCCAACTTAAAAACTACTGGAGTTATTGAATTTTTTCAAAAAATCCGATTTCTCATTAAACCAGCGAAGCAAAAAAGCAAGAAATCGTCATTTCTGCTTAAAAACGCGAATTTACAAGCATATATACGTTTTTGGCTCGCCAACTTAAAAACTACTGGAGTTATTGAACTTTTTCAAAAAATCCGATTTCTCATTAAACCAGCGAACCGAAAAAGCAAGAAATCGTCAATTTCTGCTTAAAAACGCGAATTTACAAGCATATATATGTTTTTGGCTCGCCAACTTAAAAACTACTGGAGTTATTGAAGTTTTTCAAAAAGTCCGATTTTTCATTAAACCAGCGAAGCGAAAAAGCAAGAAATCGTCAATTTCTGCTTAAAAACGCGAATTTACTACTATTTATACGTTTTTGGCTCGCCAACTTAAAAACTACTGGAGATATTGAACTTTTTCAAAAAATCCGATTTCTCATTAAACCAGCGAAGCGAAAAAGCAAGAAATCGTCAATTTCTGCTTAAAAACGCGAATTTACAAGCATATATACGTTTTTGGCTCGCCAACTTAAAAACTACTGTAGTTATTGAACTTTTTTAAAAAATCCGATTTCTCATTAAACCAGCGAAGCAAAAAAGCAAGAAATTGTCAATTTCTGCTTAAAAACGCAAATTTACAAGCATATATACCTTTTTGGCTCGCCAACTTAAAAACTACTGGAGTTATTGAACTTTTTCAAAAAATCCGATTTCTCATTAAACCAGCGAAGCAAAAAAGCAAGAAATCGTCAATTTCTGCTTAAAAACGCGAATTTACAAGCATATATACGTTTTTGGCTCGCCAACTTAAAAACTACTGGAGTTATTGAAGTTTTTCAAAAAATCCGATTTCTCATTAAACCAGCGAAGCAAAAAAGCAAGAAATCGTCAATTTCTGCTTGAAAACGCGAATTTACAAGCATATATACGTTTTTGGCTCGCCAACTTAAAAAACTACTGGAGTTATTGAACTTTTTCAAAAAATCCGATTTCTCATTAAACCAGCGAAGCAAAAATGCAAGAAAACGTCAATTTCTGCTTAAAAACGCGAATTTACAAGCATATATACGTTTTTGGCTCGCCAACTTAAAAACTACTGGAGTTATTGAACTTTTTCAAAAAATCCGATTTCTCATTAAACCAGCGAAGCAAAAAAGCAAGAAATCGTCAATTTCTGCTTAAAAACGCGAATTTACAAGCATATATACGTTTTTGGCTCGCCAACTTGAAAACTACTGGAGTTATTGAAGTTTTTCAAAAAATCCGATTTCTCATTAAACCAGCGAAGCAAAAAAGCAAGAAATCGTCAATTTCTGCTTAAAAACGCGAATTTACAAAGATATATACGTTTTTGGCTCGCCAACTTAAAAACTACTGGAGTTATTGAACTTTTTCAAAAAATCCGATTTCTCATTAAACCAGGGAAGAAAAAAAGCAAGAAATCGTCAATTTCTGCTTAAAAACGCAAATTTACAATCATATATACGTTTTTGGCTCGCCAACTTAAAAACTACTGGAGTTATTGAAGTTTTTCAAAAAATCCGATTTCTCATTAAACCAGCGAAGCAAAAAAGCAAGAAATGGTCAATTTCTGCTTAAAAACGCGAATTTACAAGCATATATACGTTTTTGGCTCGCCAACTTAAAAACTACTGGAGTTATTAAACTTTTTCAAAAAATCCGATTTCTCATTAAACCAGCGAAGCAAAAAAGCAAGAAATCGTCAATTTCTGTTTAAAAACGCAAATTTACAAGCATATATACGTTTTTGGCTCGCCAACTTAAAAACTACTGGAGGTATTGAACTTTTTCAAAAAATCCGATATCTCATTAAACCAGTGAAGCAAAAAAGCAAGAAATCGTCAATTTCTGCTTAAAAACCCGAATTTACAAGCATATATACGTTTTTGGCTTGCCAACTTAAAAACTACTGGAGTTATTGAACTTTTTCAAAAAATCCGATTTCTCATTAAACCAGCGAAGCAAAAAAGCAAGAAATCGTCAATTTCCGCTTAAAAACGCGAATTTACAAGCATATATACGTTTTTGGCTCGCCAACTTAAAAACTACTGGAGTTATTGAACTTTTTCAAAAAATCCGATTTCTCATTAAACCAGCGAAGCAAAAAAGCAAGAAATCGTCAATTTCTGCTTAAAAACGCGAATTTACAAGCATATATACGTTTTTGGCTCGCCAACTTAAAAACTACTGGAGTTATTGAACTTTTTCAAAAAATCCGATTTCTCATTAAACCAGCGAAGCAAAAAAGCAAGAAATCGTCAATTTCTGCTTAAAAACGCGAATTTACAAGCATATATACGTTTTTGGCTCGCCAACTTAAAAACTACTGGAGTTATTGAAGTTTTTCAAAAAATCCGATTTCTCATTAAACCAGCGAAGCAAAAAAGCAAGAAATCGTCAATTTCTGCTTAAAAACGCGAATTTACAAGCATATATACGTTTTTGGCTCGCCAACTTAAAAACTACTGGAGTTATTGAACTTTTTCAAAAAATCCGATTTCTTATTAAACCAGCGAAGCAAAAAAGCAAGAAATCGTCAATTTCTGCTTAAAAACGCAAATTTACAATCATATATACGTTTTTGGCTCGCCAACTTAAAAACTACTGGAGTTATTGAAGTTTTTCAAAAAATCCGATTTCTCATTAAACCAGCGAAGCAAAAAAGCAAGAAATGGTCAATTTCTGCTTAAAAACGCGAATTTACAAGCATATATACGTTTTTGGCTCGCCAACTTAAAAACTACTGGAGTTATTGAAGTTTTTCAAAAAATCCGATTTCTCATTAAACCAGCGAAGCAAAAAAGCAAGAAATTGTCAATTTCTGCTTAAAAACGCGAATTTACAAGCATATATACGTTTTTGGCTCGCCAACTTAAAACTACTGGAGTTATTGAACTTTTTCAAAAAATCCGATTTCTCATTAAACCAGCGAAGCAAAAATGCAAGAAATCGTCAATTTCTGCTTAAAAACGCGAATTTACAAGCATATATACGTTTTTGGCTCGCCAACTTAAAAACTACTGGAGTTATTGAATTTTTTCAAATAATCCGATTTCTCATTAATCCAGCGAAGCAAAAAAGCAAGAAATCATCAATTTCTGCTTAAAAACGCGAATTTACAAGCATATATACGTTTTTGGCTCGCCAACATAAAAATTACTGGAGTTATTGAACTTTTTCGAAAAATCCGATTTCTCATTAAACCAGCGAAGCAAAAAAGCAAGAAATCGTCAATTTCTGCTTAAAAACGCGAATTTACAAGCATATATACGTTTTTGGCTCGCCAACTTAAAAACTACTGGAGTTATTGAACTTTTTCAAAAAATCCGATTTCTCAGTAAACCAGAGAAGCAAAAAAGCAAGAAATTATCAATTTCTGCTTAAAAACGCGAATTTACAAGCATATATACGTTTTTGGCTCGCCAACTTAAAAACTACTGGAGTTATTGAACTTTTTAAAAAATCCGATTTCTCATTAAACCAGCGAAGCAAAAAAGCAAGAAATCGTCAATTTCTGCTTAAAAACGCGAATTTACAAGCATATATACGTTTTTGGCTCGCCAACTTAAAAACTACTGGAGTTATTGAACTTTTTCAAAAAATCCGATTTCTCATTAAACCAGCGAAGCAAAAAAGCAAGAAATCGTCAATTTCTGCTTAAAAACGCGAATTTACAAGCATATATACGTTTTTGGCTCGCCAACTTAAAAACTGCTGGAGTTATTGAACTTTTTCAAAAAATCCGATTTCTCATTAAACCAGCGAAGCAAAAAAGCAAGAAATTGTCAATTTCTGCTTAAAAACGCGAATATATACGTTTTTGGCTCGCCAACTTAAAAACTACTGGAGTTATTGAACTTTTTCAAAAAATCTGATTTCTCATTAAACCAGCGAAGCAAAAAAGCAAGAAATAGTCAATTTCTGCTTAAAAACTCGAATTTACAAGCAAATATACGTTTTTGCCTCGCCAACTTAAAAACTACTGGAGATATCGAACTTTTTCAAAAAATCCGATTTCTCATTAAACCAGCAAAGCAAAAAAGCAAGAAATCGTCAATTTCTGCTTAAAAACGCGAATTTACAAGCATATATACGTTTTTGGCTCGCCAACTTAAAAACTACTGGAGTTATTGAAGTTTTTCAAAAAATCCGATTTCTCATTAAACCAGCGAAGCAAAAATGCAAGAAATCGTCAATTTCTGCTTAAAAACGCGAATTTACAAGCATATATACGTTTTTGGCTCGCCAACTTAAAAACTACTGGAGTTATTGAACTTTTTCAAAAAATCCGATTTCTCATTAAACCAGCGAAGCAAAAAAGCAAGAAATCGTCAATTTCTGCTTAAAAACGCGAATTTACAAGCATATATACGTTTTTGGCTCGCCAACTTAAAAACTACTGGAGTTATTGAACTTTCTCAAAAAATCCGATTTCTCATTAAACCAGCGAAGCAAAAAAGCAAGAAATCGTCAATTTCTGCTTAAAAACGCGAATTTACAAGCATATATACGTTTTTGGCTCGCCAACTTAAAAACTGCTGGAGTTATTGAACTTTTTCAAAAAATCCGATTTCTCATTAAACCAGCGAAGCAAAAAAGCAAGAAATTGTCAATTTCTGCTTAAAAACGCGAATATATACGTTTTTGGCTCGCCAACTTAAAAACTACTGGAGTTATTGAAGTTTTTCAAAAAATCCGATTTCTCATTAAACCAGCGAAGCAAAAAAGCAAGAAATCGTCAATTTCTGCTTAAAAACGCGAATTTACAAGCATATATACGTTTTTGGCTCGCCAACTTAAAAACTACTGGAGTTATTGAACTTTTTCAAAAAATCCGATTTCTCATTAAACCAGCGAAGCAAAAATGCAAGAAAACGTCAATTTCTGCTTAAAAACGCGAATTTACAAGCATATATACGTTTTTGGCTCGCCAACTTAAAAACTACTGGAGTTATTGAACTTTTTCAAATAATCCGATTTCTCATTAAACCACCGAAGCAAAAAAGCAAGAAATCATCAATTTCTGCTTAAAAACGCGAATTTACAAGCATATATACGTTTTTGTCTCGCCAACTTAAAAACTACTGGAGTTATTGAACTTTTTCAAAAAATCCGATTTCTCATTAAACCAGCGAAGCAAAAAAGCAAGAAATCGTCAATTTCTGCTTAAAAACGCGAATTTACAAGCATATATACGTTTTTGGCTCGCCAACTTAAAAACTACTGGAGTTATTGAACTTTTTCAAAAAATCCGATTTCTCATTAAACCAGCGAACCGAAAAAGCAAGAAATCGTCAATTTCTGCTTAAAAACGCGAATTTACAAGCATATATATGTTTTTGGCTCGCCAACTTAAAAACTACTGGAGTTATTGAAGTTTTTCAAAAAGTCCGATTTCTCATTAAACCAGCGAAGCGAAAAAGCAAGAAATCGTCAATTTCTGCTTAAAAACGCGAATTTACAACTATTTATACGTTTTTGGCTCGCCAACTTAAAAACTACTGGAGATATTGAACTTTTTCAAAAAATCCGATTTCTCATTAAACCAGCGAAGCGAAAAAGCAAGAAATCGTCAATTTCTGCTTAAAAACGCGAATTTACAAGCATATATACGTTTTTGGCTCGCCAACTTAAAAACTACTGTAGTTATTGAACTTTTTTAAAAAATCCGATTTCTCATTAAACCAGCGAAGCAAAAAAGCAAGAAATTGTCAATTTCTGCTTAAAAACGCAAATTTACAAGCATATATACCTTTTTGGCTCGCCAACTTAAAAACTACTGGAGTTATTGAACTTTTTCAAAAAATCCGATTTCTCATTAAACCAGCGAAGCAAAAAAGCAAGAAATCGTCAATTTCTGCTTAAAAACGCGAATTTACAAGCATATATACGTTTTTGGCTCGCCAACTTAAAAACTACTGGAGTTATTGAAGTTTTTCAAAAAATCCGATTTCTCATTAAACCAGCGAAGCAAAAAAGCAAGAAATCGTCAATTTCTGCTTGAAAACGCGAATTTACAAGCATATATACGTTTTTGGCTCGCCAACTTAAAAAACTACTGGAGTTATTGAACTTTTTCAAAAAATCCGATTTCTCATTAAACCAGCGAAGCAAAAATGCAAGAAAACGTCAATTTCTGCTTAAAAACGCGAATTTACAAGCATATATACGTTTTTGGCTCGCCAACTTAAAAACTACTGGAGTTATTGAACTTTTTCAAAAAATCCGATTTCTCATTAAACCAGCGAAGCAAAAAAGCAAGAAATCGTCAATTTCTGCTTAAAAACGCGAATTTACAAGCATATATACGTTTTTGGCTCGCCAACTTAAAAACTACTGGAGTTATTGAAGTTTTTCAAAAAATCCGATTTCTCATTAAACCAGCGAAGCAAAAATGCAAGAAATCGTCAATTTCTGCTTAAAAACGCGAATTTACAAGCATATATACGTTTTTGGCTCGCCAACTTAAAAACTACTGGAGTTATTGAACTTTTTCAAAAAATCCGATTTCTCATTAAACCAGCGAAGCAAAAAAGCAAGAAATCGTCAATTTTTGCTTAAAAACGCGAATTTACAAGCAAATATACGTTTTTGGCTCGCCAACTTAAAAACTACTGGAGTTATTGAATTTTTTCAAAAAATCCGATTTCTCATTAAACCAGCGAAGCAAAAAAGCAAGAAATCGTCAATTTCTGCTTAAAAACGCGAATTTACAAGCATATATACGTTTTTGGCTCGCCAACTTAAAAACTACTGGAGTTATTGAACTTTTTCAAAAAATCCGATTTCTCATTAAACCAGCGAACCGAAAAAGCAAGAAATCGTCAATTTCTGCTTAAAAACGCGAATTTACAAGCATATATATGTTTTTGGCTCGCCAACTTAAAAACTACTGGAGTTATTGAAGTTTTTCAAAAAGTCCGATTTCTCATTAAACCAGCGAAGCGAAAAAGCAAGAAATCGTCAATTTCTGCTTAAAAACGCGAATTTACTACTATTTATACGTTTTTGGCTCGCCAACTTAAAAACTACTGGAGATATTGAACTTTTTCAAAAAATCCGATTTCTCATTAAACCAGCGAAGCGAAAAAGCAAGAAATCGTCAATTTCTGCTTAAAAACGCGAATTTACAAGCATATATACGTTTTTGGCTCGCCAACTTAAAAACTACTGTAGTTATTGAACTTTTTTAAAAAATCCGATTTCTCATTAAACCAGCGAAGCAAAAAAGCAAGAAATTGTCAATTTCTGCTTAAAAACGCAAATTTACAAGCATATATACCTTTTTGGCTCGCCAACTTAAAAACTACTGGAGTTATTGAACTTTTTCAAAAAATCCGATTTCTCATTAAACCAGCGAAGCAAAAAAGCAAGAAATCGTCAATTTCTGCTTAAAAACGCGAATTTACAAGCATATATACGTTTTTGGCTCGCCAACTTAAAAACTACTGGAGTTATTGAAGTTTTTCAAAAAATCCGATTTCTCATTAAACCAGCGAAGCAAAAAAGCAAGAAATCGTCAATTTCTGCTTGAAAACGCGAATTTACAAGCATATATACGTTTTTGGCTCGCCAACTTAAAAAACTACTGGAGTTATTGAACTTTTTCAAAAAATCCGATTTCTCATTAAACCAGCGAAGCAAAAATGCAAGAAAACGTCAATTTCTGCTTAAAAACGCGAATTTACAAGCATATATACGTTTTTGGCTCGCCAACTTAAAAACTACTGGAGTTATTGAACTTTTTCAAAAATCCGATTTCTCATTAAACCAGCGAAGCAAAAAAGCAAGAAATCGTCAATTTCTGCTTAAAAACGCGAATTTACAAGCATATATACGTTTTTGGCTCGCCAACTTGAAAACTACTGGAGTTATTGAAGTTTTTCAAAAAATCCGATTTCTCATTAAACCAGCGAAGCAAAAAAGCAAGAAATCGTCAATTTCTGCTTAAAAACGCGAATTTACAAAGATATATACGTTTTTGGCTCGCCAACTTAAAAACTACTGGAGTTATTGAACTTTTTCAAAAAATCCGATTTCTCATTAAACCAGGGAAGAAAAAAAGCAAAAAATCGTCAATTTCTGCTTAAAAACGCAAATTTACAATCATATATACGTTTTTGGCTCGCCAACTTAAAAACTACTGGAGTTATTGAAGTTTTTCAAAAAATCCGATTTCTCATTAAACCAGCGAAGCAAAAAAGCAAGAAATGGTCAATTTCTGCTTAAAAACGCGAATTTACAAGCATATATACGTTTTTGGCTCGCCAACTTAAAAACTACTGGAGTTATTAAACTTTTTCAAAAAATCCGATTTCTCATTAAACCAGCGAAGCAAAAAAGCAAGAAATCGTCAATTTCTGTTTAAAAACGCAAATTTACAAGCATATATACGTTTTTGGCTCGCCAACTTAAAAACTACTGGAGGTATTGAACTTTTTCAAAAAATCCGATATCTCATTAAACCAGTGAAGCAAAAAAGCAAGAAATCGTCAATTTCTGCTTAAAAACCCGAATTTACAAGCATATATACGTTTTTGGCTTGCCAACTTAAAAACTACTGGAGTTATTGAACTTTTTCAAAAAATCCGATTTCTCATTAAACCAGCGAAGCAAAAAAGCAAGAAATCGTCAATTTCCGCTTAAAAACGCGAATTTACAAGCATATATACGTTTTTGGCTCGCCAACTTAAAAACTACTGGAGTTATTGAACTTTTTCAAAAAATCCGATTTCTCATTAAACCAGCGAAGCAAAAAAGCAAGAAATCGTCAATTTCTGCTTAAAAACGCGAATTTACAAGCATATATACGTTTTTGGCTCGCCAACTTAAAAACTACTGGAGTTATTGAACTTTTTCAAAAAATCCGATTTCTCATTAAACCAGCGAAGCAAAAAAGCAAGAAATCGTCAATTTCTGCTTAAAAACGCGAATTTACAAGCATATATACGTTTTTGGCCCGCCAACTTAAAAACTACTGGAGTTATTGAAGTTTTTCAAAAAATCCGATTTCTCATTAAACCAGCGAAGCAAAAAAGCAAGAAATCGTCAATTTCTGCTTAAAAACGCGAATTTACAAGCATATATACGTTTTTGGCTCGCCAACTTAAAAACTACTGGAGTTATTGAACTTTTTCAAAAAATCCGATTTCTTATTAAACCAGCGAAGCAAAAAAGCAAGAAATCGTCAATTTCTGCTTAAAAACGCAAATTTACAATCATATATACGTTTTTGGCTCGCCAACTTAAAAACTACTGGAGTTATTGAAGTTTTTCAAAAAATCCGATTTCTCATTAAACCAGCGAAGCAAAAAAGCAAGAAATGGTCAATTTCTGCTTAAAAACGCGAATTTACAAGCATATATACGTTTTTGGCTCGCCAACTTAAAAACTACTGGAGTTATTGAAGTTTTTCAAAAAATCCGATTTCTCATTAAACCAGCGAAGCAAAAAAGCAAGAAATTGTCAATTTCTGCTTAAAAACGCGAATTTACAAGCATATATACGTTTTTGGCTCGCCAACTTAAAACTACTGGAGTTATTGAACTTTTTCAAAAAATCCGATTTCTCATTAAACCAGCGAAGCAAAAATGCAAGAAATCGTCAATTTCTGCTTAAAAACGCGAATTTACAAGCATATATACGTTTTTGGCTCGCCAACTTAAAAACTACTGGAGTTATTGAATTTTTTCAAATAATCCGATTTCTCATTAATCCAGCGAAGCAAAAAAGCAAGAAATCATCAATTTCTGCTTAAAAACGCGAATTTACAAGCATATATACGTTTTTGGCTCGCCAACATAAAAATTACTGGAGTTATTGAACTTTTTCGAAAAATCCGATTTCTCATTAAACCAGCGAAGCAAAAAAGCAAGAAATCGTCAATTTCTGCTTAAAAACGCGAATTTACAAGCATATATACGTTTTTGGCTCGCCAACTTAAAAACTACTGGAGTTATTGAACTTTTTCAAAAAATCCGATTTCTCAGTAAACCAGAGAAGCAAAAAAGCAAGAAATTATCAATTTCTGCTTAAAAACGCGAATTTACAAGCATATATACGTTTTTGGCTCGCCAACTTAAAAACTACTGGAGTTATTGAACTTTTTAAAAAATCCGATTTCTCATTAAACCAGCGAAGCAAAAAAGCAAGAAATCGTCAATTTCTGCTTAAAAACGCGAATTTACAAGCATATATACGTTTTTGGCTCGCCAACTTAAAAACTACTGGAGTTATTGAACTTTTTCAAAAAATCCGATTTCTCATTAAACCAGCGAAGCAAAAAAGCAAGAAATCGTCAATTTCTGCTTAAAAACGCGAATTTACAAGCATATATACGTTTTTGGCTCGCCAACTTAAAAACTGCTGGAGTTATTGAACTTTTTTAAAAAATCCGATTTCTCATTAAACCAGCGAAGCAAAAAAGCAAGAAATTGTCAATTTCTGCTTAAAAACGCGAATATATACGTTTTTGGCTCGCCAACTTAAAAACTACTGGAGTTATTGAACTTTTTCAAAAAATCTGATTTCTCATTAAACCAGCGAAGCAAAAAAGCAAGAAATAGTCAATTTCTGCTTAAAAACTCGAATTTACAAGCAAATATACGTTTTTGCCTCGCCAACTTAAAAACTACTGGAGATATCGAACTTTTTCAAAAAATCCGATTTCTCATTAAACCAGCAAAGCAAAAAAGCAAGAAATCGTCAATTTCTGCTTAAAAACGCGAATTTACAAGCATATATACGTTTTTGGCTCGCCAACTTAAAAACTACTGGAGTTATTGAAGTTTTTCAAAAAATCCGATTTCTCATTAAACCAGCGAAGCAAAAATGCAAGAAATCGTCAATTTCTGCTTAAAAACGCGAATTTACAAGCATATATACGTTTTTGGCTCGCCAACTTAAAAACTACTGGAGTTATTGAACTTTTTCAAAAAATCCGATTTCTCATTAAACCAGCGAAGCAAAAAAGCAAGAAATCGTCAATTTCTGCTTAAAAACGCGAATTTACAAGCATATATACGTTTTTGGCTCGCCAACTTAAAAACTACTGGAGTTATTGAACTTTCTCAAAAAATCCGATTTCTCATTAAACCAGCGAAGCAAAAAAGCAAGAAATCGTCAATTTCTGCTTAAAAACGCGAATTTACAAGCATATATACGTTTTTGGCTCGCCAACTTAAAAACTGCTGGAGTTATTGAACTTTTTCAAAAAATCCGATTTCTCATTAAACCAGCGAAGCAAAAAAGCAAGAAATTGTCAATTTCTGCTTAAAAACGCGAATATATACGTTTTTGGCTCGCCAACTTAAAAACTACTGGAGTTATTGAACTTTTTCAAAAAATCTGATTTCTCATTAAACCAGCGAAGCAAAAAAGCAAGAAATTGTCAATTTCTGCTTAAAAACGCAAATTTACAAGCATATATACGTTTTTGGCTCGCCAACTTAAAAACTACTGGAGTTATTGAACTTTTTCAAAAAATCCGATTTCTCATTAAACCAGCGAAGCAAAAGAGCAAGAAATCGTCAATTTCTGTTTAAAAACGCGAATTTACAAGCATATATACGTTTTTGGCTCGCCAACTTAAAAACTACTGGAGTTATTGAAGTTTTTCAAAAAATCCGATTTCTCATTAAACCAGCGAAGCAAAAAAGCAAGAAATCGTCAATTTCTGCTTAAAAACGCGAATTTACAAGCATATATACGTTTTTGGCTCGCCAACTTAAAAACTACTGGAGTTATTGAACTTTTTCAAAAAATCTGATTTCTCATTAAACCAGCGAAGCAAAAAAGCAAGAAATCGTCAATTTCTGCTTAAAAACGCGAATTTACAAGCATATATACGTTTTTTTCTCGCCAACTTAAAAACTACTGGAGTTATTGAACTTTTTCAAAAAATACGATTTCTCATTAAACCAGCGAAGCAAAAAAGCAAGAAATCGTCAATTTCTGCTTAAAAACGCGAATTTACAAGCATATATACGTTTTTGGCTCGCCAACTTAAAAACTACTGGAGTTATTGAAGTTTTTCAAAAAATCCGATTTCTCATTAAACCAGCGAAGCAAAAAAGCAAGAAATCGTCAATTTCCGCTTAAAAACGCGAATTTACAAGCATATATACGTTTTTGGCTCGCCAACTTAAAAACTACTGGAGTTATTGAACTTTTTCAAAAAATCCGATTTCTCATTAAACCAGCGAAGCAAAAAAGCAAGAAATCGTCAATTTCTGCTTAAAAACGCGAATTTACAAGCATATATACGTTTTTGGCTCGCCAACTTAAAAACTACTGGAGTTATTGAACTTTTTCAAAAAATCCGATTTCTCATTAAACCAGCGAAGCAAAAAAGCAAGAAATCGTCAATTTCTGCTTAAAAACGCGAATTTACAAGCATATATACGTTTTTGGCTCGCCAACTTAAAAACTACTGGAGTTATTGAAGTTTTTCAAAAAATCCGATTTCTCATTAAACCAGCGAAGCAAAAAAGCAAGAAATCGTCAATTTCTGCTTAAAAACGCGAATTTACAAGCATATATACGTTTTTGGCTCGCCAACTTAAAAACTACTGGAGTTATTGAACTTTTTCAAAAAATCCGATTTCTTATTAAACCAGCGAAGCAAAAAAGCAAGAAATCGTCAATTTCTGCTTAAAAACGCAAATTTACAATCATATATACGTTTTTGGCTCGCCAACTTAAAAACTACTGGAGTTATTGAAGTTTTTCAAAAAATCCGATTTCTCATTAAACCAGCGAAGCAAAAAAGCAAGAAATGGTCAATTTCTGCTTAAAAACGCGAATTTACAAGCATATATACGTTTTTGGCTCGCCAACTTAAAAACTACTGGAGTTATTGAAGTTTTTCAAAAAATCCGATTTCTCATTAAACCAGCGAAGCAAAAAAGCAAGAAATTGTCAATTTCTGCTTAAAAACGCGAATTTACAAGCATATATACGTTTTTGGCTCGCCAACTTAAAACTACTGGAGTTATTGAACTTTTTCAAAAAATCCGATTTCTCATTAAACCAGCGAAGCAAAAATGCAAGAAATCGTCAATTTCTGCTTAAAAACGCGAATTTACAAGCATATATACGTTTTTGGCTCGCCAACTTAAAAACTACTGGAGTTATTGAATTTTTTCAAATAATCCGATTTCTCATTAATCCAGCGAAGCAAAAAAGCAAGAAATCATCAATTTCTGCTTAAAAACGCGAATTTACAAGCATATATACGTTTTTGGCTCGCCAACATAAAAATTACTGGAGTTATTGAACTTTTTCGAAAAATCCGATTTCTCATTAAACCAGCGAAGCAAAAAAGCAAGAAATCGTCAATTTCTGCTTAAAAACGCGAATTTACAAGCATATATACGTTTTTGGCTCGCCAACTTAAAAACTACTGGAGTTATTGAACTTTTTCAAAAAATCCGATTTCTCAGTAAACCAGAGAAGCAAAAAAGCAAGAAATTATCAATTTCTGCTTAAAAACGCGAATTTACAAGCATATATACGTTTTTGGCTCGCCAACTTAAAAACTACTGGAGTTATTGAACTTTTTAAAAAATCCGATTTCTCATTAAACCAGCGAAGCAAAAAAGCAAGAAATCGTCAATTTCTGCTTAAAAACGCGAATTTACAAGCATATATACGTTTTTGGCTCGCCAACTTAAAAACTACTGGAGTTATTGAACTTTTTCAAAAAATCCGATTTCTCATTAAACCAGCGAAGCAAAAAAGCAAGAAATCGTCAATTTCTGCTTAAAAACGCGAATTTACAAGCATATATACGTTTTTGGCTCGCCAACTTAAAAACTGCTGGAGTTATTGAACTTTTTCAAAAAATCCGATTTCTCATTAAACCAGCGAAGCAAAAAAGCAAGAAATTGTCAATTTCTGCTTAAAAACGCGAATATATACGTTTTTGGCTCGCCAACTTAAAAACTACTGGAGTTATTGAACTTTTTCAAAAAATCTGATTTCTCATTAAACCAGCGAAGCAAAAAAGCAAGAAATAGTCAATTTCTGCTTAAAAACTCGAATTTACAAGCAAATATACGTTTTTGCCTCGCCAACTTAAAAACTACTGGAGATATCGAACTTTTTCAAAAAATCCGATTTCTCATTAAACCAGCAAAGCAAAAAAGCAAGAAATCGTCAATTTCTGCTTAAAAACGCGAATTTACAAGCATATATACGTTTTTGGCTCGCCAACTTAAAAACTACTGGAGTTATTGAAGTTTTTCAAAAAATCCGATTTCTCATTAAACCAGCGAAGCAAAAATGCAAGAAATCGTCAATTTCTGCTTAAAAACGCGAATTTACAAGCATATATACGTTTTTGGCTCGCCAACTTAAAAACTACTGGAGTTATTGAACTTTTTCAAAAAATCCGATTTCTCATTAAACCAGCGAAGCAAAAAAGCAAGAAATCGTCAATTTCTGCTTAAAAACGCGAATTTACAAGCATATATACGTTTTTGGCTCGCCAACTTAAAAACTACTGGAGTTATTGAACTTTCTCAAAAAATCCGATTTCTCATTAAACCAGCGAAGCAAAAAAGCAAGAAATCGTCAATTTCTGCTTAAAAACGCGAATTTACAAGCATATATACGTTTTTGGCTCGCCAACTTAAAAACTGCTGGAGTTATTGAACTTTTTCAAAAAATCCGATTTCTCATTAAACCAGCGAAGCAAAAAAGCAAGAAATTGTCAATTTCTGCTTAAAAACGCGAATATATACGTTTTTGGCTCGCCAACTTAAAAACTACTGGAGTTATTGAACTTTTTCAAAAAATCTGATTTCTCATTAAACCAGCGAAGCAAAAAAGCAAGAAATTGTCAATTTCTGCTTAAAAACGCAAATTTACAAGCATATATACGTTTTTGGCTCGCCAACTTAAAAACTACTGGAGTTATTGAACTTTTTCAAAAAATCCGATTTCTCATTAAACCAGCGAAGCAAAAGAGCAAGAAATCGTCAATTTCTGTTTAAAAACGCGAATTTACAAGCATATATACGTTTTTGGCTCGCCAACTTAAAAACTACTGGAGTTATTGAAGTTTTTCAAAAAATCCGATTTCTCATTAAACCAGCGAAGCAAAAAAGCAAGAAATCGTCAATTTCTGCTTAAAAACGCGAATTTACAAGCATATATACGTTTTTGGCTCGCCAACTTAAAAACTACTGGAGTTATTGAACTTTTTCAAAAAATCTGATTTCTCATTAAACCAGCGAAGCAAAAAAGCAAGAAATCGTCAATTTCTGCTTAAAAACGCGAATTTACAAGCATATATACGTTTTTTTCTCGCCAACTTAAAAACTACTGGAGTTATTGAACTTTTTCAAAAAATACGATTTCTCATTAAACCAGCGAAGCAAAAAAGCAAGAAATCGTCAATTTCTGCTTAAAAACGCGAATTTACAAGCATATATACGTTTTTGGCTCGCCAACTTAAAAACTACTGGAGTTATTGAAGTTTTTCAAAAAATCCGATTTCTCATTAAACCAGCGAAGCAAAAAAGCAAGAAATCGTCAATTTCTGCTTAAAAACGCGAATTTACAAGCATATATACGTTTTTGGCTCGCCAACTTAAAAACTACTGGAGTTGTTGAACTTTTTCAAAAAATCCGATTTCTCATTAAACCAGCGAAGCGAAAAAGCAAGAAATCGTTAATTTCTGCTTAAAAACGAGTATTTACAAGCATATATACTTTTTTTGGCTCGCCAACTTAAAAACTACTGGAGTTATTGAAGTTTTTCAAAAAATCCGATTTCTCATTAAACCAGCTAAGCAAAAAAGCAAGAAATCGTCAATTTCTGCTTAAAAACGCGAATTTACAAGCATATATACGTTTTTGGCTCGCCAACTTAAAAACTACTGTAGTTATTGAACTTTTTCAAAAAATCCGATTTCTCATTAAACCAGCGAAGCAAAAAAGCAAGAAATTGTCAATTTCTGCTTAAAAACGCAAATTTACAAGCATATATACCTTTTTGGCTCGCCAACTTAAAAACTACTGGAGTTATTGAACTTTTTCAAAAAATCCGATTTCTCATTAAACCAGCGAAGCAAAAAAGCAAGAAATCGTCAATTTCTGCTTAAAAATGCGAATTTACAAGCATATATACGTTTTTGGCTCGCCAACTTAAAAACTACTGGAGTTATTGAAGTTTTTCAAAAAATCCGATTTCTCATTAAACCAGCGAAGCAAAAAAGCAAGAAATCGTCAATTTCTGCTTAAAAACGCGAATTTACATGCATATATACGTTTTTGGCTCGCCAACTTAAAAACTACTGGAGTTATTGAACTTTTTCAAAAAATCCGATTTCTCATTAAACCAGCGAAGCAAAAATGCAAGAAAACGTCAATTTCTGCTTAAAAACGCGAATTTACAAGCATATATACGTTTTTGGCTCGCCAACTTAAAAACTACTGGAGTTATTGAACTTTTTCAAATAATCCGATTTCTCATTAAACCAGCGAAGCAAAAAAGCAAGAAATCGTCAATTTCTGCTTAAAAACGCGAATTTACAAGCATATATACGTTTTTGGCTCGCCAACTTAAAAACTACTGGAGTTATTGAACTTTTTCAAAAAATCCGATTTCTCATTAAACCAGCGAAGCAAAAAAGCAAGAAATCGTCAATTTCTGCTTAAAAACGCGAATTTACAAGCATATATACGTTTTTGGCTCGCCAACTTGAAAACTACTGGAGTTATTGAAGTTTTTCAAAAAATCCGATTTCTCATTAAACCAGCGAAGCAAAAAAGCAAGAAATGGTCAATTTCTGCTTAAAAACGCGAATTTACAAGCATATATACGTTTTTGGCTCGCCAACTTAAAAACTACTGGAGTTATTAAACTTTTTCAAAAAATCCGATTTCTCATTAAACCAGCGAAGCAAAAAAGCAAGAAATCGTCAATTTCTGTTTAAAAACGCAAATTTACAAGCATATATACGTTTTTGGCTCGCCAACTTAAAAACTACTGGAGGTATTGAACTTTTTCAAAAAATCCGATTTCTCATTAAACCAGTGAAGCAAAAAAGCAAGAAATCGTCAATTTCTGCTTAAAAACCCGAATTTACAAGCATATATACGTTTTTGGCTTGCCAACTTAAAAACTACTGGAGTTATTGAACTTTTTCAAAAAATCCGATTTCTCATTAAACCAGCGAAGCAAAAAAGCAAGAAATCGTCAATTTCCGCTTAAAAACGCGAATTTACAAGCATATATACGTTTTTGGCTCGCCAACTTAAAAACTACTGGAGTTATTGAACTTTTTCAAAAAATCCGATTTCTCATTAAACCAGCGAAGCAAAAAAGCAAGAAATCGTCAATTTCTGCTTAAAAACGCGAATTTACAAGCATATATACGTTTTTGGCTCGCCAACTTAAAAACTACTGGAGTTATTGAACTTTTTCAAAAAATCCGATTTCTCATTAAACCAGCGAAGCAAAAAAGCAAGAAATCGTCAATTTCTGCTTAAAAACGCGAATTTACAAGCATATATACGTTTTTGGCTCGCCAACTTGAAAACTACTGGAGTTATTGAAGTTTTTCAAAAAATCCGATTTCTCATTAAACCAGCGAAGCAAAAAAGCAAGAAATCGTCAATTTCTGCTTAAAAACGCGAATTTACAAAGATATATACGTTTTTGGCTCGCCAACTTAAAAACTACTGGAGTTATTGAACTTTTTCAAAAAATCCGATTTCTCATTAAACCAGGGAAGAAAAAAAGCAAGAAATCGTCAATTTCTGCTTAAAAACGCAAATTTACAATCATATATACGTTTTTGGCTCGCCAACTTAAAAACTACTGGAGTTATTAAAGTTTTTCAAAAAATCCGATTTCTCATTAAACCAGCGAAGCAAAAAAGCAAGAAATGGTCAATTTCTGCTTAAAAACGCGAATTTACAAGCATATATACGTTTTTGGCTCGCCAACTTAAAAACTACTGGAGTTATTAAACTTTTTCAAAAAATCCGATTTCTCATTAAACCAGCGAAGCAAAAAAGCAAGAAATCGTCAATTTCTGTTTAAAAACGCAAATTTACAAGCATATATACGTTTTTGGCTCGCCAACTTAAAAACTACTGGAGGTATTGAACTTTTTCAAAAAATCCGATTTCTCATTAAACCAGTGAAGCAAAAAAGCAAGAAATCGTCAATTTCTGCTTAAAAACCCGAATTTACAAGCATATATACGTTTTTGGCTTGCCAACTTAAAAACTACTGGAGTTATTGAACTTTTTCAAAAAATCCGATTTCTCATTAAACCAGCGAAGCAAAAAAGCAAGAAATCGTCAATTTCCGCTTAAAAACGCGAATTTACAAGCATATATACGTTTTTGGCTCGCCAACTTAAAAACTACTGGAGTTATTGAACTTTTTCAAAAAATCCGATTTCTCATTAAACCAGCGAAGCAAAAAAGCAAGAAATCGTCAATTTCTGCTTAAAAACGCGAATTTACAAGCATATATACGTTTTTGGCTCGCCAACTTAAAAACTACTGGAGTTATTGAACTTTTTCAAAAAATCCGATTTCTCATTAAACCAGCGAAGCAAAAAAGCAAGAAATCGTCAATTTCTGCTTAAAAACGCGCATTTACAAGCATATATACGTTTTTGGCTCGCCAACTTAAAAACTACTGGAGTTATTGAAGTTTTTAAAAAAATCCGATTTCTCATTAAACCAGCGAAGCAAAAATGCAAGAAATCGTCAATTTCTGCTAAAAACGCGAATTTACAAGCATATATACGTTTTTGGCTCGCCAACTTAAAAACTACTGGAGTTATTGAACTTTTTCAAAAAATCCGATTTCTCATTAAACCAGCGGAGCAAAAAAGCAAGAAATCGTCAATTTTTGCTTAAAAACGCGAATTTACAAGCAAATATACGTTTTTGGCTCGCCAACTTAAAAACTACTGGAGTTATTGAATTTTTTCAAAAAATCCGATTTCTCATTAAACCAGCGAAGCAAAAAAGCAAGAAATCGTCAATTTCTGCTTAAAAACGCGAATTTACAAGCATATATACGTTTTTGGCTCGCCAACTTAAAAACTACTGGAGTTATTGAACTTTTTCAAAAAATCCAATTTCTCATTAAACCAGCGAGGCAAAAAACAAGAAATAGTTAATTTCTGCTTAAAAACGCGAATTTACAAGCATATATACGTTTTTGGCTCGCCAACTTAAAAACTACTGGAGTTATTGAACTTTTTCAAAAAATCCGATTTCTCATTAAACCAGCGAAGCAAAAAAGCAAGAAATCGTCAATTTCTGCCTAAAAACGCGAATTTACAAGCATATATACGTTTTTGGCTCGCCAACTTAAAAACTACTGGAGTTATTGAAGTTTTTCAAAAAATCCGATTACTCATTAAACCAGCGAAGCAAAAAAGCAAGAAATTGTCAATTTCTGCTTAAAAACGCGAATTTACAAGCATATATACGTTTTTGGCTCGCCAACTTAAAAACTACTGGAGTTATTGAACTTTCTCAAAAAATCCGATTTTTCATTAAACCAGCGATGCAAAAAAGCAAAAAATTGTCAATTTGTGCTTAAAAACGCGAATTGACAAGCATATATACGTTTTTGGCTCGCCAACTTAAAAACTACTGGAGTTATTGAACTTTTTCAAAAAATTCGATTTCTCATTAAACCAGCGAAGCAAAAAAGCAAGAAATCGTCAATTTCTGCTTAAAAACGCGAATTTACAAGCATATATACGTTTTTGGCTCGCCAACTTAAAAACTACTGGAGTTATTGAACTTTTTAAAAAAATCCGATTTCTCATTAAACCAGCGAAGCAAAAAAGCAAGAAATCGTCAATTTCTGCTTAAAAACGCGAATTTACAAGCATATATACGTTTTTGGCTCGCCAACTTGAAAACTACTGGAGTTATTGAAGTTTTTCAAAAAATCCGATTTCTCATTAAACCAGCGAAGCAAAAAAGCAAGAAATCGTCAATTTCTGCTTAAAAACGCGAATTTACAAAGATATATACGTTTTTGGCTCGCCAACTTAAAAACTACTGGAGTTATTGAACTTTTTCAAAAAATCCGATTTCTCATTAAACCAGGGAAGAAAAAAAGCAAGAAATCGTCAATTTCTGCTTAAAAACGCAAATTTACAATCATATATACGTTTTTGGCTCGCCAACTTAAAAACTACTGGAGTTATTGAAGTTTTTCAAAAAATCCAATTTCTCATTAAACCAGCGAAGCAAAAAAGCAAGAAATGGTCAATTTCTGCTTAAAAACGCGAATTTACAAGCATATATACGTTTTTGGCTCGCCAACTTAAAAACTACTGGAGTTATTAAACTTTTTCAAAAAATCCGATTTCTCATTAAACCAGCGAAGCAAAAAAGCAAGAAATCGTCAATTTCTGTTTAAAAACGCAAATTTACAAGCATATATACGTTTTTGGCTCGCCAACTTAAAAACTACTGGAGGTATTGAACTTTTTCAAAAAATCCGATTTCTCATTAAACCAGTGAAGCAAAAAAGCAAGAAATCGTCAATTTCTGCTTAAAAACCCGAATTTACAAGCATATATACGTTTTTGGCTTGCCAACTTAAAAACTACTGGAGTTATTGAACTTTTTCAAAAAATCCGATTTCTCATTAAACCAGCGAAGCAAAAAAGGCAAGAAATCGTCAATTTCCGCTTAAAAACGCGAATTTACAAGCATATATACGTTTTTGGCTCGCCAACTTAAAAACTACTGGAGTTATTGAACTTTTTCAAAAAATCCGATTTCTCATTAAACCAGCGAAGCAAAAAAGCAAGAAATCGTCAATTTCTGCTTAAAAACGCGAATTTACAAGCATATATACGTTTTTGGCTCGCCAACTTAAAAACTACTGGAGTTATTGAACTTTTTCAAAAAATCCGATTTCTCATTAAACCAGCGAAGCAAAAAAGCAAGAAATCGTCAATTTCTGCTTAAAAACGCGAATTTACAAGCATATAAACGTTTTTGGCTCGCCAACTTAAAAACTACTGAAGTTATTGAACTTTTTCAAAAAATCCGATTTCTTATTAAATCAGCGAAGCAAAAAAGCAAGAAATCATCAATTTCTGCTTAAAAACGCGAATTTACAAGCATATATACGTTTTTGGCTCGCCAACTTAAAAACTACTGGAGTTATTGAACTTTTTCAAAAAATCCGATTTCTCATTAAACCAGCGAAGCAAAAAAGCAAGAAATCGTCAATTTCTGCTTAAAAACGCGAATTTACAAGCATATATACGTTTTTCTCTCGCCAACTTAAAAACTACTGGAGTTATTGATCTTTTTCAAAAAATCCGATTTCTCATTAAACCAGCGAAGCAAAAAAGCAAGAAATCGTCAATTTCCGCTTAAAAACGCGAATTTACAAGCATATATACGTTTTTGGCTCGCCAACTTAAAAACTACTGGAGTTATTGAACTTTTTCAAAAAATCCGATTTCTCATTAAACCAGGGAAGAAAAAAAGCAAGAAATCGTCAATTTCTGCTTAAAAACGCGAATTTACAAGCATATATACGTTTTTGGCTCGCCAACTTAAAAACTACTGGAGTTATTGAAGTTTTTCAAAAAATCCGATTTCTCATTAAACCAGCGAAGCAAAAAAAGCAAGAAATCGTCAATTTCTGCTTAAAAACGCGAATTTACAAGCATATATACCTTTTTGGCTCGCCAACTTAAAAACTAATGGAGTTATTGAACTTTTTCAAAAAATCCGATTTCTCATTAAACCAGCGAAGCAAAAAAGCAAGAAATCGTCAATTTCTGCTTAAAAACGCGAATTTACAAGCATATATACGTTTTTGGCTCGCCAACTTAAAAACTACTGGAGTTATTGAAGTTTTTCAAAAAATCCGATTTCTCATTAAACCAGCGAAGCAAAAAAGCAAGAAATCGTCAATTTCTGCTTAAAAACGCGAATTTACAAGCATATATACGTTTTTTACTCGCCAACTTAAAAACTACTGGAGTTATTGAACTTTTTCAAAAAATCCGATTTCTCATTAAACCAGCGAAGCAAAAATGCAAGAAATTGTCAATTTCTGCTTAAAAACGCGAATATACAAGCATATATACGTTTTTGGCTCGCCAACTTAAAAACTACTGGAGTTATTGAACTTTTTCAAATAATCCGATTTCTCATTAAACCAGCGAAGCAAAAAAGCAAGAAATCATCAATTTCTGCTTAAAAACGCGAATTTACAAGCATATATACTTTTTTGTCTCGCCAACTTAAAAACTACTGGAGTTATTGAACTTTTTCAAAAAATCCGATTTCTCATTAAACCAGCGAAGCAAAAAAGTAAGAAATCGTCAATTTCTGCTTAAAAACGCGAATTTTACAAGCATATATACGTTTTTGGCTCGCCAACTTAAAAACTACTGGAGTTATTGAACTTTTTCAAAAAATCCGATTTCTCATTAAACCAGCGAAGCAAAAAAGCAAGAAATCATCAATTTCTGCTTAAAAACGCGAATTTACAAGCATATATACGTTTTTGACTCGCCAACTTAAAAACTACTGGAGTTATTGAACTTTTTCAAAAAATCCGATTTCTCATTAAACCAGCGAAGCAAAAAAGCAAGAAATCGTCAATTTCTGCTTAAAAACGCGAATTTACAAGCATATATACGTTTTTGGCTCGCCAACTTAAAAACTACTGGAGTTATTGAAGTTTTTCAAAAAATCCGATTTCTCATTAAACCAGCGAAGCAAAAAAGCAAGAAATCGTCAATTTCTGCTTAAAAACGCGAATTTACAAGCATATATACGTTTTTTACTCGCCAACTTAAAAACTACTGGAGTTATTGAACTTTTTCAAAAAATCCGATTTCTCATTAAACCAGCGAAGCAAAAATGCAAGAAATCGTCAATTTCTGCTTAAAAACGCAAATTTACAAGCATATATAGGTTTTTGGCTCGCCAACTTAAAAACTACTGGAGTTATTGAACTTTTTCAAAAAATCCAATTTTTCATTAAACCAGCGAAGCAAAAAAGCAAGAAATCGTCAATTTCTGTTTAAAAACGCGAATTTACAAGCATATATACGTTTTTGACTCGCCAACTTAAAAACTACTGGAGTTATTGAAGTTTTTCAAAAAATCCGATTGCTCATTAAACCAGCGAAGCAAAAAAGCAAGAAATCGTCAATTTCTGCTTAAAAACGCGAATTTACAAGCATATATACGTTTTTGGCTCGCCAACTTAAAAACTACTGGTGTTATTGAACTTTTTCAAAAAATCCGATTTCTCATTAAACCAGTGAAGCAAAAAAGCAAGAAATCGTTAATTTCTGCTTAAAAACGAGAATTTACAAGCATATATACTTTTTTTGGCTCGCCAACTTAAAAACTACTGGAGTTATTGAAGTTTTTCAAAAAATCCGATTTCTCATTAAACCAGCTAAGCAAAAAAGCAAGAAATCGTCAATTTCTGCTTAAAAACGCGAATTTACAAGCATATATACGTTTTTGGCTCGCCAACTTAAAAACTACTGTAGTTATTGAACTTTTTCAAAAAATCCGATTTCTCATTAAACCAGCGAAGCAAAAAAGCAAGAAATTGTCAATTTCTGCTTAAAAACGCAAATTTACAAGCATATATACCTTTTTGGCTCGCCAACTTAAAAACTAATGGAGTTATTGAACTTTTTCAAAAAATCCGATTTCTCATTAAACCAGCGAAGCAAAAAAGCAAGAAATCGTCAATTTCTGCTTAAAAACGCGAATTTACAAGCATATATACGTTTTTGGCTCGCCAACTTAAAAACTACTGGAGTTATTGAAGTTTTTCAAAAAATCCGATTTCTCATTAAACCAGCGAAGCAAAAAAGCAAGAAATCGTCAATTTCTGCTTAAAAACACGAATTTACAAGCATATATACGTTTTTTACTCGCCAACTTAAAAACTACTGGAGTTATTGAACTTTTTCAAAAAATCCGATTTCTCATTAAACCAGCGAAGCAAAAATGCAAGAAATTGTCAATTTCTGCTTAAAAACGCGAATATACAAGCATATATACGTTTTTGGCTCGCCAACTTAAAAACTACTGGAGTTATTGAACTTTTTCAAATAATCCGATTTCTCATTAAACCAGCGAAGCAAAAAAGCAAGAAATCATCAATTTCTGCTTAAAAACGCGAATTTACAAGCATATATACTTTTTTGTCTCGCCAACTTAAAAACTACTGGAGTTATTGAACTTTTTCAAAAAATCCGATTTCTCATTAAACCAGCGAAGCAAAAAAGCAAGAAATCGTCAATTTCTGCTTAAAAACGCGAATTTTAAAAGCATATATACGTTTTTGGCTCGCCAACTTAAAAACTACTGGAGTTATTGAACTTTTTCAAAAAATCCGATTTCTCATTAAACCAGCGAAGCAAAAAAGCAAGAAATCATCAATTTCTGCTTAAAAACGCGAATTTACAAGCATATATACGTTTTTGACTCGCCAACTTAAAAACTACTGGAGTTATTGAACTTTTTCAAAAAATCCGATTTCTCATTAAACCAGCGAAGCAAATAAGCAAGAAATCGTCAATTTCTGCTTAAAAACCCGAATTTACAAGCATATATACGTTTTTGGCTCGCCAACTTAAAAACTACTGGAGTTATTGAACTTTTTCAAAAAATCCGATTTCTCATTAAACCAGCGAAGGAAAAAAGCAAGAAATAGTCAATTTCTGCTTAAAAACGCCAATTTACAAGCATATAGACGTTTTTGGCTCGCCAACTTAAAAACTACTGGAGTTATTGAACTTTTTCAAAAAATCCGATTTCTCATTAAACCAGCGAAGCAAAAAAGCAAGAAATCGTCAATTTCTGCTTAAAAATGCGAATTTACAAGCATATATACGTTTTTGGCTCGCCAACTTAAAAACTACTGGAGTTATTGAAGTTTTTCAAAAAATCCGATTTCTCATTAAACCAGCGAAGCAAAAATGCAAGAAATCGTCAATTTCTGCTTAAAAACGCGAATTTACAAGCATATATACGTTTTTGGCTCGCCAACTTAAAAACTACTGGAGTTATTGAACTTTTTCAAAAAATCCGATTTCTCATTAAACCAGCGAAGCAAAAAAGCAAGAAATCGTCAATTTTTGCTTAAAAACGCGAATTTACAAGCAAATATACGTTTTTGGCTCGCCAACTTAAAAACTACTGGAGTTATTGAATTTTTTCAAAAAATCCGATTTCTCATTAAACCAGCGAAGCAAAAAAGCAAGAAATCGTCAATTTCTGCTTAAAAACGCGAATTTACAAGCATATATACGTTTTTGGCTCGCCAACTTAAAAACTACTGGAGTTATTGAACTTTTTCAAAAAATCCAATTTCTCATTAAACCAGCGAAACAAAAAAACAAGAAATAGTCAATTTCTGCTTAAAAACGCGAATTTACAAGCATATATACGTTTTTGGCTCGCCAACTTAAAAACTACTGGAGTTATTGAACTTTTTCAAAAAATCCGATTTCTCATTAAACCAGCGAAGCAAAAAAGCAAGAAATCGTCAATTTCTGCCTAAAAACGCGAATTTACAAGCATATATACGTTTTTGGCTCGCCAACTTAAAAACTACTGGAGTTATTGAAGTTTTTCAAAAAATCCGATTACTCATTAAACCAGCGAAGCAAAAAAGCAAGAAATTGTCAATTTCTGCTTAAAAACGCGAATTTACAAGCATATATACGTTTTTGGCTCGCCAACTTAAAAACGACTGGAGTTATTGAACTTTTTCAAAAAATCCGATTACTCATTAAACCAGCGAAGCAAAAAAGCAAGAAATCGTCAATTTCTGCTTAAAAACGCGAATTTACAAGCATATATACGTTTTTGGCTCGCCAACTTAAAAACTACTGGAGTTATTGAACTTTCTCAAAAAATCCGATTTTTCATTAAACCAGCGAAGCAAAAAAGCAAAAAATTGTCAATTTGTGCTTAAAAACGCGAATTGACAAGCATATATACGTTTTTGGCTCGTCAACTTAAAAACTACTGAAGTTATTAAACTTTTTCAAAAAATCCGATTTCTCATTAAACCAGCGAAGCAAAAAAGCAAGAAATCGTCAATTTCTGCTTAAAAACGCGAATTTACAAGCATATATACGTTTTTGGCTCGCCAACTTAAAAACTACTGTAGTTATTGAACTTTTTCAAAAAATCCGATTTCTCATTAAACCAGCGAAGCAAAAAAGCAAGAAATTGTCAATTTCTGCTTAAAAACGCAAATTTACAAGCATATATACCTTTTTGGCTCGCCAACTTAAAAACTAATGGAGTTATTGAACTTTTTCAAAAAATCCGATTTCTCATTAAACCAGCGAAGCAAAAAAGCAAGAAATCGTCAATTTCTGCTTAAAAACGCGAATTTACAAGCATATATACGTTTTTGGCTCGCCAACTTAAAAACTACTGGAGTTATTGAAGTTTTTCAAAAAATCCGATTTCTCATTAAACCAGCGAAGCAAAAAAGCAAGAAATCGTCAATTTCTGCTTAAAAACACGAATTTACAAGCATATATACGTTTTTTACTCGCCAACTTAAAAACTACTGGAGTTATTGAACTTTTTCAAAAAATCCGATTTCTCATTAAACCAGCGAAGCAAAAATGCAAGAAATTGTCAATTTCTGCTTAAAAACGCGAATATACAAGCATATATACGTTTTTGGCTCGCCAACTTAAAAACTACTGGAGTTATTGAACTTTTTCAAATAATCCGATTTCTCATTAAACCAGCGAAGCAAAAAAGCAAGAAATCATCAATTTCTGCTTAAAAACGCGAATTTACAAGCATATATACTTTTTTGTCTCGCCAACTTAAAAACTACTGGAGTTATTGAACTTTTTCAAAAAATCCGATTTCTCATTAAACCAGCGAAGCAAAAAAGCAAGAAATCGTCAATTTCTGCTTAAAAACGCGAATTTTAAAAGCATATATACGTTTTTGGCTCGCCAACTTAAAAACTACTGGAGTTATTGAACTTTTTCAAAAAATCCGATTTCTCATTAAACCAGCGAAGCAAAAAAGCAAGAAATCATCAATTTCTGCTTAAAAACGCGAATTTACAAGCATATATACGTTTTTGACTCGCCAACTTAAAAACTACTGGAGTTATTGAACTTTTTCAAAAAATCCGATTTCTCATTAAACCAGCGAAGCAAATAAGCAAGAAATCGTCAATTTCTGCTTAAAAACGCGAATTTACAAGCATATATACGTTTTTGGCTCGCCAACTTAAAAACTACTGGAGTTATTGAACTTTTTCAAAAAATCCGATTTCTCATTAAACCAGCGAAGGAAAAAAGCAAGAAATAGTCAATTTCTGCTTAAAAACGCCAATTTACAAGCATATAGACGTTTTTGGCTCGCCAACTTAAAAACTACTGGAGTTATTGAACTTTTTCAAAAAATCCGATTTCTCATTAAACCAGCGAAGCAAAAAAGCAAGAAATCGTCAATTTCTGCTTAAAAATGCGAATTTACAAGCATATATACGTTTTTGGCTCGCCAACTTAAAAACTACTGGAGTTATTGAAGTTTTTCAAAAAATCCGATTTCTCATTAAACCAGCGAAGCAAAAATGCAAGAAATCGTCAATTTCTGCTTAAAAACGCGAATTTACAAGCATATATACGTTTTTGGCTCGCCAACTTAAAAACTACTGGAGTTATTGAACTTTTTCAAAAAATCCGATTTCTCATTAAACCAGCGAAGCAAAAAAGCAAGAAATCGTCAATTTTTGCTTAAAAACGCGAATTTACAAGCAAATATACGTTTTTGGCTCGCCAACTTAAAAACTACTGGAGTTATTGAATTTTTTCAAAAAATCCGATTTCTCATTAAACCAGCGAAGCAAAAAAGCAAGAAATCGTCAATTTCTGCTTAAAAACGCGAATTTACAAGCATATATACGTTTTTGGCTCGCCAACTTAAAAACTACTGGAGTTATTGAACTTTTTCAAAAAATCCAATTTCTCATTAAACCAGCGAAACAAAAAAACAAGAAATAGTCAATTTCTGCTTAAAAACGCGAATTTACAAGCATATATACGTTTTTGGCTCGCCAACTTAAAAACTACTGGAGTTATTGAACTTTTTCAAAAAATCCGATTTCTCATTAAACCAGCGAAGCAAAAAAGCAAGAAATCGTCAATTTCTGCCTAAAAACGCGAATTTACAAGCATATATACGTTTTTGGCTCGCCAACTTAAAAACTACTGGAGTTATTGAAGTTTTTCAAAAAATCCGATTA
Organism: Clivina fossor; assembly: GCA_963966155.1. Taxonomy (NCBI): domain Eukaryota; kingdom Metazoa; phylum Arthropoda; class Insecta; order Coleoptera; family Carabidae; genus Clivina; species Clivina fossor. Next base: position 5,053,121 of record OZ014561.1, on the reverse strand, counting down.
CTCATTAAACCAGCGAAGCAAAAAAGCAAGAAATTGTCAATTTCTGCTTAAAAACGCGAATTTACAAGCATATATACGTTTTTGGCTCGCCAACTTAAAAACGACTGGAGTTATTGAACTTTTTCAAAAAATCCGATTTCTCATTAAACCAGCGAAGCAAAAAAGCAAGAAATCGTCAATTTCTGCTTAAAAACGCGAATTTACAAGCATATATACGTTTTTGGCTCGCCAACTTAAAAACTACTGGAGTTATTGAAGTTTTTCAAAAAATCCGATTTCTCATTAAACCAGCGAAGCAAAAAAGCAAGAAATCGTCAATTTCTGCTTAAAAACGCGAATTTACAAGCATATATACGTTTTTGGCTCGCCAACCTAAAAACTACTGGAGTTATTGAAGTTTTTCAAAAAATCCGATTTCTCATTAAACCAGCGAAGCAAAAAAAGCAAGAAATCGTCAATTTCTGCTTAAAAACGCGAATTTACAAGCATATATACGTTTTTTACTCGCCAACTTAAAAACTACTGGAGTTATTGAACTTTTTCAAAAAATCCGATTTCTCATTAAACCAGCGAAGCAAAAATTCAAGAAATTGTCAATTTCTGCTTAAAAACGCGAATATACAAGCATATATACGTTTTTGGCTCGCCAACTTAAAAACTACTGGAGTTATTGAACTTTTTCTAATAATCCGATTTCTCATTAAACCAGCGAAGCAAAAAAGCAAGAAATCATCAATTTCTGCTTAAAAACGCGAATTTACAAGCATATATACGTTTTTGTCTCGCCAACTTAAAAACTACTGGAGTTATTGAACTTTTTCAAAAAATCCGATTTCTCATTAAACCAGCGAAGCAAAAAGCAAGAAATCGTCAATTTCTGCTTAAAAACGCGAATTTTACAAGCATATATACGTTTTTGGCTCGCCAACTTAAAAACTACTGGAGTTATTGAACTTTTTCAAAAAATCCGATTACTCATTAAACCAGCGAAGCAAAAAAGCAAGAAATCATCAATTTCTGCTTAAAAACGCGAATTTACAAGCATATATACGTTTTTGACTCGCCAACTTAAAAACTACTGGAGTTATTGAACTTTTTCAAAAAATCCGATTTCTCATTAAACCAGCGAAGCAAAAAAGCAAGAAATCGTCAATTTCTGCTTAAAAACGCGAATTTACAAGCATATATACGTTTTTGGCTCGCCAACTTAAAAACTACTGGAGTTATTGAACTTTTTCAAAAAATCCGATTTCTCATTAAACCAGCGAAGCAAAAAAGCAAGAAATAGTCAATTTCTGCTTAAAAACGCGAATTTACAAGCATATAGACGTTTTTGGCTCGTCAACTTAAAAACTACTGGAGTTATTGAACTTTTTCAAAAAATCCGATTTCTCATTAAACCAGCGAAGCAAAAATGCAAGAAATCGTCAATTTCTGCTTAAAAATGCGAATTTACAAGCATATATACGTTTTTGGCTCGCCAACTTAAAAACTACTGGAGTTATTGAAGTTTTTCAAAAAATCCGATTTCTCATTAAACCAGCGAAGCAAAAATGCAAGAAATCGTCAATTTCTGCTTAAAAACGCGAATTTACAAGCATATATACGTTTTTGGCTCGCCAACTTAAAAACTACTGGAGTTATTGAACTTTTTCAAAAAATCCGATTTCTCATTAAACCAGCGAAGCAAAAAAGCAAGAAATCGTCAATTTCTGCTTAAAAACGCGAATTTACAAGCATATATACGTTTTTGGCTCGCCAAGTTAAAAACTACTGGAGTTATTGAGCTTTTTCAAAAAATCCGATTTCTCATTAAACCAGCCAAGCAAAAAAGCAAGAAATCGTCAATTTCTGCTTAAAAACGCGAATTTACAAGCATTTATACGTTTTTGGCTCGCCAACTTAAAAACTACTGGAGTTATTGAAGTTTTTCAAAAAATCCGATTTCTCATTAAACCAGCGAAGCAAAAAAGTAAGAAATCGTCAATTTCTGCATAAAAACGCGAATTTACAAGCATATATACATTTTTGGCTCGCCAACTTAAAAACTACTGGAGTTATTGAACTTTTTCAAAAAATCCGATTTCTCATTAAACCAGCGAAGCAAAAAAGCAAGAAATCGTCAATTTCTGCTTAAAAACGCAAATTTACAAGCATATATACGTTTTTGGCTCGCCAACTTAAAAACTACTGGAGCTATTGAACTTTTTCAAAAAATCCGATTTCTCATTAAACCAGCGAAGAAAAAAAGCAAGAAATCGTCAATTTCTGCTTAAAAACGCGAATTTACAAGCATATATACTTTTTTGGCTCGCCAACTTAAAAACTACTGGAGTTATTGAAGTTTTTCAAAAAATCCGATTTCTCATTAAACCAGCGAAGCAAAAAAGCAAGAAATCGTCAATTTCTGCTTAAAAACGCGAATTTACAAGCATATATACGTTTTTGGCTCGCCAACTTAAAAACTACTGGAGTTATTGAAGTTTTTCAAAAAATCCGATTTCTCATTAAACCAGCGAAGCAAAAAAGCAAGAAATTATCAATTTCTGCTTAAAAACGCGAATTTACAAGCATATATACGTTTTTGGCTCGCCAACTTAAAAACTACTGGAGTTATTGAACTTTTTCAAAAAATCCGATTTCTCATTAAACCAGCGAAGCAAAAAAGCAAGAAATCGTCAATTTCTGCTTAAAAACGCGAATTTACAAGCATATATACGTTTTTGGCTCGCCAACTTAAAAACTACTGGAGTTACTGAACTTTTTCAAAAAATCCGATTTCTCATTAAACCAGCGAAGCAAAAAAGCAAGAAATCGTCAATTTCTGCTTAAAAACGCGAATTTACAAGCATATATACGTTTTTGGCTCGCCAACTTAAAAACTACTTGAGTTATTGAACTTTTTCAAAAAATCCGATTTCTCATTAAACCAGCGAAGCAAAAAAGCAAGAAATCGTCAATTTCTGCTTAAAAACGCGAATTTACAAGCATATATACGTTTTTGGCTCGCCAACTTAAAAACTACTGGAGTTATTGAACTTTTTCAAAAAATCCGATTTCTCATTAAACCAGCGAAGCAAAAAAGCAAGAAATCGTCAATTTCTGCTTAAAAACGCAAATTTACAAGCATATATACGTTTTTGGCTCGCCAACTTAAAAACTACTCTAGCTATTGAACTTTTTCAAAAAATCCGATTTCTCATTAAACCAGCGAAGAAAAAAAGCAAGAAATCGTCAATTTCTGCTTAAAAACGCGAATTTACAAGCATATATACTTTTTTGGCTCGCCAACTTAAAAACTACTGGAGTTATTGAAGTTTTTCAAAAAATCCGATTTCTCATTAAACCAGCGAAGCAAAAAAGCAAGAAATCGTCAATTTCTGCTTAAAAACGCGAATTTACAAGCATATATACGTTTTGGCTCGCCAACTTAAAAACTACTGGAGTTATTGAACTTTTTCAAAAAAACCGATTTCTCATTAAACCAGCGAAGCAAAAAAGCAAGAAATCGTCAATTTCTGCTTAAAAACGCGAATTTACAAGCATATATACTTTTTTGGCTCGCCAACTTAAAAACTACTGGAGTTATTGAACTTTTTCAAAAAATCCGATTTCTCATTAAACCAGTGAAGCAAAAAAGCAAGAAATAATCAATTTCTGCTTAAAAACGCGAATTTACAAGCATATATACGTTTTTGGCTCGCCAACTTAAAAACTACTGGAGTTATTGAACTTTTTCAAAAAATCCGATTTCTCATTAAACCAGCGAAGCAAAAAAGCAAGAAATCGTCAATTTCTGCTTAAAAACGCGAATTTACAAGCATATATACGTTTTTTGCTCGCCAACTTAAAAACTACTGGAGCTATTGAAGTTTTTCAAAAAATCCGATTTCTCATTAAACCAGCGAAGCAAAAAATCAAGAAATCGTCAATTTCTGCTTAAAAACGCGAATTTACAAGCATATATACGTTTTTGGCTCGCCAACTTAAAAACTACTGGAGTTATTGAACTTTTTCAAAAAATCCGATTTCTCATTAAACCAGCGAAGCAAAAAAGCAAGAAATCGTCAATTTCTGCTTAAAAACGCGAATTTACAAGCATATATACGTTTTTGGCTCGCCAACTTAAAAACTACTGGAGTTATTGAACTTTTTCAAAAAATCCCATTTCTCATTAAACCAGCAAAGCAAAAAAGCAAGAAATCGTCAATTTCTGCTTAAAAACGCGAATTTACAAGCATATATACGTTTTTGGCTCGCCAACTTAAAAACTACTGGAGTTATTGAAGTTTTTCAAAAAATCCGATTTCTCATTAAACCAGCGAAGCAAAAAAGCAAGAAATCATCAATTTCTGCTTAAACACGCGAATTTACAAGCATATATACGTTTTTGGCTCGCCAACTTAAAAACTACTGGAGTTATTGAACTTTTTCAAAAAATCCGATTTCTCATTAAACCAGCGAAGCAAAAAAGCAAGAAATCGTCAATTTCTGCTTAAAAACGCGAATTTACAAGCATATATACGTTTTTGGCTCGCCAACTTAAAAACTACTGGAGTTACTGAACTTTTTCAAAAAATCCGATTTCTCATTAAACCAGCGAAGCAAAAAAGCAAGAAATCGTCAATTTCTGCTTAAAAACGCGAATTTACAAGCATATATACGTTTTTGGCTCGCCAACTTAAAAACTACTTGAGTTATTGAACTTTTTCAAAAAATCCGATTTCTCATTAAACCAGCGAAGCAAAAAAGCAAGAAATCGTCAATTTCTGCTTTAAAACGCGAATTTACAAGCATATATACGTTTTTGGCTCGCCAACTTAAAAACTACTGGAGTTATTGAAGTTTTTCAAAAAATCTGATTTCTCATTAAACCAGCGAAGCAAAAAAGCAAGAAATCGTCAATTTCTGCATAAAAACGCGAATTTACAAGCATATATACGTTTTTGGCTCGCCAACTTAAAAACTACTGGAGTTATTGAACTTTTTCAAAAAATCCGAATTCTCATTAAACCAGCGAAGCAAAAAAGCAAGAAATCGTCAATTTCTGCTTAAAAACGCAAATTTACAAGCATATATACGTTTTTGGCTCGCCAACTTAAAAACTACTGGAGTTATTAAACTTTTTCAAAAAATCCGATTTCTCATTAAACCAGCGAAGAAAAAAAGCAAGAAATCGTCAATTTCTGCTTAAAAACGCGAATTGACAAGCATATATACGTTTTTGGCTCGTCAACTTAAAAACTACTGGAGTTATTAAATTTTTTCAAAAAATTCGATTTCTCATTAAACCAGCGAAGCAAAAAAGCAAGAAATCGTCAATTTCTGCTTAAAAACGCGAATTTACAAGCATATATACGTTTTTGGCTCGCCAACTTAAAAACTACTGGAGTTATTGAATTTTTTCAAAAAATCCGATTTCTGATTAAACCAGCGAAGCAAAAATACAAGAAATCGTCAATTTCTGCTTAAACACGCGAATTTACAAGCATATATACGTTTTTGGCTCGCCAACTTAAAAACTACTGGAGTTATTGAACTTTTTCAAAAAATCCGATTTCTCATTAAACCAGCGAAGCAAAAAAGCAAGAAATCGTCAATTTCTGCTTAAAAACGCGAATTTACAAGCATATATACGTTTTTGGCTCGCCAACTTAAAAACTACTGGAGTTACTGAACTTTTTCAAAAAATCCGATTTCTCATTAAACCAGCGAAGCAAAAAAGCAAGAAATCGTCAATTTCTGCTTAAAAACGCGAATTTACAAGCATATATACGTTTTTGGCTCGCCAACTTAAAAACTACTTGAGTTATTGAACTTTTTCAAAAAATCCGATTTCTCATTAAACCAGCGAAGCAAAAAAGCAAGAAATCGTCAATTTCTGCTTAAAAACGCGAATTTACAAGCACATATACGTTTTTGGCTCGCCAACTTAAAAACTACTGGAGTTATTGAAGTTTTTCAAAAAATCTGATTTCTCATTAAACCAGCGAAGCAAAAAAGCAAGAAATCGTCAATTTCTGCATAAAAACGCGAATTTACAAGCATATATACGTTTTTGGCTCGCCAACTTAAAAACTACTGGAGTTATTGAACTTTTTCAAAAAATCCGAATTCTCATTAAACCAGCGAAGCAAAAAAGCAAGAAATCGTCAATTTCTGCTTAAAAACGCAAATTTACAAGCATATATACGTTTTTGGCTCGCCAACTTAAAAACTACTGGAGTTATTAAACTTTTTCAAAAAATCCGATTTCTCATTAAACCAGCGAAGAAAAAAAGCAAGAAATCGTCAATTTCTGCTTAAAAACGCGAATTGACAAGCATATATACGTTTTTGGCTCGTCAACTTAAAAACTACTGGAGTTATTAAATTTTTTCAAAAAATTCGATTTCTCATTAAACCAGCGAAGCAAAAAAGCAAGAAATCGTCAATTTCTGCTTAAAAACGCGAATTTACAAGCATATATACGTTTTTGGCTCGCCAACTTAAAAACTACTGGAGTTATTGAATTTTTTCAAAAAATCCGATTTCTGATTAAACCAGCGAAGCAAAAATACAAGAAATCGTCAATTTCTGCTTAAAAACGCGAATTTACAAGCATATATACGTTTTTGGCTCGCCAACTTAAAAACTACTGGAGTTATTGAAGTTTTTCAAAAAATCCGATTTTTCATTAAACCAGCGAAGCAAAAAAGCAAGAAATCGTAAATTTCTGCTTAAAAACGCGAATTTACAAGCATATATACGTTTTTGGCTCGCCAACCTAAAAACTACTGGAGTTATTGAACTTTTTCAAAAAATCCGATTTCTCATTAAACCAGCGAAACAAAAAAGCAAGAAATCGTCAATTTCTGCTTAAAAACGCAAATTTACAAGCATATATAAGTTTTTGGCTCGCCAACTTAAAAACTACTGGAGTTTTTGAAGTTTTTCAAAAAATCCGATTTCTCATTAAACCAGCGAAGCAAAAAAGCAAGAAATCATCAATTTCTGCTTAAAAACGCGAATTTACAAGCATATATACGTTTTTGGCTCGCCAACTTAAAAACTACTGCAGTTATTGAACTTTTTCAAAAAATCCGATTTCTCATTAAACCAGCGAAGCAAAAAAGCAAGAAATCGTCAATTTCTGCTTAAAAACGCTAATTTACAAGCATATATATGTTTTTGGCTCGCCAACTTAAACACTACTGGAGTTATTAAACTTTATCAAAAAATCCGATTTCTCATTAAACCAGCGAAGCAAAAAAGCAAGAAATCGTCAATTTCTGCTTAAAAACGCGAATTTTCAAGCATATATACCGTTTTGGCTCGCCAACTTAAAAACTACTGGAGTTATTGAAGTTTTTCAAAAAATCCGATTTCTCATTAAACCAGCGAAGCAAAAAAGCAAGAAATCGTCAATTTCTGCTTAAAAACGCGAATTTACAAGCATTTATACGTTTTTGGCTCGCCAACTTAAAAACTACTGGAGATATTGAACTTTTTCAAAAAATCCGATTTCTCATTAAACCAGCGAAGCGAAAAAGCAAGAAATCGTCAATTTCTGCTTAAAAACGCGAATTTACAAGCATTTATACGTTTTTGGCTCGCCAACTTAAAAACTACTTTAGATATTGACCTTTTTCAAAAAATCCGATTTCTCATTAAACCAGCGAAGCGAAAAAGCAAGAAATCGTCAATTTCTGCTTAAAAACGCGAATTTACAAGCATTTATACGTTTTTGGCTCGCCAACTTAAAAACTACTGGAGATATTGAACTTTTTCAAAAAATCCGATTTCTCATTAAACCAGCGAAGCAAAAAAGTAAGAAATCGTCAATTTCTGCTTAAAAACGCGAATTTACAAGCATATATACGTTTTTGGCTCGCCAACTTAAAAACTACTGGAGTTATTAAACATTTTCAAAAAATCCGATGTCTCATTAAACCAGCGAAGCGAAAAAGCAAGAAATCGTCAATTTCTGCTTAAAAAGGCGAATTTACAAGCATATATACGTTTTTGGCTCGCCAACTTAAAAACTACTGGAGTTATTGAACTTTTTCAAAAAATCCGATTTCTCATTAAACCAGCGAACCGAAAAAGCAAGAAATCGTCAATTTCTGCTTAAAAACGCGAATTTACAAGCATATATATGTTTTTGGCAATTCGCGTTTTTAAGCAGAAATTGACGATTTCTTGCTTTTTTGCTTCGCTGGTTTAATGAGAAATCGGATTTTTTAAAAAAGTTCAATAACTCCAGTAGTTTTTAAGTTGGCGAGCCAAAAACGTATATATGCTTGTCAATTCGCGTTTTTAAGCACAAATTGACGATTTTTTGCTTTTTTGCTTCGCTGGTTTAATGAGAAATCGGATTTTTTGAAAAAGTTCAATAACTCCAGTAGTTTTTAAGTTGGCGAGCCAAAAACGTATATATGCTTGTAAATTCGCGTTTTTAAGCAGAAATTGACGATTTCTTGCTTTTTCGCTTCGCTGGTTTAATGAGACATCGGATTTTTTGAAAATGTTTAATAACTCCAGTAGTTTTTAAGTTGGCGAGCCAAAAACGTATATATGCTTGTAAATTCGCGTTTTTAAGCAGAAATTGACGATTTCTTACTTTTTTGCTTCGCTGGTTTAATGAGAAATCGAATTTTTTGAAAAAGTTCAATATCTCCAGTAGTTTTTAAGTTGGCGAGCCAAAAACGTATAAATGCTTGTAAATTCGCGTTTTCAAGCAGAAATTGACGATTTCTTGCTTTTTCGCTTCGCTGGTTTAATGAGAAATCGGATTTTTTGAAAAAGTTCAATATCTCCAGTAGTTTTTAAGTTGGCGAGCCAAAAACGTATAAATGCTTGTAAATTCGCGTTTTTAAGCAGAAATTGACGATTTCTTGCTTTTTCGCTTCGCTGGTTTAATGAGAAATCGGATTTTTTGAAAAAACTTCAATAACTCCAGTAGTTTTTAAGTTGGCGAGCCAAAAACGTATATATGCTTGTAAATTCGCGTTTTTAAGCAGAAATTGACGATTTCTTGCTTTTTCGCTTCGCTGGTTTAATGAGAAATCGGATTTTTTGAAAAAGTTCAATATCTCCAGTAGCTTTTAAGTTGGCGAGCCAAAAACGTATAAATGCTTGTAAATTCGCGTTTTTAAGCAGAATTGACGATTTCTTGCTTTTTCGCTTCGCTGGTTTAATGAGAAATCGGATTTTTTTAAAAAGTTTAATATCTCCAGTAGTTTTTAAGTTGGCGAGCCAAAAACGTATAAATGCTTGTAAATTTGCGTTTTTAAGCAGAAATTGACGATTTCTTGCTTTTTCGCTTCGCTGGTTTAATGAGAAATCGGATTTTTTGAAAAAGTTCAATATCTCCAGTAGTTTTTAAGTTGGCGAGCCAAAAACGTATAAATGCTTGTAAATTCGCGTTTTTAAGCAGAAATTGACGATTTCTTGCTTTTTCGCTTCGCTGGTTTAATGAGAAATCGGATTTTTTGAAAAAGTTCAATATCTCCAGTAGTTTTTAAGTTGGCGAGCCAAAAACGTATAAATGCTTGTAAATTCGCGTTTTTAAGCAGAAATTGACGATTTCTTGCTTTTTCGCTTCGCTGGTTTAATGAGAAATCGGATTTTTTGAAAAAGTTCAATATCTCCAGTAGTTTTTAAGTTGGCTAGCCAAAAACGTATAAATGCTTGTAAATTTGCGTTTTTAAGCAGAAATTGACGATTTCTTGCTTTTTCGCTTCGCTGGTTTAATGAGAAATCGGATTTTTTGAAAAAGTTCAATATCTCCAGTAGTTTTTAAGTTGGCGAGCCAAAAACGTATAAATGCTTGTAAATTCGCGTTTTTAAGCAGAAATTGACGATTTCTTGCTTTTTCGCTTCGCTGGTTTAATGAGAAATCGGATTTTTTGAAAAAGTTCAATATCTAAAGTAGTTTTTAAGTTGGCGAGCCAAAAACGTATAAATGCTTGTAAATTCGCGTTTTTAAGCAGAAATTGACGATTTCTTGCTTTTTCGCTTCGCTGGTTTAATGAGAAATCGGATTTTTTGAAAAAGTTCAATATCTCCAGTAGTTTTTAAGTTGGCGAGCCAAAAACGTATAAATGCTTGTAAATTCGCGTTTTTAAGCAGAAATTGACGATTTTTTGCTTTTTCGCTTCGCTGGTTTAATGAGAAATCGGATTTTTTGAAAAAGTTCAATATCTCCAGTAGTTTTTAAGTTGGCGAGCCAAAAACGTATAAATGCTTGTAAATTCGCGTTTTTAAGCAGAAATTGACGATTTCTTGCTTTTTTGCTTCGCTGGTTTAATGAGAAATCGGATTTTTTGAAAAAGTTCAATATCTCCAGTAGTTTTTAAGTTGGCGAGCCAAAAACGTATAAATGCTTGTAAATTCGCGTTTTTAAGCAGAAATTGACGATTTCTTGCTTTTTCGCTTCGCTGGTTTAATGAGAAATCGGATTTTTTGAAAAAGTTCAATATCTCCAGTAGTTTTTAAGTTGGCGAGCCAAAAACGTATAAATGCTTGTAAATTCGCGTTTTTAAGCAGAAATTGACGATTTCTTGCTTTTTCGCTTCGCTGGTTTAATGAGAAATCGGATTTTTTGAAAAAGTTCAATATCTCCAGTAGTTTTTAAGTTGGCGAGCCAAAAACGTATAAATGCTTGTAAATTCGCGTTTTTAAGCAGAAATTGACGATTTCTTGCTTTTTCGCTTCGCTGGTTTAATGAGAAATCGGACTTTTTGAAAAAGTTTAATATCTCCAGTAGTTTTTAAGTTGGCGAGCCAAAAACGTATATATGCTTGTAAATTCGCGTTTTTAAGCAGAAATTCACGATTTCTTGCTTTTTCGCTTCGCTGGTTTAATGAGAAATCGGATTTTTTGAAAAAGTTCAATAACTCCAGTAGTTTTTAAGTTGGCGAGCCAAAAACGTATATATGCTTGTAAATTCGCGTTTTTAAGCAGAAATTGACGATTTCTTGCTTTTTCGCTTCGCTGGTTTAATGAGAAATCGGATTTTTTGAAAAAGTTCAATATCTCCAGTAGTTTTTAAGTTGGCGAGCCAAAAACGTATAAATGCTTGTAAATTTGCGTTTTTAAGCAGAAATTGACGATTTCTTGCTTTTTCGCTTCGCTGGTTTAATGAGAAATTGGATTTTTGAAAAAGTTCAATATCTCCAGTAGTTTTTAAGTTGGCGAGCCAAAAACGCATAAATGCTTGTAAATTCGCGTTTTTAAGCAGAAATTGACGATTTCTTGCTTTTTCACTTCGCTGGGTTAATGAGAAATCGAATTTTTTGAAAAAGTTCAAT